>JANFOE010001667.1:0-482704 GCA_025667525.1 Glebionis coronaria
CAAGGCTCGAGTTCACCATGGTGTACGAGTTCGTGGTGTATCAGCCGGTTGCTTACGAGTCGTGTGCGGCTAGCCGCAAGTTCATCAAGATGTATGAGTACACCATGTTGTGTTATTCATCAAGCGTGTTTTTTCATCAGTTAATCAAATTTTCATGCACATGATGTATTAGTTTTGTCTCAACAGAAAGTGTCATGCACATAAGTACATGATACTACATAGATGATAAATCATACCATATGTATCAACGTTTTGCATGGTGTCTCCTTGACGTGCTTGGAATTAAGTGATATGTATCATCTTTTTAGTGTACCAGTTAATGAAAATGAGTTGATATAAGTTGTAGATTTCTTACGATGTACATATTTCAATTCCGACGTTGTAACTTGTGTATCATGAGTTGTGTCGAACATATGAATAATAAATTTGTATTCGTTATTTTTGTTTATCATGCATAATGTATCAGTTGTTAACAATTTAGTCAAATTGCAAAAACAAGGTATGTACCAGTTTGTTATTGTATCACTTGTGTAGATATATATCAACTTTAAAGTTAGGTTATATATGTCTTTCAAAGTGTATTTTGTGTATCAAATATTATGGTAATTTACATCCTTTAATTTTGTATCCATCGATACTTTATGTATCAATGATAAAAGTTCCCTTTCTGTGTGCATTAGAGTTAGAAAATAAATAATGTTAAAAAATGCAAAAAGTTGCGAGCTTTTGCTGCGTATAAATTTAAGTTTGTCAGTTATAAATCTAGATACAAAATACTAATCTCTTCTTCACGTTTGACTATGTCAACCGATGATTAAATGCAAAACATTGCCATTAGTTTTTATTTTATTTACAAAAATGTCATTGTTTTAATTTAATAACATGACATCATCTTTGCTACATCTAATGGTCTAGATTACTTTTCATTTTAATAATTTTTAAACTACTACACCACATTAACCTAACTCTCTCTCTCTCTCTCTCTATATATATATATATATATATATATATATATATATATATATATATATATATATATATATATATATATATATATATATATATATATATATATATATATATATATATATATATATATATATATATATATATATATATATATATATATATATATACATATATATATATATATATATATATATATATATATATATATATATATATATATATATATATATATATATATATATATATATATATATGTATGTATATATATGTATATATATATATATATGTATGTGTCTATATGTGTGTATATATATATATATATATATATATATATATATATATATATATATATATATATATATATATATATATATATATATATATATATGTATGTATATATATCTATATATATATATGTATATATATATATATATATATATATATATATATATATATAGATATATATATATATATATATATATATATATATATATATATGTATATATATGTATATATATATATATATATATATATATATATATGTATGTGTCTATATGTGTATATATATATATATATTATATATATATATATATATATATATATATATATATATATATATATATATATATATATATATATATATATATATATATATATATATATATATATATATATATATATATATATTATATATATATATATATATATATATATATATATATATATATATATATATATATATATATATATATATATATATATATATATATAGATTTGCGTTCAAGTAAGAACCAGCCTTAAGATAAAAACAATAGGAACCAATTAAAATGTGACAAGTGAATTTTAATGTTTTAAAATTTATTTTAAAATAATTAATTAACTTGATCATAAATGAAATGTGAAACCAAGCTAAAAGGATATTATAGTAATATCTTATTTCTTTGTTTAACTTCTAACAATAAAATTGCGGTTTCATTTAGTTACCAACTCATCCAAGATAAAAGGACATTGCCATAAATGCATTAGCTTATGGCACTTTACCTTTTTACGACAATATGTATGTACCCTTGTCATTTAATAAAATAATTCGAGTAAAATAGATTTTTGACTTCTTTTAGTTTTTCATATATTTAATAACATTAGTATAAGTTCTTTAGTCATCAAATTATTATATTATTATAGGTTATGAATTTTGGTAATATATGTTTTCTCTAACCGTGTATTTTTGTGTCATAGCATGATGGAATATTATTAAAATCCCTAGATATTAATGAAACTTATGATAATTTTGTGTCACAGTATGCTCGTCGAAGTATTATGCTATCTTTTATCAGTTGACGTTATCAATATATCGACCTTTTTACTAATTCTTTACTAAAAATAGTTTTATGCTATAAATTTTGTTGATATAATAAATTAGGTATAATAATCTTTTAAAAAGATTCTTAATTAGCTTAAAGTATCTCACGAATGAGTTATAATAAACTGTGTCACAAAACTAATGTGTAGCTATATATATATAAAGAATAAGTATGTCGTAAAAAAAATGTGTCAAAAGATTTAATGTGTCACTAAAAATGTCCTATAAAATTAAATGTATCAGGACACTTGTTTTTTTGCTAAAAATGTGTCACAAAACTTACGTGTGTCTATAAATGTATCCGAAAATTAACGTAACAATAGATATGTATCAAGACAAATTATTGTGGTAAATGTTATGTATCACTATAATATACAAAAATTTTTAATGTGTCACTAAAATGTACTAAAACATAATTTTCTCACTACAAATATAATGAAATTTTAGTGACCTTATAAATGTCAAATAAAATGTATGTTACTTAATAAGTTTCATCGGGTTAAATGCGGCAGTACAAATGTGAAACAATTTTGTATGTCACTATATACATTCTTTAAATTTGTCAACGTGTCATTGTATATAAACATAGCAAAAGTTAGTACATTATGCTAAAAAAAAGTGATGCAATATAAATATTAAAAAATCGTTACTAAATAGCATGCGTCAATCTTAGAAAAAGTGAGTCTTACAAAAGGAGGAAATTTTGGGAACTACAAACGTACGTATTAATTTTTGCATTTTGGTGGTTTTAATACTTGCCATTTACTTTTAAATAATTACAAAAATGCCATTTATTTCATTTGATCAAGAAAAATCATGTTAGGTGCATCTAACGGTCCACATCGGTTCTTATTGTTTTTATTTTAAGTGTGGTCATCACAATAACGGCACTCTATATATATATATATATATATATATATATATATATATATATATATATATATATATATATATATATATATATATATATATATATATATATATATATATATATATATATATATATTGTTAGCCCTATATTTTATATAGTCGAATAAGAATGTAATAGGTCATCTTAGTCGTTAATGGTCTTGTATTGTAATAGGTTAGTCGGGTTAACCGGGCTTGGACTTCAAGCTAATATTGTCTAAGTTAGGGGCGTATGCTCAAGTGTAAGCCAAGCCTGGCCCAAGTCACAAAGCCCACGGCCCAACAAGTAAGCTTCCCCATTTTGAAAACTTTTGCATCATCCCCGACTCTTAAGATTAACTCACCTTCGGCCACATCCACTAAAGCTCGTCCGGTTCTTAAAAATGGCCGACCAAGTATTAACGGGATACGAGGGTCCATTTTATAATCAACGACAACAAAATCGACCGGGAAAGTAAATGTGCCAACTTTGATAAACACGTCTTCGGCTATACCAACGGGGTGAGCGAGAGTGCGATTTGCAAGTTCAAGAGTCATCTTTGTTGGAGTGAGGTCGGGTAATGATAGTGTTTTCCAAACACTCAATGGCATAAGATTAATACTAGCCCCGAGATCAGCAAGGGCAGTAAATCTTCAGTTTTGTTGAACACGCAAGGCAACACGAACGACCGGGATCTCCAAGCTTTTCCGGAAGTTCTCTAAGAAGGACTGCAGAGCAGTTTTCATTTAAGCGTGTGTTTGGCGAGTTCAATCAGCTTCTCCTTCTTGTTAAGCAATTCCTTAAATGCTTTAACAAATTTGGGCATGTGGACAAGTGCTTCAAGAAAGCTAATGTTGAAGTTCATTTGAGAAATCATCTTGATATAGCTAGTTACTTTGAGCGTCCTCCTTGTTTAGCATTTTGTTCTTGCCCAAGCGAGAGGGATAAGGGATATTAGGTTTGGGTGGTGAGGGTGCAGATGTGGTAGATAACGGTTGAGATGTTGAAGGGTCATTGGCGGGAACTTCATCACGTCGAGGCGGAGACGGTAATGGTGCACTAATACTAGGTGTAGGAGGAGTAGGGATACATGGTGGTGGAATTGGTAGTCCTACGATGGTGACTCCACTACGAGTAGTAATAGCACTCACATTGGCTCGCGGATTAGTGACGGTGTTTGAAGGTAGAGAACTTGAAGTAGAAGGTTGAGCAGGGGGCAAGAAACTAGCAAGCATATTCTTCAAATCATTGGTTTGATTGCTGAAGGAGGATTGAATATCATTTCGAAGCTCGGATCTTATCTCATTTCCTTGCTTTGTGATATCTCCTTTCAGGTTGATAATTTGGCTCTGCAAGTTCTTGATTTGCTCACCTTGGGTTCTCATGATGGCCTCAACATCCGGATTACTGGGTGGGTTTTGTTGGGCGGGTGGGTGATAAGGGTTAGAAGCTCTTGGTGGGATTTGGTTGCTTCTAGTGTAGTTGTTGGCGGGATTTTGGTTTTGAGGAGAAAAACCGGGTGAAAGGTAATTGTTGGATCGGTAGCTCAACAGATTTCTATCCCCTTGAGGTCGAGCTTGGTAATTTTCCGGCGAATAATTACCATAAGCTGCATACACATTTTCCGGATTTCCTTGTGTAGAAGGACAATCGGTGTATGAGTGAGGACCGCCGCATGTTTCACAAAGAGTAGCAACAGCTTTAACTTGTTGTTGTTGTTGGTTTGAAGCCAAGAGTTGCATACTTCTGCTCATTTCAGTCAGCACACGGGTGAGTTCGGTCATATCAGGGTTTGCTGAGGTGGAGGAAACATTGACTCTCGGATTATTCCTTGAAGAAGCAAAGGAATCCCAGTTTTTGTGATGAGTAGTCATGTTCTCAATAAGCTCTCTACACTCCTCGGGTCTCCTTTTCATGAATGTGCCACCGACGGCTGCATTAATCGTATCACGATCTCGAAAAGTCAAACCGTTGTAGAAAGTATCGATTAAGGTCACAGGGAGCATGTTGTGGTTTGGACATCTATCAATCAAGACATTATATCTCTCCCAAGCATCAAAAAGAGATTCATCGGGATCTTGCATGAAACCGCTGATCTGATTGCGAAGGCTCGTGACCATGGATGGTGGAAAGTAGCGCGACAAAAAGCGTTGAGTCATATCATCCCAAGTGTGAATAGAATTCTTCGGGAGACGATCAAACCATTTCTCGGCATGATGTAAGAGAGTGTGTGGAAAGAGTTGTAGGCGAAGCTCATCCATTGTGGCACCAGCCAACTTCATGCTCTGGGTGATAGGTAATGAACTTGTCGAGGTGTTTGTTGGCATCATCATCAGGCAGTCCACGGAATGGGTTTGTTTGCACTTGCTGAATCATATGGTGCTTCAACGAAAACTCAGGAGCGTTGATTTGCATCGGCGCAATCGGTCCTCCTCGTCCAAACATTGTTGGTTGACAAAGTTCCTCCATGGTCCGAAGATCGGGCTGTGGAAGAGCATTGTTGTTATTATTATTATTTAGGTTCGGTGGAATGTTGTTGTTGACAACACCTGCCATATCTAAATCTTCTTGAGGCTCGGGCTCTTGATAATTAGAAGATCTAGTACGCATACACCTGAAAATGCAAAAGAAAAAGAAACCAAACGCAAAGACAATATATATACACAATAAAGATAAAATCTTTTTGTATTTTTGAAATTTTTAATTTTTTATGGATTTTTATCAATTTTTAATTTTTATGATTTTTAGAATTTTTTTTTTTTTTTTTTTTTTTTTATGCAAGAAAATTAACGTTCACAAGTGAACGGATCCCAAAAAGCAACGTGTCTCTCACAGAAAACTATTGATCTTAACGAAAAGAGCCGGCAGCGGCGCCATTTGATACAAGGCTTTTGGCCCGTATAAAATTTATGTGTTCGTTGATGTGTGTCTAATCGAATTGATCTAGGTTCTCTATGTGACTCAGTTTTATTTTGGTGGAAACGAATATTTTTGGTTGTTTTTAAATTTAAATGTGCAAGACTTTAAAAGTAAATGTCGTTAAAGTAAAGGGCAAGTATATGAAGTGCGTGAAATTAAATCTAAATCTAATTAAAAGGAAGGTGTGATATTTAAAAGCTTTTTGAAAAGTAAATTAATCTAAATGACTAAAAATAAAAGCGTGACGAGAATTAAAATTAGACAAGTATTAAAAATGTAAACTTAGAAAAATAAACAAGACAAAATAAGAAAATAATACCCTCCAATCGGAATATATTCCGATTGAACCAATCGGAATGTCAAACGCGACCAACCGGAATGTCTAAAGAACCCAATCGGAATACTGTCACTCGCCAATCGGAATACCCAAAAACTCCTCCAATCGGAATGTTTAACTTACCTCTTGATCGGAATGTATTGTGAGCTCGGTCGGAATGCTTATCGGAACACACGATCGGAATACCTGTCACCTTACCCAATCGGAATACCAACATGCATCTCAATCGGAATGTGGAAAGGGAACCAATCGGAAAGCTGTCACTCTAACCTGATCGGAATAACCTCACTTACACCCAATCGGAATACCAAACCTTACACTCAATCGGAATATACAAACCCTTTTCAGATCTTGACCCAATCGGAATATAAAACCCTTTTCAGATTGTACCAATCGGAATACGTAGGGAATAACCAAAAATAAGCTATAATCCTAATAAGCACTAGACGAAAAACTTAGCTAAAACCGTGTAAAAATAAGCTATAAAACTGAAAGTTAAAAACTTTTAAGACACGAAAAAGATAGACTTTAAGAAAAACAACTTTTTATATAAAAATAACTTGTGTAAAAACTATATAAACTTGACAATAAATCAAATAAGCTATGGAAATAAGAGATTTAAAACAATCAAAAGCATAAAAATGAAATCTTTAACAAATCAACAAGTTTAAAACGTGTAAACCAAAGAAAGGTAGAAGAAGATTAACAAGATAAAGTAAAGGTGCAAGTAATTAAAAGAAACACTTACTTGAAATTAAAGGTAATTAAAAGTGCAAAACATGTATTTAAATGTGCAAGTAATTAAAAGTGCATAAATGAAAGTGGAAGAATGGTTTGTCAAGCCACCAACAACATGAAAAGTGATTAGCTAATGGCTATATATAGGGGATTAGGGAGGAGGTTAGAGGAAGCTTCCTCTCTTCTTCCTTTCTTGTTAATTGCACCATCAAGTCCTTCCTTCTTAATCTTTTTGTTAATCCTGGAATGTGATGACTTTTGGCTTGGGATTTCTTTGGACTCGTCTTTTAATTCTACGATAAATAAGACTTGAGTTCCTCGGCTTTAAGTAAACTTCCGTCTTTTGACTTTTTCTTCGATAAATCTTCAGAATTGGTCTTGGACTTCCATTCTTTATCCACTCTTGCCTTCTCGACTCCGTCTTTCATCTTTTTCTTCAATAAAAGCCGTGAACGCCCGTGAATTCCCGTGTTTTCTCCACTTTTCACAATTTCGTCCTAAATCACAACAAAAACACAAACCACGCATAATTCCGACATAAAAGACATAAAATACACGTTTTGGTCCGGTTATTATTGTAATTAAGTGGTAGAAAAGAGGGTGTTTTCACACCTATCAAGAGCCTATAGTGGATAGGTGATTGAAGATTCTTGTGTTGTGTTCTTGATTTTTCGTGCCTATTTTGATCCAAAACTCAGGTACCAATTCTTTTTTTGTGTATTATGGTTTATTCTTGATACAAATCATATACATACTATTGGTAGTGATTTGGTATTGTTACTTTGGTTAAAAACACAAAAATTTTGGGTGCTTGGATCATTTTTAGGCTAAAAATCTCGAATTTGTTGTGTACTATCCGAGAACAGTGGAAATTTTCTCCATCGCAACGTTTGAAGAGTTTTATATTCCGATCCGAATATTGCGATCGCAAAAACCCTAGGGTTTCTACATTGCGATCGAATATTCAGATAACCATATTGCGATCTAAAGTTGCGATCTGAACTTGCGATCTAAAGTTGAAATCAAGTAAAATCAAATTTTTTCTCTACTAGTTTTTGGCTATTTCTAACTCAATTTCAAAATTTGGCGATACAAAATTTTTCGGCTTACTATTTTGTCGGACTGAGGAATTTATTGTCGGACTGAAAAAAAAAATATATTTTTTCAACTTCATCAATCAAATCACAACAAATCCACTAAGATACTAATCCATTCACAAGTAATCAACATGTCTAATAACAACAACAATGCGACGACTAATCAAATTCGTTTGGAACAAGGTGGCAATGGTAGTCCACCTGTGCTCACTGCCGGTTACTACGTTCAGTGGAGATCTCGTTTCCTTAGATTTCTCGACACTAAAGAGAACCGAACCGCTCTTCGTCATTGCCTTGATAATCCACCTCTAGTTTTTGAGTTCAGGCCAATTACCACACACGCAGAGGATGGTACTTCATCAAATACACGAGCTATGGAGGATTTCGACACATGTCCTCCTGAGAAAAATAAACTCCTCCAAGCTGAAGCCGATGCCGTTAACTACATACTCACTGGGATTGATAACGATATCTATTCTACGGTTGATGCATGTCCTAATGCTATGGAAATGTGGAATGCAATTCATCGATTGAAGCAAGGTGAGTCGATAAATGTTCAAGATCTCGAGACTAATCTACTTTGGGAGTTTGGAAAATTCACATCCGAAGATGGTGAATCCATTGACTCATATTACTCGAGATTCTAAAAAATGATGAATGAGTTTATCAAGAATCAGTGCACCGTCTCCAATCATCATGCCAATGTTCAGTTTCTACTTCAACTCAAACCGGAATGGCAAAGGTTTGTGACTTTAGTCAAACAAAGGGAGGATATCAAGACTATATCATACCACAAACTTTATGATATATTGGAATAACATCAGAATGAAGTAAATGAACTTAGGGCTGAAAAGGCAGAACGATCTGTGAACTCTATTGCTTTTGTGGCTGCTACTTCAACAAAACCCATTCTCCGTCAACAACCACCTACACATTCCTCAAGGTCATCAAGCTCATCCACCAAACCTCTAGCTACTGCTAGAAATAAAGCAAAAGCAATTGTCACCACTCCACCTCCAAATATGACACAGAGTCAGATGGAGACAATGATGATGATCAAACTTCAAGGGACAAGAAGATTGAAGAACTCATGTCTTTACTCACCACAACTTATAAGAAGATCTACAAACCTACCAACAACAACCTCAGATCATCATCCAATGCTAGATATAAGAAAGTTGATCATGAACCTAGGTATGATCGTGATGCTAGGTATGATAATCAGAGGATGCCGAATCAAGTTGGGGCTAGAGATACTGTAGGTACTCTGGTTGTGCCGAAGACTGGGACTCAATGCTTCAATTACAAGGGATTTGGGCACATGGCTAGGGAAAGTAAGAAGCAAAAACGGGTTAAGGATTCGGGATATCACAAGGAAAAGATGCTGTTGTGTAAGAAAGAAGAAGCATGGATTTCACTCACAGCAGATGAAGTTGACTAGCGCGATGACACTGATGATGAAGCCGATGATCAAGAGTTAGAGGCACATTATGTGTACATGGAAAAGATTCAAGAAGTGATTCCAAAGACTGCTGACACTTCTTGTGACAACCCTGGTTTTGAGGTTCGTCACTTAGTTTTATTTTGTTCTAGTTGCGAGTCTTTACGTGTTTATGTGCTTATTGGTGTGTATAGATTGTGGTTTGGATATCGTTTCCGGTACGGGGTACATTGTGAATGAAACGATGTGTGATGATTTCATGTTCATGAGTTCACATGGTAGTGACTATGAAGTGAGATGGTGTTATTTGGTGGTTCTAAGTATACGTATATGTATTATAGAAAATCGTATTTTTACGATTTACGGTTTAGCATTTAGAGGTCTTGGAAGAGGTAATTAGTCATATGAATATTTTTCGGGATGGTTTTAAGTCATTTAGGACTTAGTAATAAAGTTTATTTCAAAAATTGAGATTTTTTATAAAAGTGTATATTTTACGTCTTTTACGGTAAAACACGTAAAAACTGACTAGTTTTACGGTTTTGAGGTTTGGAGGCTTTAGGAGCTGAAATAAATTAAGGTAAATTAAGGTAATATTATTAATACATATATTAATAATAAAAATAAAAAAATAACGAATTTTAAGGGGTGTTGGGTCGGTTTGGACGCAAGGAAGAAAGAAAAAAAGGAAAAAAACAAGAAAAAGGAAAGGGGTTTTTGGGTTGGGCTAGGAATGGGTTACCACACCCTATATATTATTTTATTAACAACCAAAATTCATTATTTTTCTCCTGGGACAAAGAAAATTCGTGAGTTTCCCCAAAATTAGGGTTCTTCATAATTTTTTTTGGGGTTTTCATAAATCAAAGGTAAAGTCTTTAATCCCTTTTCAATTTAATTATTTTAATGATGTATTAATCATCTTATGATGGATTTAGGTTAGGGTTTAATTTAAAAACAGTAAATTAATGTTATAATAATGATTTTACAATGATTACATAAATTAGGGCTTGTAATTAGTGGGATTAGGGTTAATTAATTATGTTAATTTGATTAAACCCGTTTTTAAAAACTGGTCAGAATTTTGAGTCAATTTTTTTGATCATATCGGGAGTTCTAGGAACATTCAAGATGCTGAAAAGGTAATTGAAGTCGCTTTCTAATGCAAGAAACTAGAACTAAATTGGAGGTTGGGAAGTGGGTCAAAAACAGGTTACAACAGTCGGAGGTCAAAACAGTTTTGAATTAAGCCTGTTTTCTTTTTAAGTTTTGGGTTGTTTGGGGTACTTAGGGTTGCATTGGGATCTTCTCACGAATATGAGAGATGTTTTATATATTTTAGTAAGTATCTGCACTTGGGCTAAGGTTGTGCTTTAGGGTAAGACCTCTTAATTGTAACAAACTTTTACTATGTTTAAAATCAGGAAATCTGGAATGACAAAAGTATATATATATATATATATATCGGGGCGTTAGCATTAGCTTTAAGGTTATAGCAAGTGGGAGGTTTTAACTAACATGTATAAAAGTGTGAATATTCCTTTTACAGAAACCATGGGTATATTTAAGTGGACGTTTGACTTAAAGTTTTGAGACCTAAAACTGGGACTGTTTTGTGTAAAATTATGAATGGGATAGCTATTAAACTTAACCAAGTTAGGGACTTGTTAAGGAAGGGTAATGGGGTGATTAGAACTTAACAATGAGGTAATTACATGGGAATAGGCTAGATGTCCATCATAGGTTGATGAGTCATCTTGGTGATTGGTTCGGGTATTAATTACGTGTTTTTGGTTTGTTAACTTGTTGCTAGTGCGTGGACTTTTGGAGAAGCAATCAGGTGAGTTTCATAGTCCCATGTTTACTATTGATTTTGACTTCCAGATGGGATGGAAGAGACACTGTGTTGAGTTATTTTCTAAATTGATGCTGTGAATGTGTTTGTGATTTGAGATGGACTTGTGTGTACATTATGTGATTAACTGCTATGTGATTTTTGATTGTGTATGATTTGGATTGGGGGACACGTGTCGTCTCAGTTATTGTGGTTTACAAGGTAGTGGCCTTGAGGTTTGACAAGGTAGTGGCCTTGAGGTTTGACAAGGTAGTGGCCTTGTGGTTTGACAAGGTAGTGGCCTTGGGATAGGTACATAGTGTGATCATCTATGGTACCATGTTGTTTGGCAAGGTAGGAGCCTTGGATTTTGGTTTGGAATGATTGATCTTGAATGCTAGTTGTTAATACATAATTGTAGCGCATTGTCCATATGTTATTGTGTTGATGGTTGCTATTCACAGCTTGTAACTGATTTAGCGTTAGAGTCTAAACCTATGACTCTCACCAACTTTATGTTGACGTGTTTTAGTGTCTCTTTTAGGTGATAACGTGGTTAAGCGAGATAACTTATGTAGCTAGGATTTGGAGAGCGTAGGAATGCATATAGAAGGATATCCTCGTTTCCTTCTTAGTTTACCTTTATGTTTTTTGAATAAGTGATACTGTTGGCACCTATATGTTTGTTTTGTTTTTGTTACTTGTTTGTCTTGGGTAAGAGGTAGGACTGTTACCTACTTACCTAGACTCCTGCATTGTTGAGATATTGTCATGACATTTGTGTCACCATTTTATGATATTTCTTATATCATTTAGTTATTTCTATAGACACGCTATTGTTGTGATGATATCCATACGTCGCGCCCCATATTCCGCCATGGTGGGGTGTGACAAAATGGTATCAGAGCCAATGGTTATAGAGAATTAGGTTTCCTAGTCGACTAGCCTAGTCTATAGCTTAAGGGTCCCTGCATATAGGCGTCATAGGAGTATGTGTGCATTTTATTATAATTGATGTGTTTGAATGTTATTTATTGTGATGTTTTGACTAGTATGAATTGAACCATAGTAAGTTCATACTTAGCCACATGTTATTTTCTTTTTGGGTTGTGACTAGTGCGGGTTGAACCATAATCGTCCACACTAGTCATTGTCGTATTTTGCTTAAATTGTACATTATAGTACATAATTTGGTACATGGTAGTTTTCTATCTTTTGTTGGGATATTTTATGTACCCGAGAGATATTATTTTCTTTTGATGTTTAAGTCATGTTCCCTAAGAATCATGTGGTGGTTCGAGTTATTAGGAATAGGTGGATATGAAGGGTTTTAAGCAGTTTCCACTCTTACGGGCGACATGACTTATAACTGATTATGTTTTCGTTTTGGATTTAGTCTATGCTGTTTTAGCTAGACTATGGATTTTTGTATTCCAAGAGTATTACTATGTTATTTTAATAGATGGAGTTTTGGACCTTATTGTTTATGTGGTTATGAGCTTATGTGAGTAGATGGATTTATGTGTTATGTGTTGTATTGATTCTTATAAGTGTCATCATAGGAGGGAGTGCATTGGGGAAAGGGTAATTGTATAAGTATGGTGGCCAACATAGTTATACAAGTACCACAACTTCAATGGGTTCTCAAGTATGATTGCATGAAAGAGGGTTAGTACATGCTTGTATATGATGAGATGTGGATTTGGGTATACGTATTATATATGAGTTTATGTAATGGCTACCTACGATATGGCTATTGTTCTTTTTGTGTTATATGTTTTAGGTTATAGTTGTGTTGTGTGATTTTGGAGTCACACGATATGGTTTGGTTTTGGAGGTGGGCTTTATGCCTTGTTGTGGCACGGTGAGATGGTGATTACTCGTATGAAAAAACGGGCGTATAAAGCGATTGATTGACTTACGTGTATGATAACGAGTATGTTTGGGCGATTCAATAGGTATACATATGCGGATGTATATATACTACTATGTGTTAAGTTATGGTATATGGTCGTTCACTAGTTATTATAACTTGAACGTACCTTGGGTTTGTTCGTGTTTTATGGTGCTGGAGTTTGGTGGAGTTTCAACGACGTTTTGAATCTTTTGAACTGTGTCTTGTAGCGTATTCTTTGAGTTTCGTATTTCACGTGTACGTTTTAAAATGGTGTTCTTGGTTTTAAGTCTATTGAAATAACTTGGGATTTCTTTTGAGATAATGAAATATGTTGTGTTGGGTCTTACATTTCTTTCGGTCGGTATATATTGAGAAAAAGGGGGACTTGGAAATCTATTATAGGGTTAGATAGTTGGTTGTATTCGGTAAAATAAGGGTAAGGTGTTGGAGTCGTGTTTGAAACAAGATGTAACATAAGATTTCTTTTTAGTCAACACTTATTTATTTCAAATTCTAAAAGACCTTCTTTAAAATAAAGCGAAGTAAAATTTCTTTCTACTTACATATTTTGTATAATTGGGTTTAACCGATTCATGTCACTTATAATTATTAATACAAGGTTAAATTGAGTTTATGAAGATTTCACATACAATTATATCTGTCATTTAAAAGGGGTACATTAATCACTAAGTCTACTCTTTAGTTTTTTTTTTTAAAAAAACAACTAGTATAAAACTGATTTGGTCATAACTTGTTCGTTTTTAGAGCTTTTTGAGTGATTCAAAAGCAAAAAAACTATGTACACGGAACGTACTTTCAAATATTCAGAATGTATAGTCATGGGAGGTCAGTATCTTGGCCGAAATTATTGTACAAGTGTGGGGTTCAAGGTTGAGTTTTGAATAGTAGTTTATTTTTATTTGGGGTGCACGAGATACCTAGTCCTTGGGTTGAGTTTTGAGATCGCCTAGAAGGTTGTTTGTAGATGGTTTGAGTCACATAGATGTGGGGAGGTAAAATAATAATAATAATAAATAAGAGTATATTCTTTTGGAAAGGTCGGTCTTTTGCACGGTTTAAATAATATGTCGCGGGGCGTAATATGTTTGGTTGCCATTGGGTGTTTCTTGGATTATTTTTCGTTGTCATGGGTCATTTTGAATTGATACACGTTTTGGGTTTGAGTTTTTTTTTCTTTTGAGACTCTTGGTTTTTGACTTGTTTTAACTGGTACACGTGAAATGTCGTTAGTTATCCGTAGGTTTGATTCGTTGATCGTATCTGATGAATTCAGATGTAGTTTTGGTTTCGTATTATTCGGGAGCGTTGAGGTAGTCATATGAAAGACTTGGTCGCGCCTACACGCTTAAGTAGGTGACCATGAGAGAACGGTCAGAATACCCTAGTGGGGAGGAAGGAGGTTCGTAGACGAACTAATGTGGGTATGAGGTCTATTAGGAGTGCCAAGGGAGATGAATAGAGATTTGTGAAAGGTATGGAAATTGGCACAACTAACGTGCCATAGAGAGTGATGAAAGGGGATATTGTTCGTAAGGAATGTTTGTTTTCTAAAACTTCCTGAAATTTAGTAGGTTTGCCTATTATTGTGAGGTAGAACCATAAATAGAGCAAGTAGGAGAAGTGAGAGGAGTTGCAGTTAGTGTCTTTCCAAGGCAAATCATTGATGGAGTGAGTTAAAAACAAGAGCTGTTAGAAATTGCTAGGGATGTTGTATGAACGCTTTGGGTTTACGGTTATGCATTTGGCTTCGCCAAAGCACTAGCGGTTTTCATGGAGTCAATGAACCGAGTGTGCATGAACGTATATAAACGAGTAGTCATCGGGAGCATCGACGACATCTTGATCTACTCAAATCTTAGAAGGGGGATGAGGCGAATTATGTGATAGTTCTGGAGTGGAGTGTGAGTTTTAGTATTAAGTTTACCATGATGAGTAGTTAGAGATGATGGCATATCCTGGAACCAGCAAGGGGCGAAGTGAAGAAGGATGAGGAAGCGTTTTGGAGGCTGAAGAGGTGGATTGGATAATGAGCCGATCTTGGCATTATCGGAAGGACCGGATGAATTCGCGAAGCATGACGATACGTGGAGCAAAGATTTGGACGCGTATGAGGACGACAAAGAAAGGCGATCACTTATACGTTGCAGGAACTGAAGATTTGGAAGAACTGGATAGACTTAGTTAGTGGAGCTGGACTATTATATCTGCCTAGAATGCTAGAGGCATTTGGTGTACGAGACGTAGAGAATGATCTATACGGATCATGAACGTCTCCAACACATATTCAATCACCTTGATTGAACATTTGGCAAAGGTGGTAGGTGGAGTTAAGTGACGAAAGAAAATTGCAAGGCCAAGTACCATCTGGGAAAGGCAAGCGTGGTCGATGAGACATGGAATAAGAAGAATGAGGTGAAGCTGAGACGAACTTGAACTATAGGGATGACGTATTGAAGCGGTTTGGTTAAAGGATATAGGTTGCACGAGTTGAGTTGCCTAAAACAGAGAACGCGTCAACGTGTATGATGCGTGGCTTGGACAATCATACGGAGAAGAGAGACGTAGACTATAATTTCTACATAGATAGGAGCAGCTTAGAAAGGGCGATGTAAGGACGAAGTTGGTGGAAGGGATACATAATGCGGTGGAGGATTAAGTACGATGGGAGTTAGGTGATAGTCGATAGACTGACTAATTCATCACATATTTCAAGAGGAAGGAGAAGTCACATAGTTGAGAAGTTGGAAGGATTGCGTACGGATGTGATGGAATAGAGGGTGCTGCGTAAAAGTTAGCCTAATATGTATGGAATGCCTTATGAAGGGTTATGGCAAGGGAAGAAACGATGGGGAGCATCACATCGTGATGTATGGTATGAGTTGAAGAGGGAGAAGGACGTGTATATTGAAGCGAAGCATGAATGAAATAGGTCGAGATAGGAACCGGACGTAAAACTTTGGTAGAGCTTAAGGAGTAGAATAAAGCACAGCGCAGGCTAATGCTGTCGTAGTGTGGAAAAGGAAATGGCACTGATCTATACTGATTGTTTGGGAGGATTAGTATCGATAATCGAATGGATGAGGAGTTATAGGTGTGATATGCCATAGGGACGAAGGGATTGGTCTAACTGAGATAACCATCCTTTTGAGGATGTGTATAGATCGTAGGTTGATTTGGACTGGAAGAACTAATGGGTATGTGAAAGACCGTCATAGGTCCCTTTGCAAGGAAATTGGAAATTTTAAGTAGTTTGGGGTACGGACTAAAGGGAGTTTCACCCATAGTAACGGGTGGTATGTTTTGGTAAAATGGAAGAGTTGATGTAGAGTTTTGTAGGTCCATTTATGATCTTTGGAAAGATCGGACCAGTAGCTTATGAGCGTAGAATTACCTGGGGGAAACGAGTGGTATACATGTTATATTTCATGTATTAAAATTGGTAAAGGTTGTTTGAGAATGCATTTTGCATGTGCGGTTATTCGGGACTTGTGTTAATAAGAGTCTTTGTTTTATCAAAGAGTCATCTATGAGATTTATTGACTATGAGGTCAAGAGTTTGGAAATGAGTTTAATTATTTTTGGTTGTATATGTGGTATTTTGAAACTTGAACTAAAGTTCACGTGGGAATGAGAGGAGTTCTTTTAGAACAAGTATCCTCGTGTGATTTGTTGTCTGTGTGTTTGATCCTAAGGAGTAAATCTCGGGACGAGATTTCTATTAGGAGGGAGTGATGTGACAACCCTGGTTTTGAGGTTCGTCACTTAGTTTTATTTTGTTCTAGTTGCGAGTCTTTACGTGTTTATGTGCTTATTGGTGTGTATAGATTGTGGTTTGGATATCGTTTCCGGTACGGGGTACATTGTGAATGAAACGATGTGTGATGATTTCATGTTCATGAGTTCACATGATAGTGACTATGAAGTGAGATGGTGTTATTTGGTGGTTCTAAGTATACGTATATGTATTATAGAAAATCATATTTTTACGATTTACGGTTTAGCATTTAGAGGTCTCGGAAGAGGTAATTAGTCATATGAATATTTTTCGGGATGGTTTTAAGTCATTTAGGACTTAGTAATAAAGTTTATTTCAAAAATTGAGATTTTTTATAAAAGTGTATATTTTACGTCTTTTACGGTAAAACGCGTAAAAACTGACTAGTTTTACGGTTTTGAGGTTTGGAGGCTTTAGGAGCTGAAATAAATTAAGGTAAATTAAGGTAATATTATTAATACATATATTAATAATAAAAATAAAAAAAACGAATTTTAAGGGGTGTTGGGTCGGTTTGGACGCAAGGAAGAAAGAAAAAAAGGAAAAAAAACAAGAAAAAGGAAAGGGGTTTTTGGGTTGGGCTAGGAATGGGTTACCACACCCTATATATTATTTTATTAACAACCAAAATTCATTATTTTTCTCCTAGGACAAAGAAAATTCGTGAGTTTCCCCAAAATTAGGGTTCTTCATAATTTTTTTTGGGGTTTTCATAAATCAAAGGTAAAGTCTTTAATCCCTTTTCAATTTAATTATTTTAATGATGTCTTAATCATCATATGATGGATTTAGGTTAGGGTTTAATTTAAAAACAGTAAATTAATGTTATAATAATGATTTTATAATGATTACATAAATTAGGGCTTGTAATTAGTGGGATTAGGGTTAATTAATTATGTTAATTTGATTAAACCCGTTTTTAAAAACTGGGCAGAATTTTGAGTCAATTGTTTTGATCATATCGGGAGTTATAGGAACATTCAAGATGCGATACAATTATCCCTGAAAAGGTAATTCAAGTGGCTTTCCAATGCAAGAAACTAGAACTAAATTGGAGGTTGGGAAGTGGGTCAAAAACAGGTTACAACAGTCGGAGGTCAAAACAGTTTTGAATTCAGCCTGTTTTCTTTTTAAGTTTTGGGTTGTTTGGGGTACTTAGGGTTGCATTGGGATCTTCTCAAGAATATGAGAGATGTTTTATATATTGTAGTAAGTATCTGCACTTGGGATAAGGTTTGGTTTAGGGTAAGACCCCTTAATTGTAACAAACTTTTACTATGTTTAAAATCAGGAAATCTGGAATGACAAAAGTATATATATATATATATCGGGGCCTTAACATTAGATTTAAGGTTATAGCAAGTGGGAGGTTTTAACTAACATGTATAAAAGTGTGAATATTCCTTTTACAGAAACCATGGGTATATTTAAGTGGACGTTTGACTTAAAGTTTTGAGACCTAAAACTGGGACTGTTTTGTGTAAAATTATGAACGGGATAGCTATTAAACTTAACCAAGTTAGGGACTTGTTAAGGAAGGGTAATGGGGTGATTAGAACTTAACAATGAGGTAATTACATGGGAATAGGCTAGATGTCCATCATAGGTTGATGAGTCATCTTGGTGATTGGTTCGGGTATTAATTGCGTGTTTTTGGTTTGTTAGCTTGTTGCTAGTGCGTGGAATTTTGGAGAAGCAATCAGGTGAGTTTCATAGTCCCATGTTTACTATTGATTTTGACTTCCAGATGGGATGGAAGAGACACTGTGTTGAGTTATTTTCTAAATTGATGCTGTGAATGTGTTGTGATTTGAGATGGACTTATGTGTACATTATGTGATTAACTGCTATGTGATTTTTGATTGTGTATGATTTGCATCGGGGGACACGTGTCGTCTCAGTTATTGTGGTTTACAAGGTAGTGGCCTTGAGGTTTGACAAGGTAGTGGCCTTGAGGTTTGACAAGGTAGTGGCCTTGTGGTTTGACAAGGTAGTGGCCTTGGGATAGGTACATAGTGTGATCATCTATGGTACCATGTTGTTTGGCAAGGTAGGAGCCTTGGATTTTGGTTTGGAATGATTGATCTTGAATGCTAGTTGTTAATACATAATTGTAGCGCATTGTCCATATGTTATTGTGTTGATGGTTGCTATTCACAGCTTGTAACTGATTTAGCGTTAGAGTCTAAACCTATGACTCTCACCAACTTTATGTTGACGTGTTTTAGTGTCTCTTTCAGGTGATAACGTGGTTAAGCGTGAGAACTTATGTAGCTAGGATTTGGAGAGCGTAGGAATGCATATAGAAGGATATCCTCGTTTCCTTCTTAGTTTACCTTTATGTTTTTTGAATAAGTGATACTGTTGGCACCTATATGTTTGTTTTGTTTGTGTTACTTATTTGTCTTGGGTAAGAGGTAGGACTGTTACCTACTTACCTAGACTCCTGCATTGTTGAGATATTGTCATGACATTTGTGTCACCATTTTATGATATTTCTTATATCATTTAGTTATCTCTATAGACACGCTATTGTTGTGATGATATCCATACGTCGCGCCCCATATTCCGCCATGGTGGGGTGTGACACTTCTGGACCCACCTATGATTCTGAGCCACTTGAAAAGGTACCATCACATGATAACTATAATATGTTTGCTAATGAACGACGACATCCCGAAAGCATCAATGACACATATGTAATGGACACGGAGGATAGCAATATCTCTACAGATTCACCGCATATGTGTAATGATGACGGAAATGAGGTTCAGGATACTAACTCGGATGAGGATCGTGATTTTCTTGCGTCTATTATTGATTCTTTAAAACATGAAATTGATGAAAATAAAGTGGCTAATAACCGTTTGAAGCAAGCAAACACATCCTTAGCCGAGGAGATAGACAGGCTTAAAGAGTGTGATTATGTAAAAGAAGCTGATCGACGAGTTGCTATAGCTAATGGTTTGGTATATGAACGTAAGGTGCTCAACGAACAATATATTTCTGAAGTAACACACGAAATTCATATGTAAAAACAAAAGATATTGGAACTTGAAGAACAACTGCTGCTACATAAACTCCAGATTACTGAGTTAGAGTCGGTTAACAAAGAACAAACTGAGCTTTATAAAACTCGTGAAGAAAAGGATATTGAAAAAATTCTTGATTTGGAAAAGAGAGTCGAAACGTTAAACAACATTGTTTACAAAACGGGTCAGTCCATTCAAACCATGAATATGCTCAATAGAAATATGAAAACGAGTTTTGTCAAGCCTGAATATCTCAAGAAAGTTCAAAGTACCAAGCCTGCTGTTTATGATATCGGTTGTTATGTTGATAATCTTGCTCTTATGCTTTCCCCTGACTGCGAAGAAATCATTCGTCATCAAGAAGAAAGTCGATCAAACTTAAGTGATTTAATAAACCTTTATGATTCTGATCATTATATTAAGTTTGTTCCTCAAAAAGAACTTTCCAAAGAACAAAAGATGTATAATAGTGTTCCAACCACCAAGTGATGAACCCCAAAAGAAAGTTTCTTTAAAAAGGATTTTCAAAAAGCAATCAATTTTGTTAGAAAAGTGAATTTTGGATGAAACGTAAATGGGATGAGAAAAGCAAAAGTGTTCAGCAATTTGAGTTTATAAAACAAGGGGTTTTAAATTTGTACAAAGGTGTCGTCGACTATGAAAAAGTTTCTAGGGATACCGTTTGGAATATTAAACTTAACCCACAAGTAGAAGTTGTCATTCAACAATGTATTGTTCCAACCATCGATAATCTTTCAAATAATGTGGAAATGTTTTATAATGCTCTGACTGAGGAAATGAAAACTGATTTAAGTTATGTCAAATTTCTTGAAGATGAAGTTGATTTTCTTCAAACTAAATTAAAGACACAAGAACACCAACTTTCTAACGAAATTGATCGACTTTCGAAGGAATATTTTTATGCTGACCATATGAATGCTATACTTGGTGTGTATACCGATCTTGATCAATATTGTCATGTAGCAGGTATAGTGTTAGAAACGGACGAGAAATGTCACAATCTTTAAGTTGAGATTTCGAAACAAATTCAATCATATAACAAACTTTCGAAAAAAATTTCCCAACTTGAGAAACACTCCATTTCTCTTGAACTTGCTTTACAAAAAGGTGAAAAATCTCATAATCATAAAAAGTGTCAAGAAATGGCAGCTTCTTCGGTTCGTAAACTAAATGAAAAAGGTTTCGAAATAGATGATTTGAAAGCTCAGCTACAAGAAAGGGACATAGCCATTAGTGAGCTACAAAAACTCATTGAAAAAATGAAAGGAAAGCCTGAATTAGGTAAACCATCCGCCGTTCGTCAACCAAGTGCAGTTAAATGCCCTAAATCATCTATTTTAGGCAAACCCCACAGACTTTGCCTAAGCTAGGAACTGATAAGAGCACAAATGTGATAGCACCTGGAATGTATAAGATGAACACTAGGTCCACTCACACTAAAACATCGCGGTTAACTCAGAATAATAGGATAACTAATCAACGTGTGTCTTCTTCTACAGGAGTAACTCCCACTACTAGCGTTAGTGGACCACAACTTAAGAGCACTAGAATTCAAGATAGAGTCATGCCTAAAAATAGTCAAGGGAAGAAGATGGAAGTAGAAGACCACCGTAGGAATTTTAAGTTTTCTAAGAATAAAACGTCTGTAACTGCATGTAATGACGGTTTAAATGCTAAGACCTCTAATGTTGAATTTGTTTGTGTTGAATGTGGAAAATGTGTTCGTACTTTCAATGATAATGCTTGTGCTTTTAATCATAATGGCGTGAATGCTAGAACTAGGAAGCCTATTCTTGTGCTAACTAGTACTAGAAAACCCACAAGAACTTTGAACCAATCCACTGATCAACCACTTAAGAAACTAATTGCGTTAGACTCCACTACTCTGTGTAAACAAAACAGATTAAAGAAGCTATATGAGAACATGATTAGGACATGTACACGGGGGTATTCGAGATTTACACCACCCGGATACAAATGGGTACCTAAGTTAACCACTTTAGTGATTGGGTCTAGGAATATCAGCTTGCCTCTAGACTTTGCATCTAGGCCCACTACGATTTTGGAACCCGTTTCTATCAAGGGCTCCCATTTGTCAAATGCTACATTTTCTTCTAATTCTTCTGCAGCTCGTCGAAATCATCATATTCATAATGGACTCCGGGTGCACAAAGCACATGACGGGCAATCTCAAGCTTCTCATTAACTTCGTGGAGAAGTTTCTGGGTACGGTGCGGTTTGGAAATGATCAGTTTGCACCGATACTTGGATATGGCGATTTGGTTCAAGGAAATATCACTACCAAAAGGGTTTATTACGTCGAGGGACTGAATCACAATTTATTCTCGGTTGGTCAATTTTGTGATGCGGATTTGGAAGTGGCTTTTCGTAAATCTACTTGCTATGTTAGAGACTACGATGGGAATGACCTTCTTACAGGTTCTCGTGGTTCTGATCTCTACACAGTAACTCTTCAAGATACGTATTCAACAAATCCAATTTGCTTAATGGCTAAGGCTTCTTCATCTCAAGCATGGTTATGGCATCAACGATTGTCACATCTCAACTTTGACACCATCAACTTGCTTTCGAAGAATGATATTGTGACCGGTCTTCCTAAGTTAAAATTCTTCAAAGACCATCTTTGTTCTTCTTGTGAGTTGGGAAAAGCAAAACGAAAGTCTTTCAAAACAAAGACTACCCCAAGCTCAAAAGGACGATTAGAACTTCTACACATGGATTTATGTGGTCCCATGCGTGTAGAGAGTATTAATGGGAAAAAGTATATTCTCGTGATTGTTGATGATTACTCTAGATACACATGGACTTTCTTCTTAAGGTCCAAAGATGAAACACCGGAGGTTCTCAAAAACTTTCTCAAGATGATACAACACAATCTTCAAGCTCAAGTCTTAACCGTAAGAACGGATAGGGGTACTGAATTTTTGAACAAGACTTTGTAATCTTACTTTCAAGAAGAAGGCATCAAACATCAAACGTCTATTGCTCGAACTCCTGAACAAAACGGCGTTGTCGAAAGACGGAATCGCACTTTTGTTGAGGCAGCTCGAACAATGCTTTCTGCTTCAAAATTACCACTATTCTTCTGGTTTGGAGCAATTGCAACTGCCTGTTATACTCAGAATCGTTCTCTCGTAATCCCTAGACATGAAAAGACACCTTACCACATCATCAATGGCAGGAAAACTACTGTCAAATTCTTTCATGTATTTGGATCTTTATGCTACATTCTTAAAGACGATAAGAATCTCGACAAGATGGAAGAAAAAGGTGATGCATGTATTTTCGTGGGGTATGCTACATTGTCGAAAGGATATCGGGTCTATAACAAGAGTACAAGTATTATTGTCGAAACAATTCATGTGAACTTTGACGAATTGCCTCAAATGGTACTTGATCACAACAGCTCAAGTCCCGCACCTCAATGTCCAGCAATGGTACCTACTGATAGGTGTGAAAACACCCATCCTTTTTACCACTTAATTACAATAATAACCGAGCCAAAACGTGTATTTTATGTCACTTATGTCGGAATTATGCGTGGTTTGTGTTTTTGTTGTGATTTAGGACGAAAAGGTGAAAAGTGGAGAAAACACGGCATTCACGGGCTTTTATCAAAGAAAAAGACGAAAGATGAAGTCGAAAGATCAAGAGTGGAAAAAGAACGGAAGTCCAAGACCAATTCTAAAGATTTATCGAAGAAAAAGTCAAAAGACGGAAGTTTACTAAAAGCCGAAAAACTCGAGTCTTATTTATGAAGAAAATCCAAGACGAGTTTGAAGAAATCCCAAGACAAAGTCCAAGTATCAAGAAGATTAACAAAATATTAAGAAGTTTAAGGACTCAAGTGTGCAATTAAGAGAAAGAAGAAAGAGGGAGGAAGCTTCCTAAGCTCCTCCCTAATCCCCCTATATATAGATTAGGTAGTTTCAATGTTTAGGGTGTTGGAGGCTTGACAAGCCTCTCTTCCACCATCTTCAATTTCTTGTTCTTTACTTTTATGCATCTTAATCTCCATGTAATGCACCTTTAATTTTCTTTTAATTCCAAGTAAGTTTCCATTTAATTGATGTCAATCTTTACTTTATTGTTAATCTCCTTCTTCCTTTCTTGCTTGATTTGTTCTTAATCTTTGTGTTCATGTTCTTGAGTTTTCTTATTTTCAATCAAGTGGGTTTTGATTGATTTGGTTTTGTTTGTTAGTTTTAATGATTTGTTTTGATTGATTATTGTTGGTTAATGTTTATTGGTTGTTTTGGTTTAATCTTTTGGTTTGATTTGGTTAGATTTAATCAAATTCGTGTGTTGTTCTTCATTCCCTGTTTCACGTTTAAGTTTCTGCCTTCTGTTCTTCAGTCCAGATTTTCCGAATAGACTGTTTTCTCACCCTCTTATGCGGAATGTTGGATATTCCGAATAGGACTCTTACTCGGAAAGTTTAAATATTCCGAATAGGACTCCTTATTCGGAATGTTCAAGTATTCCGAATAGGCCTCCTTATTCGGAATGTTCAAGTATTCCGAATAGTCCTCCTTATTCGGAATGTTTAAGTATTCCGAATAGTCCTCCTTATTCGGAATGTTCAAGTATTCCGAATAGTCCTATATTCCGAGTAGAACTGATTTTCCGCATAACATTCTTTTCTTTCTTTTTTATTTATTCCGAGTAGCCTTTTCTCCTTTTATTCCGCATAGACATTCTTATTCGGAATACTTTCGTTATTCCGAATGGAGTTTTAGTTTTCAGTTTTAAACTTTATTTTCACGACTTTTTCTTTATTTGCACTTTTACTTGCTTTCCTTTTATTTTAAGTTTTAATTTGCGTCATTTACTTTTATTGTCTTTAATTTCTCGTCATTTATTTCCCGTTAAGTTTTAATCTTTCATTATTGTTTATTTTTACCATCTTTCCTTTATTTTTATTTGTTTAAAATCTTTATTTTTAATTAGTTTTAGACAACGACACCCTTTTACTTGATTCACCAAGAACAACTGAGTCGCACAATTAACCGAAGATCAATTCGAAGAGATTCCGAGAAACGAATTTTCAACTAGTAAAAATCTCTACATTAAAATGGCGCCGCTGCCGGCTCTTTTCGTGAAGATTAAAGGTTGTTTGTGAGAGACGCGTTGGCTTTTGGGATCCGTTCACTCGTGAACGTTATTTTTCGTGTCCAAAAATTTTCAAAAATCCAAAAACATTTGAAAAATCATAAAAAGCATTTCCTTTTCAAAAGTTTTGCACCAAAAATATTCTTCTTACTTATCTATCTTTCTTTATGGATTTTTATATCCATTGCGTCCGGTGTGGGAAATAATTATCTGGGAACAACTCTTGTCAATGGTGTACATGTGAGCGGTGTGGAAACGAAATCGACAATACACAATTCCTATTCGGATTTTGTCCTTTGTGCAACTCAACTAATTCACTCTTTTCGAACCCACCTCCTCCTGTTCCCCCGTGCATCTATTGTGGAAGCGATTCTCATTGGCATGTTTCGTGCCCGGTTCGATACCCGTATGGTCACGAGCAAGAACCGGGGTACAATTATGACAATGAAAATAGCTATCCACAAGACGCACCTGAGTTTTTTCCATACCCGGTTTGCAACAACTGTGGGGGTCCTCACGATACCTATTATTGTCAACCAATGAATTGTTATGAGCCAAATCCGTGCCCTCAGTTTTCTTCACAAGTGGATTATTATGAACCAAACCCGGTTTCTAATTCTTCTCAACCGATGAACTACTATGAGCCACAACCATGCTATAATTCAGGTTTTCAACATTTTGAACCCCCACAACACATCATCGATCATCAACCCTCCTTCGAACAATTGAGCTCCAATGAACAATGGGACAATCTGGTTAAGCAAAGTCAACAAATTCAAGAATCTTGGAACAAGATCATCGAGAAACATCAAGAGGATCAACGACAGGAGCAAATATCGAATATCGAGACTTATACCCCTCCCCCGGTGTATCCATACTATTATGATGATGATGACGATGAGCCTACTATTTCTTGGAATGATCTTACTGCTCAATGTCCTAGTGCTATTGTTATCCCTCCTCTCAATATCCCAAATATGTCCAAGGATTGTGATACATTGAGTAAGCTTAGTGATGTTGGTCCTGATAAAGTGTTTGATGATGAGGTTTGTTACATACCGACTGCTATGGAGCCTAAGGACGACGTTGCTCTTACGAAAGAGGTCGATCCTAATGATGACGATTTTTCTCCAAGTTATGAGAATTTCACTTTTGAAATTTCTCAATCTCCACCGGGAGATGCGGGTGATGACGATTTATTCTCTCCGGTTTACGAGAAGTTCACCGATGAACATGATCTTGTGGATAAGGTGGAAGACGTGCTTCTTCGAGATAGATTACGGAAAGTGCACCTTCTTATTGCTCAAATCGAAGCGTTGACTTCTCCTCCTCTTTCCGAGTCTTTGCCTCCATCTATTCCTCCCGTTGAAGATAATGACCCATTGCCGGAAGAAATCGACATTCACTCCATACCACCAGGTAATGATGACGATGACATGGAGGGGGACATTATTTCTGATAATTTGCTGCAGGAAAATATTGTCCCAAGTCCCCCTCCCGAGCACCTTTCATCCTCCCCTTTAGCCACTATCACGGAGGATGAGTGCTTTGACCCGGGAGGTGACATTGATTATGCTATGATTGATAACAATACGGCTTTGCCGCTTGCTCAGCATCCATTGTCTTTGAGGGAGGACAATGTGCTTACTTTACCCACCCCACCTCCCGTGGATCTTGAATTCACATACTATACGTATGTCGAAAGGACCTTTCTTCCTTTCAAGACTTATCCCCCCGCCTCTCCTTTGTTGATGTCAACCGGGAACGAGGACAAGGTCTTTGATCCCGGTATTACATTCGAGGCTTCCCCATGGACCATTTAATTCGGGGACGAGTCAGGCTCGTGACTCGGTTAATATAAACAAGCGCTTTTTGGGAGGCAACCCAATTATCTATCTATTTTCACCATAAGTGTAGGGGGAGCCCCGTGGTGTTTCTTGCTTTCTTTCTCATCATGTGCAGGGATTAGAGCTTCACAGACACACTCTTGATGACTTTTGACGAACCGTGATTCCGTGTTCCTTTCTTCCTGGTTCTATCCTAAACTCTTTGTGATTCACTATTTTATATTTCTCAATATTAAAATAGGAATCTCTTTAGTTGTCTTTTCCTTCGCGAGATTTAAACAAAGTGCACAATGTCCTAAGTGTAGGGGAGTTTACTCCCACATGCTTAAACATTGAGGACAATGTTTATATTAAGTGTAGGGGGGACTTCTATCGAAGTTAAGTGGCCTTTTCCTTGTATTTGTCCTCATTTTAACCGAAAAATCAATTTTTCGACATTTTTCAAAATTTTTAATCTATTTTGGCCTAGTTGTAGTTCCCATTATTTTTGCTATTTCTCTCTTATTTTAATAAAATGGTTTTAGCAAGTTTAGATATCTTAGATATATTAGGCCTGTTGTGAATATTTTGACTCAACCCGAGTTTACTTATCCGAGTTCACTCTAGCTAGTATCCTTAACCATGTAGACCTTAATTGGTTTATTAGGCTAAGCATCCACGAGTCTCATTCTTTGAGATTTTAAATTGTGGAGAACGAGAAATGATAGAGTTGGTTACAAGTTCGGTATTCTCCCATTAACTTATGTGAGTTAATTATGATCTTTTTCTCCCATCACTTGCTAATAACTTATCTGCAATAAGTAAGGTCGTACGATTTGAAAAGTTACTTAGCTTCTAGCCCAAGATCGTTTAAAAGTTGCTCGGTAATGACGAGAGTTCATAGCCAAGGCATAACTTATGAAGCGGGGCGCGAAGATTGGCGAGTCCGAAAAGGCCCTAACAAGGCATGAGGATTCAATTTTATTGCTGAAGATCCAAAAGTGATGTGAAAAGCATTATTCCCAAAATCAATATGAAGGATCAAGACTCACGACGAAAAGCAATCAACTCCCATAAAGATCATGGAGAAGTCTATCCTAAAAGACCCTAACAATGTATGAGGATGAATAGATCCAAGTCCGAAAAGGAGGCGGATCGTTGTATCTCAAAATCCCAATTAGAGATTGAAGAATAATCATGAAGTCGTGGTCAACAAAGCTGGAGCACTCCTCAAAAGTCTCCAAGTGAAGAAACTCTATAACGAAGAGAAGACCATTATCTCAAAAACGTCTCTCGAAGATATGAAGTATGAAGTACATGTCAAATATCGGCCCGAGAAAGGTCTCAAATCGTGAACCAAGTTATGCCAAGATATGAACTTTTTGATATCCCGAGAAGCAGTTTTAAGAGATTTTGTCCTTTAGCTAACTATTGATCAAATCGTCCTACTTTGCTTTCAGCCTAAATAAATTATCGAAATAATTCAAAAATGCATCCTCGTGATCATTCAAGACATCAATAAAATATAAGAGATACTCGTAGGAATAAGGGAGTTTAAGTGATTAATTGAACCACATGAGTAAATGTTTGTTATGCTAACTTGTACTAACAATGATCTTGTTTTTAAGCTTGGCATGGGGAACGTGAAATTTGAGGGTGATGAACATTCATGACACACAAGCCCTAATGTAAGTCTTAGATTTCTTTACAAGTTTCTTCCTTGTTGCATCTTGTTATTTTCTACCTTTTTGATTTTCCTTAGTTGTTTAATAAAGGCCAAGGTAGGTTGATTATGATGAAAAAATGTAAACTTGCTTTGTAACTAATGCATTGCATGAGGACATTGCAATGGTTAAGTGTAGGGGATTTGATAGGTGTGAAAACACCCATCCTTTTTACCACTTAATTACAATAATAACCGAGCCAAAACGTGTATTTTATGTCATTTATGTCGGAATTATGCGTGGTTTGTGTTTTTGTTGTGATTTAGGACGAAAAGGTGAAAAGTGGAGAAAACACGACATTCACGGGCTTTTATCGAAGAAAAAGACGAAAGATGAAGTCGAAAGATCAAGAGTGGAAAAAGAACGGAAGTCCAAGACCAATTCTAAAGATTTATCGAAGAAAAAGTCAAAAGACGGAAGTTTACTAAAAGCCGAAAAACTCGAGTCTTATTTATGAAGAAAATCCAAGACGAGTTTGAAGAAATCCCAAGACAAAGTCCAAGTATCAAGAAGATTAACAAAATATTAAGAAGTTTAAGGACTCAAGTGTGCAATTAAGAGAAAGAAGAAAGAGGGAGGAAGCTTCCTAAGCTCCTCCCTAATCCCCCTATATATAGATTAGGTAGTTTCAATGTTTAGGGTGTTGGAGGCTTGACAAGCCTCTCTTCCACCATCTTCAATTTCTTGTTCTTTACTTTTATGCATCTTAATCTCCATGTAATGCACCTTTAATTTTCTTTTAATTCCAAGTAAGTTTCCATTTAATTGATGTCAATCTTTACTTTATTGTTAATCTCCTTCTTCCTTTCTTGCTTGATTTGTTCTTAATCTTTGTGTTCATGTTCTTGAGTTTTCTTATTTTCAATCAAGTGGGTTTTGATTGATTTGGTTTTGTTTGTTAGTTTTAATGATTTGTTTTGATTGATTATTGTTGGTTAATGTTTATTGGTTGTTCTGGTTTAATCTTTTGGTTTGATTTGGTTAGATTTAATCAAATTCGTGTGTTGTTCTTCATTCCCTGTTTCACGTTTAAGTTTCTGCCTTCTGTTCTTCAGTCCAGATTTTCCGAATAGACTGTTTTCTCACCCTCTTATGCGGAATGTTGGATATTCCGAATAGGACTCTTACTCGGAAAGTTTAAATATTCCGAATAGGACTCCTTATTCGGAATGTTCAAGTATTCCGAATAGGCCTCCTTATTCGGAATGTTCAAGTATTCCGAATAGTCCTCCTTATTCGGAATGTTCAAGTATTCCGAATAGTCCTCCTTATTCGGAATGTTCAAGTATTCCGAATAGTCCTATATTCCGAGTAGAACTGATTTTCCGCATAACATTCTTTTCTTTCTTTTTTATTTATTCCGAGTAGCCTTTTCTCCTTTTATTCCGCATAGACATTCTTATTCGGAATACTTTCGTTATTCCGAATGGAGTTTTAGTTTTCAGTTTTAAACTTTATTTTTCACGACTTTTTCTTTATTTGCACTTTTACTTGCTTTCCTTTTATTTTAAGTTTTAATTTGCGTCATTTACTTTTATTGTCTTTAATTTCTCGTCATTTATTTCCCGTTAAGTTTTAATCTTTCATTATTGTTTATTTTTACCATCTTTACTTTATTTTTATTTGTTTAAAATCTTTATTTTTAATTAGTTTTAGACAACGACACCCTTTTACTTGATTCACCAAGAACAACTGAGTCGCACAATTAACCGAAGATCAATTCGAAGAGATTCCGAGAAACGAATTTTCAACTAGTAAAAATCTCTACATTACACACAACAGTGTACGTCCCGTGCAAGAACGTCAAGAAAGTACTCCTACAGCAGATTCGACGGATACAACACAATTGAATGATTTGGTTGATTTATATGATCCAATGTTTGATGAATATTACTATGGAAACAATCAAGTTGTGTCAAAGCCTTCCGCTGTCATTACTGCTGATGCACCTGAACAAAGTCAACAAGACACAACTGCCTCTACTTCAGCAACCGTTGCTCAAGAGACTATTCCATTGGATACTCAACAAACTCAAGAAACTGTCATACACCCAACATCACCAACCGTCAATGCTGAAGGAGGAAACAACAATCAAGCAGTCGATGCACAATCTGACAAAGAAGAATTTATCAACCCGTTCGGTACACCGGTACGCGAAGTCGAAGAGTCTTCTACTCAACATGTTGATCCGTCCAACATGCATACATTCTACCAACGATATCCATCCATTCACCATTAGACACTTGATCATCCATTGGAGCAAGTCATTGGAAATCGCTCACAACCGGTTCGAACACGCAAACAACTCGAAACCGATGGCGATGTGTGTATGTATGCACTCACCGTGAGTTTAACTGTACCTAAAAACATTAAACAAGCCATGACTGATCATGCGTGGATATAATCAATGCAAGACAAAATTCATCAGTTTGAACGCCTAAATGTTTGGAAACTTATTGACAGACCCTATGGAATTTCGCTTTTAGATTTCAAATGGATCTGGAAAAATAAATCGGATGAAGAACAAACAATCATCAAAAACAAATCTCGTCTTGTGGTTAAGGGATATCGTCAACAAGAAGGGATAGACTTCGATGAATCATTTGCTTCAGTTGCTCGTTTGGAAGCTGTCAGGATATTCCTTGGTTATGCTGCAGATAAAGGCTTCACGGTTTATTAGATGGACGTTAAAACTACTTTTCTCAACGGTCATTTGAAGGAAGAAGTCTATGTGAATCAGCCAGAAGGATTCATCGATCCTCATCATCCTGACAAAGTCTACCATCTCAAGAAGGCTGTATATGGACTTAAACAAGCTCCAAGAGCATGGTACGAATAACTATCAAACTTCTTGGTTTCCAAAGGATTCTCCAAGGTTCTTCCTACTCTCTTTATTAATAAATATGGGGATGACATACTGCTGGTGCAAGTTTATGTTGATGACATTATTTTTGGTTCTACGAACCCAAAACTTTCAAAACGTTTTGAAAAAGTAATGCACAACAAATTTGATATGTCAATGATGAGGGAACTAAAATTCTTTTTAGGCCTCCAGATTCATCATCCCCACGTGGTATCTTCATTACCAAGCTAAGTATGCTCAAGAGATACTTAAAAGTCATGGTATGACCTCATGTGCTCGCGTTGGTACACCATTGTCGACCACATCCCTAGACGCTGATTTGTACTCATATCCCGTTGATCAAACGCGATATCGTAGTATGATCGGGTCTCTCATGTACCTTACAGCTAGCAGGCCTGATATTCATCATGCCACATGCTATTGTGCACGATATCAAGCCAAACCTACTCAAAAGCACCTCAAAGAGGTTAAATGGATCTTTCGTTACCTTAAGAATACCATTCATATGGGACTCTGGTATCCGAGGGAAACCGGTTTTCATCTAACAACATTTTCAGATTCTGATCACGCAGGTTGCCTTGATAGTCGAAAAAGCACTTCTGGTAGCGTACAATTTCTAGGGGAAGACAAGCTTGTGAGCTGGTCGTTAAAGAAGCAGGATTGCACTTCGCTCTCATCAGCTGAAGCATAATATGTGGCTCTATCCGCGTGTTGTGCTCAAGTCCTCTAAATGAGAACTGAACTCACGGATTATGGCTTCTACTTTGATAAAATACCTATGTATTGTGACTCAAAGTCGGCCATATCCATATCTTGCAATCCGGTTCAGCACTCCCGTACCAAGCACATTGTAGTCGGATATCACTTCATCAAGGAACTAGTAGAACGTGGTATCATGGAATTATACTTTGTCAGAACTGAGTACCAGATAGCAGACTTGTTTACTAAAGCCCTATCTCAAAATAGGTTTCAGTATCTCGTTAGCCGTCTTGGTATGAAGTATATGACTCAAGAAGACTTGGAGGTTTTAGCAAATGAAGCTGCTTGATATTCTCTCATAATGACTTCTAAGCGCATCACAGCTTAGGACTCGGACCTCAAATAAGGAAAGTTTATCTCGGACGATAACATATCCTTCTCAACGAGAAATTAATATTTCTCGGTCATGAGCTTCCTATAAAAACATTCAAAGTTTTTAAGTTCATGAAAAACAACTTCTATGTAAATGTCAGCTTAGAACTCGGACTTTAACTTCAGGAAAGTTTATCAGGGATGATAACTTATCCTTCACAACGGGAAATTAATATTTCTCGGTCATGAGCTAGTCACAAAACAATCAAAGTTTTGAGCTCATGAAAATCGGACCCAAAAGGGAAGTGTACGTTTCAGTGCGCTTTCCCTAAGCAATAGAAGAGAAGTCTTCTATCATGATTATTTTAAAACCGTTGAACCTAATTTTTCAAGAACTTCTCAAAAGGTTTTTCTAAATCTTTCAAAATTGTTTGTTCAACACTCCCTTCCTGATAATGTAGTTTTATATCTCAAAAATGTCATATGTTATTTTGATCAATTTTTTAGGGGAGCGTTTTAAAATCAAGCCTTTAATGTTGTTGGGTACATCTCTGAAATTTTCATATCTTATGTATCCAACACATTCCGAAAATGGTTTAAATCTGTCATATGTAATATACTATATCGGATAAGGCATCTCAACTCCGTACCTCAACATATTTTGTGGTGTCGTTTTTCCAAAATATTGTCAAATTTTTGTTTCAAGACACACATATATTGTTGAGAGGGAGCAACCCGAACACAAATGTTCTATGATTCATGCGTGCACACATGTTTCTCTTCCAATCGGTTTCAGAAATTGTCATAATTTAATCAATTAGTATCTCTAATATGATATTTTTATATTAGAGATAGGGGAGAAAATGTGATTAAAATGTAATATATCGCAACATGTGATCTTAAAGACTCAAGTGCAACTCTTCCCTACACATGCTAAACTATTTCGTATATCGATGCATGTGTGTAGGGGGAGTATTTCAGAAATGTAAAACTTTCAAAGTGTTAAAAGTTTTGATTTTTATCAACTTTGAATGGTTTTCAATGGTTTTATGGTTACGATCTTTACCCAAAACAACCTACTATCCACGACGGAACGATGGAGTCAAAAGGTGGTTTAGGATAGGAAACTAAGTCCTATGATCCAACCATAACCGAAGGGATCTACCCAAGGACATTCCATCGCTAGAAATAGTTGTCCTTAGGAAAGATGGAGTGGAATGAAGCTGAATGTGGATCAATTACTTAAGTTAGCACTGGAACAATCACAACAAGGTACTAGTGATGACGTATTGGTAAGCATTGAAGGAGTTGAATATTCTATGCAACTTAGGTAGAAACCAGGTTAACACATATATTGAAGACAAGTGTCATGGACCCAGTGATGCGATGCACAACCCTTTCCCAGCCATTCGAGTTTCTCTCAAAAGAAACTTGTCTCATTTTCACGGAGATCAACATGTACCTATTGACTTTCTCATTCCGAGTTAGTTAATATTGAAAAGGTGGCAGTCTGCTCCAGCCTCCGATTACCAAAATGCACTATCGAATCTAGAGCAAAAGAGATCAATCTATCATCTCATTAGGAACAATCGAGTCCTACGCATTATCCTTGTGATATTTCCAGAACATCTAAGTGATACGATTCACAATGAAGATGGAAATCCTGCTTGAGCGAACATCAAACAAGCTCATGGTAGATAACTTGTGCGATTCTACACGAATCAAACTTGTGAGAACTGGAATGCAACTAAGTTTGGATTCTTATTTGATTCAAACTTGATTCCAGGTTTCTTCGTAAAATCCGTGTGATCTTGACAGAACATTCAGAGTGACATTCCTTAGTGTTCACAGTGACAAATGGAAATCCTTCCAGTGTCAACCTCAAACAGCACTGCTGTAGGTGACATGCAAGATTCTCTAAGAATCGAGCTTGTGACAAACTGGAAAGCAACAATGGTGCGATTCTTATTTGAATCAAACTTGTTCCAGGAATTCTGAATTGACGACTCTAATCAGACGGATAATTTATCCTTATGATTCACTCTTTACGTTCATAGTCTGCTTTGAGGCGGTCGAGTAAAGAGAACGGGCTACTACCGCTGGGCAACCCTATCAAGGAGGTTCTTAATCGAATCTACCCGATCACAGGTACAATATCTAATACCGTCTAACGGTCTTCACCGACAGGAGGTAAAACGCTACTGAGTTATGATGAAATGTTCAAAACCATTTTATCCGTGTCTATATATGTTGCTGTATATCAAGATGGTGGCGTAGCTGTGTACTAACCGAAGTCGTCTTCACATGTTCATACTGAAAGTTAAAGTCTTTCGCAACTCTGATGGATCTTTGAAGGACTAACTACAACTTCATTTGATTGGGAGATTGTTAGCCGTTCAAAATCAACAAAGTATGAACATGTCGATATATATATATATATATATATATATATATATATATATATATATATATATATATATATATATATATATATATATATATATATATATATATATATATATATATAATATATGGGGCTAAGTTTGACATAGGATAATAAGATGGCGCCACCTCATATCCTACGTGTCATTATTTCATTGGCTATACAACTTATATTAGAAACTATATATATTAGGTATGTATGTTCTTTTCGAAACCCTAATGATTTTGTATGAAATGAGGTTGAACACATGTTGCTGTGATGAATCATAAAACCACAGGTACACTTTTTTAAACCCTAATGATTTCGACTGTTTTGTTTATCTTACTAAACCCTAATATTAATCGTATCAACCACATTCACTGTCTCCATTAAATCAAAATCCTAATGAAATCTTAAACCCTAATGAAATTGTTTTTTTTTTCAGGTTAATGAAGCCTGTATAACTTTTATAAATTGAAATCACTAATCCAGGTTAATGAAATTATTTTTTGTGAAGTTAATTTCTATTAACTCTTTTATCCTAACACACCACTAATCCATAAAGTCCCTTTTATAAATTGAAATCGAGACTTGCGTTAGACTTGTGTGGGTTGTTCACTTGATGATAATACAAGACGTGACTAATGCAATGGGACCGATGGAGGCTGTTTTCTCCGCTAATGTTTTCCAGTTTTTGCTTAACAGAGTTCTTCGAACACCAGCGTATCAGGTACCTTTTTTTTCAACTGCTTAGTTTTCTAAGATCTTAAGGAAATAGTTTGTCCACGTATAAAAAGCCAACTATCAGCGTGGGAGTTGCTGCTACGAAGTTTCCATGTACTATTATTCTCAATTCGTAATATTATTAGTTATTATACATCATACCAATTGAAAGGGGTATGATCGTGCATCGGGTGGGTTGGGTAATGGGTCAAAAGGGGTTTGGTTTAAATGGAAGATCATGGTTTGGTATATTTGCTAGCACTTCTCTGTTAGACTTCAAAATTTTAATAAAGATTGAATGCGCAATTTATCATATTCAAAGCACAAGTCGCCTTTCTAGCTACGTTCTGTTACAAGCTTCTAATTGTTTCTTATATCTCATGATTTCAATCAATAGAAGAGAATCCTAGGGCTACTCCATTTAGTGAGCTAGAGGCTCAGCTATTGCGGAAGCTCTCAATGTCATTTGACCCACACATTTGGGTGAATGTTCATTATGGAATGGAGGTAATTAACAACATCATCTTATTATGAATTCGAATAGTCTTCTTATACTTTAACATACAGATTCTGTTTATATTAATTTAAATTCATTAAGTTAGATCCATTGTATCTATACATATGCAAAAGGATATGTCTTCTACATCATTAATTATATTCATATTTTATTTTTTACAAGCACTGTTTGTGCCATAGGATCACAAAAATACAACGCCATATGGACCAAAATCATAGAAAATAAAGTTAATGCTAGAATATATACCACGTTCATTATGGAGACCATGGTGTGGTTGGATCAGGACGCGAATCTGTCAGGTCAATACTATACATATACTTTACAGAACTTCCTATTTATATCTTTTGTTAAAGAAGCCCGTTTTCTATCAGTTAGGTGTTGATTATCTCACGTTGTTTCTATTTTATATAATCTACTTTTCTGAAACACGTATGTGACACATGGTACCACAACAGATTACACATGATGTGGCAAGGGATCCTATGTCTTGTGCCTTTGAGTTTTGTGTATGCGAGTGCTGGGTAGTTTTAGCTTCCCTGGTCATATGTATCTCAATTTGCTTAAACTCGCTAACTTGCCAGATATATGAAGATGAAAAAGCATCCTCAAGAAAATGCTTCAAAATGTTCAACCATGTAGACCATCCCACCTTCAATGTATGTAATACATATCCATGTTATTTGTCGTTTCTACTTGTCTTTGAAATAAATTCTGTCAAAAGGGCAACCTTCCTGGAATCAAACTCATTTATTAAATTCCCCATTAAAGATGTGAGATGCCAAGATTGACATGTGCAAACGGGTTTGGGTTGAAACATGTCATTTAAGGCAAAGAGGACTGTTGGTTTTTGTTGACCCACTATCACTTTATTTTGTCCATTCCCAAAACCTTCAATAATAATATTGTAAAGTCTAAACCTTCTACAAACACACATTATTGCACATGTTCTATGAAATCTTATTTCACTTTTTACATATGTTTTAATAGTGAAATAAAATGTATTCAGGTCTCTATTGGATTGGTGGATCAACTGTTGGCTGTGCAGATGGCTTCTCAAATGTTCCTAAAATAAAGTGTAGAGAGTCATTAATAAAAATGCCTTACCAACAAACAACATATGCAATAAAGATTAAAGTGGGCAGCTTAAATGTGGGGTGAGTTTGCTGAGATACTTGCCAGAAGGAAAGATGATATACAACCCCTACAGCAAAAGTGGCAGCCACGACTGCTGCACCTTAACGTGAAAGAGTACCTTCCACCATAGTTCAGGTAAGCAACTCGCAGATTTAATGGCCAAATTGGAAAAAAAAATAATATCTTATTCTCATTAGTTTACATAAACGGAATGAGGTAGTTATTTTCTAATCTTGGTCTGACCCTTATGCTAAGCAGCTACGACGTGAAGTCCGAATAGCGAGAATTAGGTATTGTAGGAATCAGACGATCAAATGCTCTTTTAGTGTCTGGCAATTTTTTTTGTTTAAGATTGTTGTGTTTGTTCAGTCAGTAAACAAAGCACTATTTAACAGTGTAGTGTTTGCATAATTGATAACAAATCAAGTGTCGTGAAGCTTTTGCTAGATTAGGGAAACAAAATCATGGATTAGAAGTTGTCGCTTTTATTATTTTGTATAATAGATTCATTATAATTCTAAATGAATTGGATTGACCTGTTCTACGTTTTATGTCATGGCTTCCTTTCTTAATTTAATGCGACAAAGGAACCTAATCATTTGAAAAAACAACTACTATCTACTTATGATCCTTTATATATTTTGATGTGGCTTAATTAATTGATTTCTTGTAGTTTGCTAATACCTAACCTATGATATAAATAATAAGTAACAAAAACCAATGATGTAGTCTATCGACCGGTAAACAAAGAGCATTACGTAGCATCTGATCACATGATATAAGATCACGTAGCATCTGTGTAATTATGAGAAAGATTGTTAGTGGGTGTTTGGATTAGCTTATTTGCTCTTATTTGGTTGAGCATATTACGAGTTTGATAAGATGTGTTTATTTTTTCTTTTGCTTTCGACTTTACGAGTTTGGAATTATAGCTTATTTAAACTCATAAGCAAAAAAAAGAGTTTTTTAAACTCCCAATAAGTTGTAAGTCGATCAACTAAGTTTTACAAACAAACCCATGCTCCCGATAAGCTATAAGCCGATCAAACAACCTTTTACAAACACCCCCTAAGGATAAGCTTAGTTTTTAATTTTAGAGCTCTAGACTTATTTAAGTTCATAAGCTCATGTCTTTTCATCTATTTAATAATTTCAATGTGTGTAAAGTTAAATGAATAACATGTGCAGCATAAGCATAATCATCAGTTCCTGTTTTTGTCACTAACAAATCTTTAGAAGAATAAAGTGTAAATGGCCAAAACTTCCAATACTTCTGCCAAGCAGGAGTACATGGTTTGATCATGGCTTGAACCAGGAACAACACTGAAACTTTGAACATAGGCTCTGTTCTGGATCTGACATGCCATCATACGCTCCATGGCTTTGTCAAGTTTCTTTACAGGTACCCTTTGACCTCACATCGGTATGTTTTCTTAAGTGCTGATCTAAATCTTATACTATTCAACAATGGCTCGAGTTTTATAAAAAACCAAGACTTTTATTTTAACATTGTTTGAACTGAATCATTGAAATAAATGCTTACTTAATTAAACATTATTGAAGAAGTTATATTTTTTTATTAATGTGGGTTGGATGTGAAATTAAAAAAAAAGGTATGGTTTGATCTTATGGGACACCTAATCGAAGAAGAGATAGAAAAGAAAGCTGGGATTTCACTAGATAGAGTGAAGTTACAAAAGTATTACGGTCCATTATTTTTCTCAACAGAAAGAATCCAGTCACGCAGGAATAGTTTATCGACAAATTTGCAGATAATGATGGGGGTGAGACCTGTGCTTCTCAAGCTTGCTCTCGATGATGTGGTAATTTCATTATTTCCTAATACTTGTAAAAGAAAGCAGCTTCTGTTTAGATTATAAAAGCTTAATGTGTCATGTATTTGTTCTGTTTGATTCATTAAAAATCTAAGAAAGAAGTAGAAGGTATGCCACATTGTAGTTGACTTCTTATATATGTGGCAAAATGGATGGGTCCCGAAAAACATTTGTACATAAACAAGCGTAGTAAACCTATAATAACAATCCCCATTTTCTTATAATACCAATCCCAGATGAACTTATATCAGATGAACTTATATCCTAATTCTTATAATACCAGGCTCATCAGATGAACTTATATCCCAATTCTTATAATACCAATCCCCATTTTCTTTCGACAAAGACTGTTCCTGGTTCTCAAGCAGCAAGGTTATTTAGTCAGGTTCGTTTTAGGGCTTTTTTTCTCTTTAAATGTACGTGGTTCTAATGGGAGCAAGGGCTTCACGAAATTATATACTTTTCTCTTCAAATGTATGTGGTTCTAATGGGCGCCGTAAGAGCACAAGAGCACAAGCTGATAAATGATGTCAAAGAGGTGATCAAACAAGCACTTGGCGGTGGAGATGTGAAGAGTAATGAGTTGACATGGAACATGGAACTATCAGTGATGTTAGAACACGTGTAGGCTCACGTGGCTCCAACTGATGTTGGCCCCAGGGCTAGACTTCAGAGGTTACCAAAGATTCGTAGAAGCACCCTGGAAAGTGCAAGCTTTTTTCCAGCATCGGCGACTAAATATCAGAAAGTTATCATTACATATGTTGTGTTCCTGCTATTTTTGAACTTGTGAATATTTTACGACCATGTAAGATTTTGAGTAAATAATTCCATTCCTAAGTTCTGTGAATTATCGGTGCGTCTTTTATTTCTGTTTTTAGTCTTTGTTGTTTTCGTGTAACTCTTACATTCATGTCCTGCCAGTCTTTACTTCAGTTTCTGTACGAACCACAGTATTTTTAAACTTTAGTATCATTAATGTTTAACTTATTACAAACTTTGAGCAGGGTAAGCGAGACTAGGCTAATAGTCAAGGTTGTAAGGAATGTCATTGATTGCGGAAGCAGTGCAGGTACTTCCGAAGCCACTGAAGCAGTGTGTATTTATCAAACATACGGTAAGCTGAGAGGAGTTTGTCGTCCTTCTGAACTTTTAAAAAACACCAGATAACAGACATTGGAAACCATAATCCAAAAACTGACCCATTTGAACCGACTCATTTTTTTGAACGAACTTATATGTGTTATCTCAACTCTCAAGATTCGCGAGCAGATGAGCATTGAAGAACATTTGCTGTGGTAAAGATGATAAATAGCAAAATGAATTACCAACGTTGTATACGACGATGCTTTATTTCATATTTGAATTAGCATATGCTATCAAGAACTCTCAAAAAAATCCTGTCATACCTCTTTGTTTAACCATCCCAAGTCCCTCGACTAACCTCATATAAAGATATAGGTTAGACACATGAAAATAGTGATTAAACAGACAAATGCTTAAAATTTACACACCCATTATATATCCTTATAGGATGATAGGTCTATACGACTCATTTTTGTTTGCTTATCTTTTTATAGGATGCGGATTTATATTATGAATGCACAAATAACTACGAGTAAAATGATAAAACCCTAGGAACATGTTTGGTATCACATAAATATAGTTTTTGTTGCTGCAGTTTTTGTTGCTACACTTTTCAAGGAAGGTTGAAGTGCAAGGTTATCTTAAAAAATATAGATGGAAAATAATTTTTTTTTAATTTTACGTGAGTAGATTCGGTAAATCTTGCCCATCTTAATAATTATGAGTATTTTTTAGTTCTTTTTTTTAAGTGAGCGCACATTTTGCTTATCCATTATTATTGATTGGCTTAATGGGCACATGTAAGACATTAGATGTGTTCAATGAGCGTATGCAAAACATAAATTGAACACTCGACGGATCTTTATATTTAATGTTTTATTCTCGACTTTTAAACAAACATTATTTTTTATTTTATTTTTTACATTTTTATATGCTTTTCTGCCTGCTTTAGCATGCGACCGTTTAGTCAATCGTTCGACCCGTGCCCGTTTAGTCTGTCCGTCTGTTTAGCCCGCCGCCCGTTTAGTCCATCGCCTGTTTAGCCTCCATTCGTGCTCGCCCGATCCGCTCATTTTTTGCCACCTCTGTATATGAGTACTTCGGAAGATTAAAGCGTCAACAAAGATTAACCACTAACGATGCAATAGGAAGCCCTGCACTTTCTTTTCTCTATATATAATGCATATAGAAGAATATAATCATATATTTTGTTCACGTCAATAACTTATTAAATCTTTCATTTTTTTATCGAGTGAATATTTTTTTACTTCTATTCTCAATGCACTTAATATATGTATTTCTAATTAATTGATTCTTATATTTTAGTTTTTCATTAGAAGTCTATCAAATTACCACTAACTATAACATTTTGTATTAATAGCAATATACATTTTCAACTAATTAAAATTTATAAATTACATCCTCTTATCTACAAGTTAAAATAATTTAACAAACTAGACAAAAATTAGGCCTTTAATTTAAACCTAAAATATTATAATGATGTTTAAATAATTTTGTGTTACATACAAATATTTATTTCATAAATTAGAAAAATCTTATTGTTTTAAAAACTTTGTAATATAATGCAAAAAAAAGTTATAATATAAAAAACAACTAAGATTAAATTAGTGTCGTCAACAAATACCGAAAACTTTAAAATCAAGCAAAGTGAACCACAAATTAAAAAATGCAGACTTAAAAGATAAAAGAGTATTAATTAAAAACAAAATTATATATTAAACAACTTATGAAGTATTCATAAAGTTACCGTAAAACATTTTTAAACTATCTTATATTTTTGCACACTCAAAGATTGACATTTGACGAAAATCGTTTATTAAGTGTTACTAAGACTAACACGAACCAAAGTTAGAATCCTTTATATAAAAAAACATTAAAAACAACAAATATATATCAAAACAAAAAATAAATATAACATATTTTCAAATAGTTTTTCAACATGAGACATAATCAGTTCGCTGGGTGAGCCAACCCAAACGTAATCAAATGTTAGTTTCTTTTAAACAAAAACAGTTAAATCCTTATGTATATATGTCAACAAATGTAACAAATCAAGCAACATTCCTTCAAACAAAGTAAAGAGACATATTCGCCCGTTGGGCGGGTTACAAAACTAGTATATATATATGGACGTTCAAGTGAGAAGGTTTTTTTTTTTGAAATGATGAGATGAGATCCTAACCCTTCAGTAATCCCCTCCTTTTTCTAAGATCCAACGGATACAATTGATCCACAAATAATAATTATTATTTAAAAAAACACAAATTTCACTCTTTTTAGGTGAAACCGGTCAAAACTCTCTCAACATAACATCAAGTCTCCAACATCAACCACCAACCTTCATCTCCGACCATCGTTGACCACCAACCCTCACCGGAGATAATGAGCCTTCACCACCCCCACCACCCACCACCGACCACCAACCTTACAGGCGACCATGAGCTTTCAACAACCCACCACGAACCACCGATCACCAAGCTTAAAAGCAACCATGAGCCTTCACCACCTACCACCAACCTTCACCAGCGACCATTAGCCTTCACCACCCACCACCAAACTTACCAGAGACCACTAGCCTTCACCAATACAACCATAATCAGATTACACATAAATTTCAAAAGTAAGTGTTATTTTTTTAATTCTGATTTAATTAATTATAAAATTGTGAATTTTATTATGCATTTGAAGTTATGATCATTTATAAATTGTAAATATGTCTAGGGTGAATGTACAGATCACGACGAATTAGGGTTTGATTGTGCGACTTAATTAGTTTGTGTAAAGTAGAAGACTGTAACCCAAATTAAGGTTCGTAGAGTATCTGTGTGCATGCGTGAAAAGTATACTAAGAAATTATGATGTTAAATTAGAAGCATATTTCACGCGCGAAGAAGTTTAGTTAGAAGCATCTTTCACGCGCAAAGAAGTTTAGTTAGAAGCATCTTCACGCGCGAAGAAGTTTAATTAGAAGCATCTGCACGCGTGAAGAAGGTTAATTTGATGGTTTATCCAGGTAGTATTGATGTTCTGACTATTTATGTTCTGACTACTTCGAGATCATGACATGTAAAAGTTGAAGATTTTTCAATAAGCATACTTATAAGTGAAATGGGTCAAAATTGGTTAAACGGGTCAAACTTGTTTCTAGTTGCCAAAAATCTGTTTTTAATGTATACAGTCTCATAAAAAGTGTTTAGGGCCAATGATGTCCGATACCTAGTCGAAAGGGTCAAATGGCGCTAATTCATCAAGCATTATAAAAAAATAACCTCAACCCCAACCAACCTATGTATTTGTGATGATCATTCCTACCTCCTATAGTGCCTGTCGTATCTCTATAATCTGAAAGATTGTTGAGGACTTGAGGTATAAAAGTTTATGTAGTTGCAGATAATCATGAAATATACTTGAGGATTGAGTTATAAAATTAACACAGGGAGGGCTGTGAAATGATATGATAAGGACATCCAAATCATGAGCTACTACCAATTAAACATCATAGTTATAAAATATTTTTGGAAGGAAGCTATGACCGCGAACAATTTGAAACAAAATATGCCATCCACGTATTTTTTAAGAAATATAACAACAGCCCCAACCCCGACCAGGCCCGTTTCAACTATACTAGAAAGTGATTTGCTTAAACATTAAGTTATTTTAACTCGTCACTGATCCGAACGTATACTACATGCATTTAATGTCATTAGTTAATTTTATTTGATGTCATTCCACTGATGATTAGTCTTCAGTTACAGTTCGCTCTAGGAAGTACATTTCTTATAACATCTCATTATTCACCAATTCAAGTTATTGGTGTTTAGTGTTTACCTGGTTCACAAGTTCAAAGGTAAAAAAAGTCTTAACAATGTAGACCTTACATGACATATTGGTTTTTACTGTTGTTTTATTTCATTACAAGATCCCAACGCAACAGCCAAATATTAGACAGGCACCAAAATGGAAGATTAAGGTGATTCATATGCCAATAAAATTAATGTGTTGTCTATGTCTGGAAACATTAAGGTGGTTATATGCCAACCATACTAATGTGGTACTGTTACTCAATCCTACAAGCACTTCGACTCTCAGGATGTTTCAACGGCTATCCCGTAGCCTGGTACGATCTACACCCGTTGGGAATTTCAAGACAGTGAACCCATCAGCCTAAGTGGGGACCAAGGCCGGTTAGACTACGTGTCCACGATCAACCATTGATTGTTCATCACTAACACCACGAACCAGAGTCTTCACACGAGTTTAAAGTGATTAAATGGATGCAATATCATCAGGATCAAACAAGATACTCGAACCAGTCTTAGAACCAAGCACATATCAAACTAGTGATCAAAGAAAAAGAACTGACCCTGTGTCCCCATGGTGAGTCCAAGCCATATAATATTTGGTAACATATATATCAACTCAATGCCTCTGTTTAGTAATTGTATCAGATTAGATATTGCAATTTCATGAGGCCTGCTATCTTGATTTGGTAAATATCTTAATTAACCTAATCTCTCTTCCTCTCACCCAAACAGCTTTAACTTGGTTATAATACCATAGGACCAGATGGTGCAAAAGCTTTATTAGATATTCTCAAGTTTCATGGATAAATAAAAACTCTCACGCTTGGTTGGTTCAAGGTAAATGACATTGAGAACGTTATTTATCGAGCTTTTAAATCTGAAGTAATCTTACACGAGCAATTATATTCAAACACATTACAAATTGGACCAAAGGGTGCCGAGTTCATAGCTGATACTTTGCAATACAACTCTATAATTTCAAACTTGGACCTACAAGCCAATAGGCTCAGTAACTATGTTCATATCTATGTATGTTACTTTAATCTATGTTAAAGAGCATCAAGTTAATAGCCAGTTACTCGTGCAAGGTGCGTAGTCTATGGCTTACAGCCTAAAGGTGATCAATGAAGCTCTCCGAAACTCTTTTGTCCATGTACCATCTTTAACCCACGCGCCTTTTCATAGGTTAATTGTTTTATTACCTAAAATCTAAGTATGAACACTAATTAAATTAATTTTCTTTTGTGCAGTTATTGTAGCAAAAAGATTATTTTGGCCGATATGGGAAATTTACTAGGATTTCTCTATCTTGGATAGCAGGCGGTCTCTTCAATCATTTTTTAATGATATCTGTAGTGTGTATGCTTTACAGCTTTCATCATTATCTTTTTTAAACCTTTGTTAGTTTGTTTTTCTCTTACATTATGGATTGTCGCTAATCCGGGTGTGTAAACCTGCTTATTATGTATATTTGAGTAATGGGTCTCCTCTCTCTGCTCCTTTTGGGTCAAGTGACGCGCTATTATTTTGCTGGAGCAAACACAATCACAAGAAATGAAAGCACCAAAAGGAAGCTGAAATCTAAGGATGACAGTACCCCACGGTATGTTTATATCCTTGTGTATATAATTCATGCTTAAAAAAGTTCGCTTACCAGGCTCTGTTTCTGATGTCTTCTTTCAGTGTACAGTGGCTTATCAACACTTCTCGACGCTGTTGTAAAGCGACATTGGGTGACTATAGGAAGTACTAAGGAGATAACTGTGTATATAGATAAGATTATCCCAATTTGAGACGTATCATCTGTCGCTGGTGACAGTGCTGCTGAAAATACTCAGGTAACATTATATAGTCCACACTGTTTTAGTTGTATGATTATTTGAAAGCATATTAGTTCATTATCAACAATTTTTTACAACACGGCCTTGGGATTTTATGGGTTTCTAGTAGCTTTTATGAATGCTTAGAGCATCATATCATTATATAGATGCATTTGTACCTAAATATTTCAACTGATACTTAGCTCAATCCTCATGTCTAGTCATTTTCTATTGTTTTTATTATTGGTTTAATGGACGAGTACGGGACTATGAGGCAAGTGGGCTGTTTTGGTACTTGCAAGTCATAATGGAGAACACCAAGTTCATTTGATTCACCATATGAAAAGCATGAAACCTACATCTTTTTGGAAATTCAAATCCGATATTTTGTACTTGATAAGTATTTTTTTCAACTTTGTGTACACATAGCAAGTGTCGGTAACCACAGTGTGGAAGTGTGTATCAACTTTTGGCGATGCTATTGCTGATCATTACGCATGTTTTTTTACTTGCCATTTTTGTACGTGTGGTCCAATAAAACCTTTTAAAAGAGGTTGGTGCCACCGGAGAGGCTTTTACATTTTTTGGGGACTAGGATGCAAAGCATGCTTCGGATCTTGTTAAATTGTTAGAAGTGGAAAATCAACGTGTACCGGATGAAATTAGAGATATGGCATCACGTGGTAGTGGGGGAAACAAATTCAAGTGTTGGGGTTCTAATCCTAGTTTTAGGGGTCGTGGAGGACGCTCTACTTCAAGTTTTGGTGTAAGGAGTAGTTTTGGTGGAGGCCGTGACGGGTAAGAAAATATCACTCTTTGGTATGATTCTTTTTACAGACTGATTCGTAATTGCTAATTGTGTTACTTTTTTTGCAGCAATAGGTTTTCTTCTGGGGGTTATCAGCAGCAAAGGCGCTTCCATGAACACGGTGGGGTTTTTAGAGAGCGTGGCAGGAGCAGAAGTCCTCCTGGCAAAGCTGGTTCAGGATTGGGAAAGCGCAGCCGTAGTCGCAGCCCTGGGAGGTTTGACAAGGCACTCCCAATGGGACTTCGATTAAATGGTCCTCGTTTTCGTCCTAACGATGATTATGAGGAAGTTATGATTAGAGAGTAGAAGTTTTGGTGGCTACACCTGAAATGTTTTGAAATTATTCTTTATCGGACAATATAACATGTTTTAAAAGTTCAATGAACATGTTAAGTAGAAGTTGTTCTAGTTCTCCAGTAGATGTTGTAATCTTAAATGTCAAACTTCATAGTGGTATTGGACTTATTCACTGAAAGGTGTATACATCTAGTTATTAGGTTACTAAGCTTTAGTGTCTTTGTCCATCTTAGAATCTTTTGTTGCTCTCTGAATACTAGGCAGAAAAGGAGTATGGACGCTACCCATTTGTTTACCTCTATCAAAATACTCTATCCCAATATTATTTAGTTCTAACATTTACATGGGGCTATTCTTGTTTAACCATTACAAACTACTCACCAAAATGATGTGTGAATTTTTGGAAGAAATTATTCATGGGTTCAACAATGTATCAGATGAAGTAGATGCATAAGGTGAGGAAAAATATAATGGCAAAGCTGAAAGAAAAAGATAGAAGCAATCAAAAGAGCTCGACATCCAAAAAGAGTGGATCTGGATTCTAGTCATGGGCGGACGTACGTTCACACTAGGGTATGCACTTGCATACGCTATAAAAAAATATTACTAGTGTTAACTTTTGTGAAATTAACTTTTTTTTAAGCAAAAACAAAACGTGTGCATATCCTTTAAAAACTGATTATATACTTTTCTTTGAAAAAAATCACTTGTATACAAAAAGGAAAAACGTCTCTCTTGATTCTTAGAATATTCAGCACATGTTAAACGCAACTAAGCCCATACAACCGAAAAAACAGAAACTAGAACTGAAAAACTAAAAACTTAAGCCGAAAAACCGAACTAAAAACCCGAATTAATTTTCCTAGTGCATACCCTAATTCAAAATTCTACGTCTGCCCCTAATTCTAGTCCAAACTTTCCTACTTGTAAGCAGGGGTGTAAACAAGCCGAGTTGACTAGAGTATCTTGTGGTTACCTTTGAAAAATATAAGATATTTTTACACTAGTAATAAGTTATACAAGTATATTTAGCTCTTTGGTACAAAATTTGAAAGTATACTTGAAAGTGGATTAAGCCATTACAAATATATTTCACATTCATGTAAGATTGAAAAGATTTAAAGGCTTTTTGAATCTGTTAGGAATAATCACACGACTTGTAGAACAAGAAATAAAGATGATGAAGAACAAGATTAACACTAAGAATAGAATATTCGATTAGATGAAGAAGAAGGAAGAAAGATAAAAAGTGTGTAATCCTGGTGAGAGAAACTAAGGAGAGTTTCTCTCTCTAAAACAAGAAGAAGAGAAAAATACAATAGGAGACACACACACAAATGAGGGTGGTTATGCCTTTTATACTAAGGCTTACAAGATTAGGAGGCCTTCCTCATCTGTTTGTTCAGGACTAATTCCCGTTACATACAGAACAATAACATAGAACTCTCGACACCATTAAGTAGCTTTTTCCACGAGCTTCGCAACGGTATATTATATGACCATCACTTTAATTACTTCTAACAATCTCCCCCTAAGGGGTGGTCATATAATATGTAACTTCACTTCTTTGACCATCACTTTAAATATTTCTAACAATCTCCCCCTAAGTGGTGGTCATGTATTATGTGACTTCACTTCTTTGTTGTTGCAGACTTTGAAGCTTGTTGTCTTGAGAGTTCCTTCATCGTTCCTTTCATGACTTGTGATCTTGGATCTTTGATCTTTGCCTTGAATTGATCTTGTAACTTTGCCAGCTTGTTTTCTTGTGTCTTTACCCACATACTCATGTTTTCTGTTGACTTGAAAGCTTGTTAACAATCTCCCTTGATCATCAGAGTAGCGGAAGTCCTTTTCTTTAGATGTTCTTGAGATTTCTTCATTTATATGAGCATGTGGTCTTGAATTACGACTCTTGAAGTTACGCCACCGTTTGCATTCCTCCGGTTTCCCGTTATACAGTAAGAATATTGTACATGTGATAAGGTAAGTTCAAAGAACTTCCTTGACAGGATTTCCGGCTGTGGTAGCCGTTCTCAATACTTGAATATATCGAAAGATAATTCATACTAAGGAGTGAATCATGCAGTTCCATTCTGCTGATTAAGTCGTCAATTCAATTTCCTGGAACAAGTTTGAATCAATTAAGAATCAAACCATCGTTGCTTTCCAGTTGACACAAGTTTGATTCATATAGAATCTCACAAGTTACCTACCGCAGTGCTGTTTGATGATGACACTGGAAGGATTTCCATTCGTCACTGTAAATACTCAGGAGTATTACTCTGAATGTTCTGGCAAGATCATAAAGATATTGCGTCGAGACCTGGAACGAGTTTGAGTCACAAAAGAATCAAACCACTGTTGTTTTCCAGTTAACATATGTTCAATTCAAGTGAACCTTACACATGACCTACCTCAGTGTTGTTTGATGTTAACACTGGAAGGATTTCCATTCATCACTGTAAATACTAGAGAGTATCACTCTAAATGTTCTGGCAATATCACAAAGATAGAGCGTAGGACTCTGTAAATTCTCGCATGTGTTCTAATGATGAACAACAATTGATATATGGAATAAGTGTCCTAATGAGATTTTTTTTGATGAATCTCGTTGGCTCTAGACTCTATAAATGCACGTTTATTTGGTGATCGGAGGCTGGAGCAGACTTCCACCTTTTCAATATCTACTATCTCGGAGTGAGAAAGTTGATAGAAATAAGTTGAACTCCGTGACAATAAAACAAACTTCTTTTGAGAGAAGCTTGAGTAGGCTGGGATGGGTTGTGCAATGCATCACTGGGTCCATGATGCTTTGTCTTCAATACCAGAAATCATCAACATGATTCTGATAGTAGATGTATTGACCCAGTTTCTGCCTAAGTTGTATGGAGGGCTATTTCTTTTCACCCTTTATCCTTACATTTAGTTTTCATTCTTCAACCCCTTCAATGCTTACTAAGACGTCATAACTAGCACCTTGTTGTGATTGTTCCAGTGCTAGCTTAAGTCATTAGTCGGCATTATTCCCTTACACTCAACTACTCCATCTTTCCTGAGGAATTCTAAGTTCTAATGGATTGTCCCTGGGAAGATCCCTCCGGTTCTGGTTGGATCATAGGACGAAAACCTAACCACCCTTTGACACCAATATTGTCGTGAATAATTGTGTTGAAGGTATAGATATTGTAACCAGAAACCCTTTCTAAATCACCAAAACGCTCCCCTACATATGTGCATTATAAAAGAAGGTCTTTGCACATATTAGGAAGAGAAAGCCCTTATATCAAAAGATCTTATCCAAGAATGAAGCATTTTTTATCACATTTTAATCACTATTCCCCCCCTCAAAAATTGCATGAAATTAAATTTTTTGTGAAACTAGTGATGAAACAAGGAGAGAATAATGTGTCATGAAAATTTGGAACAAATGTCTATGAAATCATTATACTCCCCTCAAAAAGAGATTCTAATTAAAATAGGGGAGTATATGAGCACTTAGTTTTGAAATACTTTGAAAAATTGTGCTCAAAAGTCCGAGAAAAGTTATGTTCATGAGCTTAAAACTTTGAGTGTTTTGATATAAGCTCATGACCGAGAAAAACGAATTTCTCGTTGTTGAGGATAAGTCAAATAATTTCCTTTATTTAGGGGCCGGGTTTTAGTCTGACATGTGACTATAAGCCATTATGTTGAGCTCAAAACTTTGAATGTTTTGAAACAAGCTCAACCCGAGATAGATTGCTCTACCCGTTATTAGGAAAGGTTGTATTTAAAGAGACACTCTCCTTTATTTTAAGTTCGAGTTACAGTCTGACATTTAACTGTAAGTCGTTTTCATGAGCTTAAAACATGGAATGTTTTTATTGAAAGCTCATGACCGAGAAAATTTTATTTTCTCGTTGTTAAGGATAAGCTATCCTCCATGATAAGCTTTCCTTTATTTGAAGCACGAGTCACAATCTGATGTAATTACAAATCATTTAAAGAAAGAATAAATGACATGATTTGAAAACATTTGAACCTTCATCGAGCTTTATGTACACACCCGTGTCGTTATTGAGCGACATTTCTAGGCACGTCCATATTATCAAAACTAAAAGACATGTCGAGAAAAATATTTTTGGTATTTTTGAAAGATTTTCTCATTTTTTATTTTGATTTTATAGGTTTTATATTTTTGTATTTTGATTTTTTCAAGTTTTTCGAAAATAATCCAAAATAGACATTTGTACAACAGAAGAAGGTGATATTATGTACAGAATTGGAGCCCTTTGAAGAAATGGATTCAGAATCCGCTGAAGTACCTGCAATGACAGAAGAAGAATTTGCACAAATACTAGTGTTAGGAGTAACAAATGCATTTTCTACATTCAGAACACTCGCATTAGTGCTGGAGCAGGTGTCATCACTCTTCTCGATGGGAATCCACTTAAGACCAACTTCCTTGAAGATCCTAACCGTTGGTTTCCACTGAAGACTGGATCTAGGAGTAGTGTTCTCTTGCACAGTAGAAGACTTCTTAGGAGAGAAACTAGTTCCTACATTGATCCGCTTTGAAGATTTCTTGTCATTGATTTTCTTTGTGACGGGTGTGAATCTCCTTGTTGTCTTGTGGGATTCTGTATTCTTTCTTTGTGAGAGGGCACGAGAGTTTACCTCATAGAGGTATTGTAGAATGCAAATAGCATGGTTTCCATTGAGAATACCCTTTTTGCACGTAGGGCATACATGGAGTTTAGGATTCTCGAAAGTCCTTGTGTACCTAGGGTTTGTTGACCGGTCAGGCATCGTGTTTGAGACACGACTACGACTACTCATTGGTGGTTGCCAATTCCTAGGTTGTTGGAAAGGAGTCCTAGGTTTTGGTTGATTACCATTAGGAGTGTGTTGAACTCTAGCGGTTGTTGGTTTACTAGGTTTTGAATACACATGGTTTACTTTTTGAATGTTCCCTGTTTGCTTACCATCCCCTAGGTTGTTGGTTTGAACAATGTCATTTGAACCTTTAGATTCCTTTGTGGGCGTAAGAATCACACGTTTGGGAGTACTCTTAGGAGTAGTGCTAGGTGCATTCACATGGTTGGGTTTAGCAAGAGTGGGTTTTCTAAATGGAGGAACATAGGGTGATATGGCTGGTTTTGGTATAGTCGATGGCACATAGGTATTAGGAGGTAACCTAGAAACATTAGAAGGCGGTTTTCCTAAGATAGATGGCTTTGGTACTTTGTACGCATTTGGTTGACGAACAACAGGTTTCACACCATTGGATTTCAACGTCTTCCCACCCATGTTTCCAACAAGTTTCTTCAACTCACTGATTGCGATGTCTTTATCTTGTAACTGAGCTCTCAGATCAGAAATATACTTACTCTTTTCATTCAATTCACGAAATGATTCAGAGAGTTTTACTTGTAAATTACTGTCATCAGGAACTTTTCCAACTTTGTTTTGCAAAGCAAGTTCAAGAGAATGGCAATGTTTCTGAAGAAAATCATATCGGTGTTGAAGAATCGTGAACTCTTTTTGATTAACATTTGTTGCAGCTGTTCGATTGGTTGTTGCAGTTCATTGTAAGCTTTATCATACGAGAGTTTGTCATCCTTACATTCATCACATTTTTTGACATATTTATTCCAAAGATCGGTGAATTCGTTGTCCTTTTTGATGACATAAGACTCCATTTTCTCTTTCGTACGATCAAGCTCATTTTGGAGGGTTTCATTGTCTGACACAGAGATGTTTACCGCAACGGGGTTACTATCAACACAATCACCACTATCACTTGCTTTCGAGAGACAGGCAAGGTCGCTTTCTAAAACTTTAATTCTATCAAGAGATTCATCAGTCTCCTTCGCCAAAGATTTAAAGTCTTCAACAAATTTGGCTAGTTCTTTTAGAAAAGCGTTCTCAAGATTGCCTATCCTCGCATCAACTTGATTAATAATCGGATTGATTTCAGTATGAAGCACTTTTTGTAACTCGACATGAACGAGTGATGTAAAGTTTCCTCCAGTCATTTTGGCGTTAACAACCTGTTTGAGAATGACAAAATTATCTTTGAGCTCGTTTAGATACCTACGTGTGATACTCGGTTTCGGAGGGTCATCAGACAATTCCTCACTTGGTAGCAAAAGCATTTCAGAACTCGTTTTAGACCGAACAAAAATAGTTGGAGGATTAATTTTTGGATAATAAACGGGTGTCACTTCTTTATTAAGATTTTGCATTTTTAAACGAGTCTCTATAGCAAGTTCAGTAGTTTCCTCGGAATCATGCACACTAGGAGGATCATGCTCATCAGACAAGAGCACACTACCATTATATAAGGTTTCATTAGTGGCCTGAACTTGCTTAAGATATCCTGGATTAGGAGGAAGGGGACAACCTAAGGCCAATTTGTATCGAGTGTAGTTTATCTCATTCACTTTTGGTGCGAGCATATTTATTGTCTGCATAGTTTGGCCACGTTTTACCAAAAGGTTGTCTAATTCCCTAATCCAATCCTGAGCTTTGCAAAAATCCTCAAGAAGTCCATTTTCTCGAATTTTGAAATCATGTTTCAAATTTTTTCGTTCTTCTTTTAAATCCAAAATAATAGATTTTTCAGTTGAAAGCTGTTTGTTAAGAGATGTGATTTCATCATTCAATTCGCTTATCTTTTTAGCACTACTCAAGTGTAAGGCATTTAATTTCTTAGTGGTGCATTTTTCTTGATAAACCGATGTAGCATGAGCTTGTTCAAGTTTCTTGATTTTAGCATGATGAATCTCAAAACTTTGCTCCCGTTCCTTATATCCCGCAAGCTCAGTGGTCAATTTGGCATTAGTTTCTCTAAACTTATTATTAACCACATTCGCATGAGCAACATCCTTGGCAAGCTTATCAAATAATGATTTATAATACGCATGCGTCTCATCAGGAGGGGTTGTAGGTTGCGCTACTTGATCTCCACTAAGGTCCACACTGGGCGCATTAGAAATAATATTGCTATTATTTGTTTGAACCCCGTGTGTCTCAGTGTAGGGGTCAAGTGACTCAGTATACTCTTCCTCCTGATTAGACATATTATATAGCTCATTATCATATAAACGTGTGGGTACCTCAGAGTAGCCGTCTGAATCATACACGGGAGCTTTGTCGGTCTGAGTTATCGATGTTGATGCTTGCTACGACTTAGCCATCAAGATGGAGTCGGTAGTCACCTCTTCGTCCTCATTATATTCTGCTGCAGATGCCATGAGATCAAACTCGTCAGCTAGAAGTGGAATTCCTGCTTCTTCCTTTTGTGCTATAAGAAGCTGAGGCTGGAGATAGGCATCATCCCTCTTCTTTCTGGCAGTGCTATCTCAATTCTCAATACCCACAACATCATTGTCTTGTTGAAATGTCATCTTAGAAGTCGTGTGAAAAACAGGATCACAATTCGTAGAAAGCAGAATGTTGATGATAAAGTCCCCTAAATATGATTAAATCCCCTAAAAAATGAGCTCTCCTGAAACCAAAAATTCCAAGGCCCAAAAAACACACGGTTAAAAATTTTCAAAAACACAATTTTTTGAAAATATTTTCGGAATATTTGGTGTTTTTTCGGAAAAATAATCCTTTTTAGGAAAATGAAGGAATTTCGGGAAAAAAGACACTTTTTCGGAATAAAGAAGATTTTCAGAAAATGACACTTTTTGGAATAAAGAGACTTTTCGGAAAAAAAATACTTTTTCGGAATAAAGAGGTTTTTCAGAAAAAAAACACTTTTTTCGGAATAAAAAGGATTTTCAGAAAAATGAAACTTTTTCGGAATAAAGAGGATTTTTGGGAAAAAAACACTTTTTCGGAATAAAGAGGTTTTTCAGAAAAAAAACATTTTTCGGAATAAAAAGGATTTTCAGAAAAATGAAACTTTTTCGGAATAAAGAGGATTTTCGGAAAAAAAAACACTTTTTCGGAATAAAGAGGTTTTTCAGAAAAAAACACTTTTTCGGAATAAAAAGGATTTTCAGAAAAATGGAACTTTTTTCGGAATAAAAAGGATTTTCGGAAAAAGAAGGTTTTTCGGAATAAAGTGGATTTTCAGAGAAATTGACTTTTTCGGAAAACATGGATTTTCAGAGAAATTGACTTTTTCGGAAAAACATACCTTTTTCGGAAAAAGAGAAGTTTTCAGAGAAAATGGGGTTTTTCGGAAAAAATGGGAATTTTCAGAGAAATATTTTCGGAAAAATGACAGTATTTTCGGAATACAAAACCCTTTTGCGAAAAAACCAATTCAGAGAAAATGGGTAATTTCGGAATAACAAACCCTTTTGCGAAGATTATTCCGAAGATAAAGGGGCACAGTTTTGAGACGTCTGATATGATAGAAATCCACATAAACCACTTCGATCACACCAATAACAACACCTCGAATCCACAAATACCAATCGAATCCAACAACCTAAACCAAAAACCCACGAAATCAACTCCAAATCAACATCAAATCAACACCAAAACTAACTACGAATCCCTTGGCAAATGATACCACTTGTTAAACTTAATCACACGACTTACCAAACAAGAAATATAGATGATGAAGAACAAGATTAAAACTAAGAATGGAATATTAGATTAGATGAAGAAGAAGGAAGAAAGATACAAAGTGTGTAATCCTAGTGAGAGAAACTAAGGAGAGTTTCTCTCTCTAAAACTAGAAGAAATGGAAAAGCACAAATGAGAGACACACACACAAATAAGGGTGGTTATGACTTTTATACTAAGGCTTACAAGATTAGGAGGCCTTCCTCATTTGTGTGTTCGGGACTAATTCCCGTTACATACATAACAATAACATAGAACTCTCGAGACCATTAAGTAGCTTTTTCCACGAGCTTCGTAACGGTATATTATATGACCATCACTTTAATTACTTCTAACAATCTCTCCCTAAGGGGTGATCATATAATATGTGACTTCACTTCTTTGACCATCACTTTAAATATTTCTAAAAGAATCTATCAATACTGAAGGGAAACTCCTCAATACTCGTACCAGAGATATAAATCTCATCCAAGCTGTCAATGTTACTCAAATACATGGGAAGGTCTTGAAGATTCAAACAACCACGGAGATCAAGAACTTTCAAGAACTTTGAGAGGCAAATGCTGTCTCGGATAACCATTATAGCAGAGTGATGATGAAAATGAAGATCTACGACCTAGTATATATCTATTTACAAAAAGATTTTGGTGGTTCACACCACATTATTAGTTTAGAGCATGTAGGTGACAATTTTACTTGAAGTTGATCTAGATGTGCGAAAATAGGAAATTTGATATTTAATATAGATTATTTAGGTTTTTTAAGGATGCTTTCACGCGTGAAAATTATGAGCAATGATTGAACTACTGAAGCTTCCTACAAGTGTATTTTTTATAAGAGAAGTGCAAAATTAAGTGAGATTCATGCTTGATGAACAATTATTTAAGCCATATAAGAATGTGTAAGAATATCTTCGCGTTTGAAGACTATGGGTAAGGATTGAAGCTTTGATCTTATTATCGTTTTTTTATAATAGAAGTGTAAAAATGGGAGATATTGAGGTTACGTATTTTCATTCGTGCAAATTATGAGCAATGATTGAAGCTTTAATCTTTTATACTAGAAGTGTAAAAATATGAGATATTGATGTTTAATACACGACTATTTAAGTTTCATAAAAAAATATTCACGCTAGAAAACTATGAGCATGGATTAAAACTTTGATTTTACTAACGTGTCTTTTATACTATAAGTGCAAAAGTATGAGATATTTATGATTGATAGACGAGTTTTTAGTTTCGTACGAATATAATCATGTATGATTATAATGAGCAAACATTGAATCTTTGACCTTACTTGCGTATTTTATATACTAAATGTGCAAAAATAAGAAATATTAATAAATGGCCATTTAAATTTTTTAATTATCTTGTGCTTAAAAATTATGATCATTGATAAAAGTTTGATCTCACTAACGTATACTTTATACAAAAAATGTAAAAATATGAGATATTGATGTATAAAAGACGATTATTTTTGGTTTAGTGAGAATATCTTCGTGCATGAAAACTATGAACAAATATTAAGTTTTGGTCTTACTAGCGTATTTTTATATTGGAAATTCCAAAAATTGAATGTTGTGTTGTTTAGTAGATGATCATTAAAGTTTTCCAATAATATTTTCGCATGTGAAAATATGAGCAAGAATTGAAGCTTAAATTTTACTAGCATATGTTTATACTTGAAGTGTAAACACATGATATATTAATGTTTGATAGACTATTAATTTGGTTTTGTAAGAATATCTTACTGCGTGAAACTTATGAGCAAGGTTTAAAGTTAGTGATCTTACTAACATATATTTATACTTGAAGTGTAAAATTAGACGATATTGATGTTTAATAAACGATTATTTAAGTTTTGTAATAATATCTTCACGTGTGCAAACTATGAGTAATATTAAAGCTTTTATCTTAATCACGTTCTTTTTGTATTAGAAATGAATGAATGTGAGATATGCATGTTTAATTGACGATTATTCAAGTTTTGTAAGAATATCTTCACGCATGCAAATTTTATGCAAGGATTGAAGCTTTGACATTAATGGCGGCTTTATTTAGAAATGAAAAATAGGAGATATTGATGTTTAATAAAGGATTATTTAAGTTTTGCATGGCTATCTTCATGCATGTAAATTCTGAGCAAAAATTGAAGCGTATATATCATTAGCATTTTTATACTATAAGTGCAAAAATATAATAAGATCTTGACGTTTAATAGACGATTATTTATTTTTTGTACGGATCTATTCACGTGTGCAAATAATGAGCAAATATTTAAGCTTTGAAATTACTAGCGTATCTTTTATGATATAAGTTCAAAATATGAGATATTGATGTTTAATAGACGATTATTTTAAGGATTTGGATCCTTTAAAGTTCATATGAACTTTATATGTAAAGCTCTCTGACAAGTGTAAAGTAAACCGGGTCTCGCATCGGGTCATGTTGTAATGCTTTAATCTTAATAGCGTATTTTATTTTTGACAATCCGTCAATTTATGGTTTATATTTTATTCTCAAATATTAATTAAAAACATTATTTTAATGTTATATTATGACCTCACTTATTTTTGGGAAGAAATTTGGATTTACGTCTTGAAGTAGCATCGACTACGTTTAAACCGGAGGACTCTACGTTACGTGCTTACGTTTACATACACCGTTTTTGGTGACAATCCGACATTTCAGGAAATAAATTTATCCGTGATTATTATTTTGGGATTTTAATTTTGAGTTGGTTCATAAACTCACAAATTTACGAGAAGAGATTAGGACTTACGTTCATAATTTAACGTCCTTTACGACTAAATTGGAAATCTTAGGATTACGTATTTACGTTTTTGAACTCCGTTTTTGATGAGACAATTTTTATTAGATTCGTTTTGTGCCGTTGATTCATAATTTATAAAAACGTTTTTCGTAAAAAGACCCTAGGGCACGCAAATCGTAGAAACTAGAATCGAAGAATACCCGTAAATTAGTGGGATGGGACAAAACAAGTTTATCCCACCCCACTCAAAATAGATGGCCAAAAGAGGACACCACATCATAAGATGTGGCACCCTTTTAGCTAGAAAGCTAACACATGTTAGCATAAGCTTAACATGTAAGCTAACTTAGCACAAAACCACCAAAACCACTTCATTCATACCATTTACACTTAACAACTCATGCAAACCACTCACCAAAATCTCTCATCTCTCTAAAATTCGTCCAACCATCATCAAAAACAACCCTCATTTGATCTATGTTAGCCATAAAATCATGTGTTACTTATACACATGATGATGCTACTTTGAAGCTTTGAAGATTGGAGGTGATTCTAACATCCAAGGAGAAGATTTGTTGGTTTCATAGGGCTGATTTTCCATGAGAAGTTTATAAAGGTTGGTAGACTTGAAGATGATATTGGTTTATCACAAGTTTTGCCATCAAAATCCAAGCCTTGTTCATCAAAGACTCATCTTTTCATCACTAATGGTGGTATAGAGATTGTTCTTCCTATCCTCTTGTTATTTTGATTATGTAATCTTGTATTTTCTTTATTTATGTATATGCATATGATGATGAATGATGAGAAAAATATTATGTGAGGATTTGGTGTTGATAAACATGGGTAAAAAGATGGAAAACCACATGTAAAATGGTTAAAATATTGCTTAATATGATGGCTGTATAAAAACAGTAAGTAACCAAATGTTAAACTGATAAAATGGTAAAGTGTAATCAATATACAGTAAGTATTAGATGTTATACACATGTGAGAGTTGGTAATGCAATGGAATCATCAAAATGAGTGAGATATGATCAAAACAAGTTTAGAGTGCAAATCTGCCTACACAGTTTTGGACGAATTTATTAAAATAGTTAGAGGTTGATTCATTAGTAGCTATAAAGGAATAAAATGAAGCAAATATCATGTAGTTTCGGTTATAAAAATTTGAGGTCCTATCTCATTATAGAACTCTAGATATGGACATTTTAATGAACTTAAAATTTAGGACTGATTTTGTGAAATTAAAGTTTAATATTATTATATAAGCACTCAAATAAATATAGTATAAAATGTGAATTAAAACCCACTAACTTATATATTTCATTTATATAAATATGTATAAGGATAAATAAATGTAGATTATATAAAAATGGTAGTTTGGTAAATTTTATAAGTTATAAAAGCTATATACTAAGTTTGACGTCTTTTCGGCTAAAACAGAAAGATTAACGTTTTTGCCAAATAAAACTTAGACTGTTGGACCCGTCTAATGTAAACTTTTATAAACTCACATACTGATATATGAACTTATATAACAAGTAAAAACCGATAAAACCCGAACTATATAACATATGGACATTAACGGGCTAAGCTAACCTTATTTGACTATAAACCCGACTAGTTAGTAAAACACTTATAAATTTACTTATTGGGCTTAACCCACTTGGGCCCAACATGTAAAAGTATAATACTGATAATAAAAGTATAAAATGGTCTAATTTAAGGTAATGGACTTGTAATAGGCTTATTGGGCCTAAAACATGTAAATAAGTAAAACTAGTAAACTAGTATAAAAGTTACCAATACATAACACTAAAATGAGTAAATGCGAATTTATAAACCCACTTGATCATCATCATATGTATAAAATCATCATATATATACATAATTGTTATTTTGATAAAGTCACTGGACAAAAGTCTAAGACGAGTATTATTTGTCTAGGTTTCCGTGATTGAAGCACGTACCGTACATCCGAATTGCCGATAACCCGCCTTCCCACATCAACGTGAGTTCATAGCCTCGAACTCTTTTAAATATTTTTATGAAATGTTTTATAAACCCGAGAGGGAGATAACATGTTAGTTTTTATAAAATAGGACACTAGTTGTCCCGATTGTTTGTTTATTGATTTGGACCCGAATGATTGTATGACCCGATGAATGATTAAATGACCCGATAGATGAAATGAAATGGATTATTAAAGTTAGGTTATGTCACTAAACGTCCCATTAGCATGAATTGTGAACTACCGGGATTTGGTAGACGCTTATGCATATAATAGTACTATTTGGGGACGATCACCCCAGTTCGCGCCTTGACGGTTGATCCCCGTCGTGCCACATTGATTGGTAAATGAATTTATGTATGAGAAGATTTACACAAGCGTGATTATTGTGACGACACGCTAATTTAGATGGGAAAATGAGTTTCAGGTTAGCTACCGGTTGTTTGTTATAGTAAGGTAACAATGTCATGCGGCTAATAATAATCCAAAAATAATGAAATACTGCTTTATGCATTGAATTACGATATATTGCCTGACTAGCAATACAGGGTCATATTATTGATATTATGTTCGTGTTTTGGTTATATATAACCATATTCATATATTGGTTTTTATTTAATCTATACAACGTTATAAAACGTATTGTATGATGATTTTACGACTTTGGTTCGTATAATGATTTTGAAGGCAAAAGCCTATATTATGATTTTTTATAAGGATTTGTATAAAATGACTTTGGCTATTTTATGGCCTATTATAAAGATTTGTACAAAATGATTTTTGGTAATAATTATATACCGATGATATATTAATGGTTTTATTAAACTCTATGAATTCACTCGGCATTATCGCTGACATTTTCTTAACATGTTTTATCTCAGGTACTTGAAGGTAATTCTCGGGAAGACAACAAGAATTCATGGCCCGCACATAAATAACAATTTTCATTCAAATGCTTTGTAAAACCTGTATGAAATACAATGACTTGGGACCTATGTAAACTTGATATTTATGAATGGAAATGCTTTATTATTAAACGACGCGATTTTTAAGCGTTGTCTATGATGTGAGTAATGTGCTATCCCGTAACACCAACGAGTCTTCCGCTGTATTGAATTGTATAAATTTGGGGGTGTTACAGTTTGGTACCAGAGCTCTCCTTATAGAGAACGAAAGATTTTTAAAACCAAGGTTTTGAATAAAACATTTCAAAATCTTTTAACTATAAACATTTTTCTAAAAATGTCTAAAAATCTTTTGACTATAATGGTGCCGAAGAATTCCCGAGTTACCAACAAGGCCAGACTGAGAAGTGTTATTTTAATATATATATATATATATATATATATATATATATATATATATATATATATATATATATATATATATATATATATATAACTTGGATTATATATATACATATGATGTAATTTGATTACATGATTATTTGATGATTATTTCTATATTTATACGAGGTATTTATACGACGTAGATTGTCACAAGAAACCCTAACTCTCCTAGCAAATTAATCGAAGCTATTCCCGTAGGAATTCTAGCTATCCTAGATCTAAACTAAATTGTAGATATTTATGATCCCAACAAAATGGTTGATATTCGTAGAAATGTTAATATTAGTTGATTGCGATATTGAAGAAGAATTGGCGAGATTAAATCCGATATCGATGTCATGACGATCTTTCCTTATAGAGTGGAGTTTGACAAAACGATACCACCTGGAAAGGTGTCATCTGATTCGTTGTCACCCAATTCTTAAATTTGAAATCGAAAGGGTGAATGTTGCACTTGAGGCTGTCATTGGAACCATTACCCAAAAGTCTCATGCCACTAGTACCTTTCCGAGAAGTCTAATTGAATGATCGAGTCATTTCATACTAGCGACTCATTTGGTAACTATTGTTGTAAGAGCTATAGGATTGGAAATTAAGTGTTGTTCATATTGAACTTTTATTGCCCTATTAAGGCCTAAGAATAAGATTGAAAGTATTAGAAAATGGGGTAGGATATCGAATTGAGTATAAGTTGATTGAAACTTGAATAAAGTAAAATTTAACTTTCATGAAATATGAGTTGATAAGAGGAAGTCGTTAAGTTCTGTGATTGAATTATAAGGTTTTAAATGATTGTTAGATCGTGTTAAGGATTGTTCCTAAGCCATTGTCCACTAATGAGGATGCCCAGTGTCCAAGAAATAAATTGAAGAAATCTTCTTCTGAATTGGGACCGATGGATCTCTCGGGATATGTGGAACACCTAATGACTCTTGTAGATTAGTATTCATTGTGGTATCTTTTAAAAATCCCTAACTTAACTGAGACATCAGTTGGTAGGATGAGTTCTTGGAATTGTATGACATAGTGACACACAATGTGTTACGGTACAATTCTGACTTGTTTGTGATTAATGAAAAGACTACCTTTGATTGCTAAATCATACATGTATCGATGTTATCTATCTTTTGTTGCTTCATCCTAATGATTGAATTAGTGATGCAACCATTGAACAAGTACTCATCTCGATTTGAGTTACGTTGTGGATTATTCTCTTTTTATTCCTGAGTACCATCGAGGTCATGAACCTCATGATTATTTGGCTAAAGCTCATTTCCTATCATATTGTAGTTAGTCCTTGGTGAACAAGATTTCATCACTCTTTTGCAGATCACTCATTGTTTTTATAAGATAAAACAGTATCCCTTGAGAAAAATTGAATTTTCATCACCATATGGATTATTTAAAGTGAGACTTATAAATAATCGTTATCGAAATGAAGTTGTTTATAAAACACCTTGGAAAACTTAATCGTTTTCATAACAAAGAAAATCTTTGTAAATTTATTTTTGATTCTTATCTAAGAATTAAGCATGAAAATGTTTTTATTATAAACATGATGATAAAATTTTGACGAACTGAGTATTGCATCGTTAATCTTAAAATTGTATATAGTTGCACGCCTACATACAATTTAGAAGGGACCATGCAAGACTGATTAGTAGTCACCATAAAATTGATTAATAAACACTACATTTTCGTTGAAGTTGTGAAAGATTAGATTTTATGAGATCTGCAAGAAGTGAAAAACAGGGACATATTGATAGGGACACCTACATATGTGCCCATACTATTTATTCTTCTGAGTCGAATTTACTCATCTATAGATATTGTCTTAATTGACAATTGATATTCCCTTCTTGTCCAATTCTCCCGTGGTGAGATTCTTTGGAAAAGTATCTGATTACCGAGTGTTGATACCCGACTGGATGTATCGACGTTCCTATCATTTCTTTTGATTTGATTTCATTTGAATGACCTGGGTAACGATCTGAGGAGCTTTCGAATGCGTACTCAAATTATGAAAACATGGAATATATTCATATTCATTAAATGTTTTCATCTGTATCTGATTTGAAATTCTCTCGCGTAGATTATGCGTTGACCTTACTCTTTTAATGGTAGTTGTGTCTCCATATATCCTTGAATTTGTGAAAGATTATGAATTATTATTAGTCTTTTGAGAAATTCATATCTTATCGACGGCAATGAAACTGGAAAGTTGATAGTGCCAGTAGAATGGATTGATTGATTATGACATAACGACATTGTCTTAATTGATGGGAACTCGAGTAGAATTCCCCTAAATGATAAGATGTTGATTATCAAAAGTGATCTAAATAATTCTTGATGGGTGACCATATCCTGCATTTAGACTTGAAATTATACCGTGAATGGTTATGAACTAGTCATAGATATTATAATCTAGAATGAACTTAAAGTAAATGTAAAAAAAATGTTCATGTTATTTGAGACTTTAGGAGGTATTTGCTGGTGAATTATCTAGACTTTCGCTGTTAAGGCAAGTTGAACATTGGTATTGATTATATTCCCGGTGCTGCACCTGTGGCTTGTGCACTGTACGTCAGCACCATCTAAATTAAAAGAATTACCCTACAACTGAGGGAGTTGTAGGAGAAGACTTTTATTCTACCAAGCTCGTCATCATGAAGAGCTATGGTGTTATCATTTCTTATGTTTATTAATTACCGTGAACTAAGTAAATTGACGATTAAAATCTATATCCACTACCAAAGATGATAGATTTGTTCGATCATTTACAAGGTTCTAGTGTATATTCGAAAATTTGATTCACGGCATGGTTATCATCAACTTCGCGTCCGCGAAAAGATTATCTATTCCAATTACTACATCCAGAACTTGTGATGAACATTATTAGTTTCACATGATGTCGTTTGGATGGACTAATACACATCTAGCATCCAAAAATTTGGTGAATCTCGTGTGTAGGCTGTAATTTGATAAATCCATGCTTGTGATCATTAAGGACCATTTGTTTGTTTGTAAGAATAGGAAGGAGTTAATAATTATTTATAGACTGCCCTGAATTGGCCGAGTAGTGAAAACCTGTACCTTAAATATTTAACATGTGATTAAAGACTAAATCCTTTACATTATTTGACCGTGTGATTAATAAATAATGGAATCTATATTGACTCTTTAAAAATTTGAGCCATTTGAGACTTTGGGTTTTACCAAAATGAAAGAGCAAATATGTTTTGACAAATGTTTTATCAAAAAGAACTTTTAAGGGATTATTCCCTTATACCCAGAACATTTAACTAAACTCCTGTTTAGGGTTAAATGTTTGTGTATGCCTCAAGACAACCTAAGAGGGATTGAGGAAACCATGACTTGAAATTTAAAACGACAATTTTTGCTTGTCAAATAAGAAAATTGTGACCAAAGTATAAACAAAGATTTTTCGAACATTTACGAATCTCACTAATTATTTTTAGTAAATCAACAAAAATCGTGTTAATTAAATTCAAATTTATTCTTTTGAACATTTTCCTATAATTGGACGAACCGAGAAATTTAAAACTTTTTACGTTTACGTTTCATAAAATTAAATATCTATTATTTAATTACTAGCAATAGTTATCGACGCTTTAGACGTCGGATTGAGTATAACGGATAAAAATGATAGTTGAGAAGAAACTAAAACTCAGAAAATGTGAAGAAATAATTTTTGAATAAATACGGACATGATAATTATTTCATCAGGGAAGATGAATGTAGATACTGACACATAATATAGAAAGGATAAAGAATCAATTAGGATTGTGTTCCTTAATAATGACGGTGCAAAGTAATTTGCCCGAACATTTAGAAATAATTGATGCCTGTAAGAAGGATAATATAAATAATAAAAGGGGGTTCGCGGCTAATGTGAACCATTAGAATTGAGAAGCCGATGGCGCTAAATGATTAAAAAGCCACTTGTGATTGTCTAAATATGGAGGATTGTGAGATATAGTAATGTTGGAATCTTGTAAGTATAAGTATTTTATTCATGACATTTATGATTTAATGTATTTTTATCTGAAGAACTTGTACTAATGGCAAATTATGAAGGCAGACATCGTCTCATACATTAGTAAACGTCTAACTATTGCAAAGGTCATCATCTGAATTTGATTCGATTTGGGTCATCGTCGACAGACTGACCAAATCTGCTAATATCATTCCTGTTAATGATAGATTCTTGATGAAGAAATTGACTCTTTTGTATTTAAAGGAGTTGTGTAAACATGGTGTGCCTGTATCGATCATCTCTATCAAGATCCTCGCTTCGCATCGAATTTCTAGAGATTTGCTCAGAAGTCATTGAGAACGAATCTTGATGAGAGTACTGTTTACCACCCCTAATCGAAGGGACGAGGTAAAGTAACGATACAAAATACTATAAGTGTTGTTTTATGCTTGAATGATTGACCTTTGGTAATAAACCGTATAATCGCTTTTCTTTGGAGATACTATCATTGATAATTATCGTATTAGGATCGAGATCGAATCTTGTGAGGATCTAAATATTAGAGCATCTGTAAGCAGGAGTTGGGATGAAGACACCCGACATACACCCATTGTGAGTTGGACATGTATTTAAGGTTTAAGGTTTCCTATGATGGCGAACCTAACCTTACAAAATACTCGACCCGCGAGACCTGAAATGGTTGTTGAAATTAGGATCTGATTATTGACTACCGATAGTAGGCAGGAGGTTATGTGAATATGAAGTGTAGATCTTGAAGTGCCGAATGGGTAGCGAAGTGATGCCAAAAATTTCCACCTTGGAAAAATGAATAGATGATCTGAAAGATCATGGGAAATAAGTCCCCGTTGAATGGGACCATTGAGATGATGTAAAAATTGGTTTGAAAGGCATATAAGCTGGATGTACCCTAGGACTTCAAGGGCTGCGTGAATTATGATTCGTATATCTAACTTGATAAAATATCTATCAAGTGAAAATCTGAATTCTTCTTGATAAAGTTTAGATCGGCGAAAAGTTGCATTCATCAAAAACCCGTGAACATCATGGATAGAGAAAGTAAGTCAACATTAAGCCTGATCTTATTCCCATAGTTATGTTTGATGAAACTCGCATATTGTAATGAATTACACTTGTGAGAAAAGACCGAATGTGGAGGAAATACCCACATAGCTTTAACTCTATAAGAAGCGAGTAGTAAGATAAGATGATATTTGAGGACAAAGATCCTGTTTAGGGGCAAATGCTGTGACAATCCGTCAATTTATGGTTTATATTTTATTCTCAAATATTATTTAAAAACATTATTTTAATGTTATATTATGACCTCACTTATTTTTGGGAAGAAATTTGGATTTACATCTTGAAGTAGCATCGACTACGTTAAAACCGGAGGACTCTACGTTACGTGCTTACGTTTACATACACCTTTTTTGGTGACAATCCGACATTTCAGGAAATAAATTTATCCGTGAATATTATTTTGGGATTTTAATTTTGAGTTGGTTCATAAACTCACAAATTTACGAGAAGAGATTAGGACTTACGTTCATAATTTAACGTCCTTTACGACTAAACCGGAAACCTTAGGATTACGTATTTACGTTTTTGAACTCCGTTTTTGATGAGATAATTTTTATTAGATTCGTTTTGTGCCGTTGATTCATAATTTATAAAAACTTTTTTCGTAAAACGACCCGAGGGCACGCAAATCGTGGAAACTAGAATCGAAGAATACCCGTAAATTAGTGGGATGGGACAAAAAAAGTTTATCCCACCCCACTCAAAAGAGATGGCCAAAAGAGGACACCACATCATAAGATGTGGCACCCTTTTAGCTAGAAAGCTAACACATGTTAGCATAAGCTTAACATGTAAGCTAACTTAGCACAAAACCACCAAAACCACTTCATTCATACCATTTACACTTAGCAACTCATGCAAACCACTCACCAAACTCTCTCATCTCTCTAAAATTCGTCCAACCATCATCAAAAACAACCCTCATTTGATCTATGTTAGCCATAAAATCATGTGTTACTCATACACATGATGATGCTACTTTGAAGCTTTGAAGATTGGAGGTGATTCTAACATCCAAGGAGAAGATTTGTTGGTGTCATAGGACTGATTTTCCATGAGAAGTTTATAGAGGTTGATAGACTTGAAGATGATATTGGTTTATCACAAGTTTTGCCATCAAAGTCCAAGCCTTGTTCATCAAAGACTCATCTTTTCATCACTAATGGTGGTATAGAGATTGTTCTTCCTATCCTCTTGTTATTTTGATTATGTAATCTTGTATTTTCTTTATTTATGTATATGCATATGATGATGAATGATGAGAAAAATATTATGTGGGGATTTGGTGTTGATAAACATAGGTAAAAAGATGGAAAACCACATGTAAAATGGTTAAAATATTTCTTAATGTGATGGCTGTATAAAAACAGTAAGTAACCAAATTTTAAACTGATAAAATGGTAAAGTTTAATCAATATACAGTAATTATTCGATGTTATACACATGTGAGAGTTGGTCATGCAATGGAATCATCAAAATGAGTGAGATATGATCAAAACAAGTTTAGAGTGCAAATCTTCCTACACAGTTTTGGACGAATTTATTAAACTAGTTAGAAGTTGATTCATCAGTAGCTATAAAGGAATAAAATGAAGCACATATCATGTAGTTTCGGTGATAAAAATTTGAGGTCCTATCTCATTATAGAACTCTAGATATGGACATTTTAATGAACTTAAAATTTAGGACTGATTTTGTGAAATTAAAGTTTAATATTATTATATAAGCACTCAAATAAATATAGTATAAAATGTGAATTAAAACCCACTAACTTATATATTTCATTTATATAAATATGTATAAGGATAAAAAAATGTACATTATATAAAAATGGTAGTTTGGTAAATTTTATAAGTTATAAAAGCTATATACTAAGTTTTACGTCTTTTCGGCTAAAACCGAAAGATTAACGTTTTTGCCAAATAAAACTTAGACGGTCGGACCCGTCTAATGTAAACTTTTATAAACTCACATACTGATATATGAACTTATATAACAAGTAAAAACCGATAAAACCCGAACTATATAACATACGGACATTAACGGGCTAAGCTAACCTTATTTGACTATAAACCCGACTTGTTAGTAAAACACTTATAAATTTACTTATTGGGCTTAACCCACTTGGGCCCAACATGTAAAAGTATAATACTGATAATAAAAATATAAAATGGTCTAATTTAAGGTAATGGACTTGTAATAGGCTTATTGGGCCTAAAACATGTAAATGAGTAAAACTAGTAAACTAGTATAAAAGTTACCAATACATAACACTAAAATGAGTAAATGGGAATTTATAAACCCACTTGATCATCATCATATGTATAAAATCATCATATGTATACATAATTGTTATTTTGATAAAGTCATTGGACAAAAGTCTAAGACGAGTATTATTTGTCTAGGTTTCCGTGATTGAAGCACGTACCGTACATCCGAATTGCCGATAACCCGCCTTCCCACATCAACGTGAGTTCATAGCCTCGCACTCTTTTAAATGTTTTTATGAAATGTTTTATAAACCCGAGAGGGAGATAACATGTTAGTTTTTATAAAATAGGACACTAGTTGTCCCGATTGTTTGTTTATTGATTTGGACCCGAATGATTGTATGACCCGACGAATGATTAAATGACCCGATAGATGAAATGAAATGGATTATTAAAGTTAGGTTATGTCACTAAAAGTCCCATTAGCATGAATTATGAACTACCGGGATTTGGTAGACGCTTATGCATATAATAGTACTATTTGGGGACGATCACCCCAGTTCGCGCCTTGACGGTTGATCCCGGTCGTGCCACATTGATTGGTAAGTAAATTTATGTATGAGAAGATTTACACAAGTGTGATTATTGTGACGATACGCTAATTTAGATGGGCAAATGAGTTTCAGGTTAGCTACCCGTTGTTTGTTATAGTAAGGTAACAATGTCATGCGGCTTATAATAATCCAAAAATAATGAAATACTGCTTTATGCATTGAATTACGATATATTGCCTGACTAGCAATACAGGGTCATATTATTGATATTATGTTCGTGTTTTGGTTTTATATAACCATATTCATATAACGGTTTTTATTTAATCTATACAACGTTATAAAACGTATTGTATGATGATTTTACGACTTTGGTTCGTATAATGATTTTGAAGGCAAAAGCCTATATTATGATTTTTTATAAGGATTTGTATAAAATGACTTTGGCTATTTTATGGCCTATTATAAAGATTTGTAAAAAATGATTTTCGGTAATAATTATATACCGATGATATATTAATGGTTTTATTAAACTCTATGAATTCACTCGACGTTATCGCTGATCTTTTCTTAACATGTTTTATCTCAGGTACTTGAAGGTAATTCTCGGGAAGACAACAAGAATTCATGGCCCGCACTTAAATAACAATTTCCATTCAAATGCTTTGTAAAACCTGTATGAAATACAATGACTTGGGACCTATGTAAACTTGATATTTATGAATAGAAATGCTTTATTATTAAACGACGCGATTTTTAAGCGTTGTCTATGATGTGAGTAATGTGCTATCCCGTAACACCAACGAGTCTTCCGCTGTATTGAATTGTATAAATTTGGGGGTGTTACATTATTTGCAAGGATTGAAGCTTTGATTTTACTAGAGATTTTTTTATATTGTAAGTGTAAATAGGATATATTGATGTTTAATTGAGGATTATTTAAGTTTTGTATAGATATCTTCACGCGTGCAAATTTTGAGCAAAAATTGAAGTATTATTCTTACTAGCGTATTTTCTATACTAGGATTCCAAAAATATAAGATTTTGATTTTTAATAGACGTTTATAAAAGTTTTCTAACAATTTTTTTACGTCAAACTATAAGCATGAATTGAATAATTACTCTCTTACTATTGTATTTTATATAACGGCGGTGTAAAAATAGTAGATATTAATTTAAAAAACTATTATTTGAGTTTTGTATGAGTATCTTCATACGTGCAAATTATGAACAAAAACTTAAACTTTTTTATTGCTAGCATATTTTTTATACTAAAAGTGAAAAAACATGCGTTATTGAAGTTTAATAAATGATATTTAAATTTTGTAAAATTTCATCATCACATGTGCAAATTATGAGCAACTTTTAACTATTTTATCTTACTAGTCTAGCTTTTATACTAAAAGTTAAAAATAATAAGATATTGATATCTAATAAACGCTTAATTAAGTTTTGTAAACAATATTTCACGCGTGCAAATTATAAGCACGGATTAAAGAATTGCTCTTATTATCGTATTTTTTATAGCCAAAGTGAAAAAAATGAAAGATATTGATGTTTAGTAGACGATTATTTAAGTTTTATAGATGTAGCAAATATTGCCAATTTTGCTAAATATTGGCACATTTTGACACTTTTCTAAAAATGATAGGGGACTTTTTGCTCATCCATTATAATTTATGGGCTTAATGGGCGTATGTAAAATACTAATTAGACATTAAATGGGCTATTTCTAAGTTTTTATATGTTTTCCCCTGTTTTAACTTGCACTCGTTTAGCCCGCCTCCCGATTTGCCTGCCGCCAACCCGTTTTCTCACGTATGAAGTTTTGTAAAAATATCTTCGCGTGTGCCAACTATGAGAAAGGCTTAATGTTTTGCTTTTACTTGCGTTTTTTATCTACTAAAAGTATAAAATTAGGAGATGTTAATGTTTATTAGACGTTTACTAGTGTATTGATGCTTATAAGATGTTTATTTAAGTTTTCTAAGAATTATTTTTTACACGTGCAAATTATGAGCAAATATTAAATCTTTGATCTTACTGTTGTATTTTATATACGAGTTGTGTAAAAGTAAGAGATATTAACTTTTAATAAAGTATTATTTGAGTCTTGTATAAATATCTTCACATGTGCAAATGATGAACAAAAATTAAAACTTTTATCTTGCTTGCATATTTTTATACTAAAAGTGCAAAAATATGTGATATTGAAGTTTAATAGACAATTTTTAAATTTTGTAAAAATGTATATTCACAAGTGCAAATTATGAGCAACGATTGAAGATTTTATCTTACTAGTGTAATTTTTGTACTAGAAGTGTAACAGCATAAGATATTGATATTTAATTAACGATTATTTAAGTTTTGTAAAAATATCTTCACGTATGAAAATTATGAGCACGGATTGAAAATTGCTCTTACTAGCGTATTTTTCATACAAGAAGTGAAAAACTTGAAGATATGGATGTTTACTAGGCGATTATTTAATTTTTGTAAAAATATTTTCACGTGTGCCAATTTTGAGAAAGGCTTAAAATTTTGATCTTACTAGCGTATTTTTGTTTTTGATATTACGAATACTAAAGCTTGAGCGCATTTTTTACAACATAAGTGCAAAGAGAAAAATCATGTTTATTAGACAATTATTCAAGTTTTATAAAAATATATCTTTTACATGTGCAAATTATCTTCACGTATGAAAATTATGAGCACGGATTGAAGAATTGCTCTTACTAGCGTATTTTTCATACTAGAAAGTGAAAAACTTGAAGATTTTACTAGGCGATTATTTAATTTTTGTTAAAATATTTTCACGTGTGCTAATTTTGAGAAAGGCTTAAAATTTTGATCTTAATAGCGTATTTTTGTCTTTGATCTTACAAATATTGAAGCTTGAGCGTATTTTTTACACCATAAGTGCAAAAGTACGAGAAAACTCATGTTTATTAGACAATTATTCAAGTTTTATAAAAATATATCTTTTTACATGTGCAAATTATCTTCACATATGAAAATTATGAGCATGGATTGAAGAATTGTTCTTATTAGCGTATTTTTCATACTAGAAGTGAAAAACTTAAAGATATGGATGTTTACTAGGCGATTATTTAATTTTTGTAAAAATATTTTCACGTGTTCCAATTTTGAGAAAGGCTTAAAATTTTGATCATACTGGCGTATTTTTGTTTTTGATCTTACGAATACTGAAGCTTGAGTTTATTTTTTACACCATAAGTGCAAAAATACGAGAAAATTCATGTTTATTAGACAATTATTCAAGTTTTATAAAATATATCTTTTACATGTGCAAATTATGAACAGGGCTTAAGAAGACAATATAAGAACATAGGCTTTAGAATGATCGAATTTTATACAAGTAGATACAACAACAAACTAAACATATTACTAATTTCAAAGCCATATCAGCTGTAATCTATAAATTGTGAATTTGCATCATTTAAAGATGTGTCGCCTAGCTTTTCTATCTAGTTGTTTCTAGAAACATGTTTATGCACTTGAGCATAAGTCTCCGCCTCATGCTCGAACATGTTACAAAGCTCTTGAAGTTTAAGTTTCCACACTTCAACCTAGAACCCCGTCAACATTTTTTTGGGTATGCATAGGTTTCTAACTCGACATTGTAAGCCGACTAATCCTAAGGCGACTACCAATCCATCACCATAGATTCCAAATCATCTGTGTGATGATGGAAGGATAAGGCTACATAAACCAAAGACAACTCAATTATATGTTACTCTCATGCTTCTATGTCCCATAATATATCATAAAAAGCCAACTTCGAGTCCGTCATCATGAGTCACAACTCGATAACACTGCCATCGCATTAGAAGTAATACATAAGTCAGTTTTCAACAAAATAGCGTAGTCAAGAATAACAAGTGTTCCACGACTTGATCCTACTTCTCAGTTAAAATACTAGAACAAACAAACAACCTCTAAATTTCATACAGTGTCATTAATTTTCAAAAAGACATAAAAGGAAAAGGGGAGCGGTAATAGTCAAGTAACGAGTAGCTAGTATTTAGCACAGATTTAATGAGAAACTATCCATAACTGAATGTTGTGAATTCTAATATCAGCCTTTGTTCAAGCATAATTCAAGTGGAAAATGTCATTGAACACGTAAAAGCTTCCTTGTGGTGTGGGCATCAAATGGAACATCTGCACATACACAAGTAAAAAACGTAAGAAAAGGCATGGAATGGAACATTCTGCACCACACATATAATTGCAAAAGAGATTATTTGTGTTTGATTATGACTTCGAAAAAATAAATAATAACATGTTTCATACCCCTATAAATACAAAGAGTAAATAGATGATTTCATAGGATAAATGTTTAAAACATTACATGACCATAGAGAAAACCGGAATCAAACAACGGTTCCCAAACATAAGCTCAAAACATAATAAAGTAAAGGAAATAAGAAATGACAAAACAAGCATAAGTATATGAAGGCAAAGGAAGAAGTCTATGGCAGCTTCCATCCTATGCACGTCCTCCAAATGCTCGAGTCATGGGTACCTGCCGTTTTGGGACATGGAAAGGAAAGTAACGGCTGAGCAAAACGCTCAGTGCACGGATATATTAGTAAAGCATGAATAATATAAGCTTAAAAACATGAAACAGCGGAAGAAAATAAGCTTAAAAACATGAAATAGCGGAAGAAACTAAGTCATGAATCACCCGGTTAAGTCTTAGTAAAACTGGTTTTTATAGTTTGAAAAGCTTTATGTTTATCTTGGGAAAACTGTTTAACATATTTTACCGTTAGCCAATATAGGTCATAAAAATCCACCGTGCATGAATACTTGGAGGGGTGACCTCATCATGCAAATTAGAGGGGCTGTCTCTAATTTAATATACTGGTTTTTGGGTAGGAGGGATCAGCTCCTTGTGAAGGATGCAAGGCACACACCAAATTCACACTGAGTAATCTGCGGAAAACATGTAACTAGGATGCACCCATACGCCCCATATGATAAATATAATAATATGGCCAAAAGCTGAAAGGACGCCACGAACAATCACTCCGCCGTGGGGAAGTCATAACACCAGTGCCTCTAGTGTTATGGTTATGGTACCTCCATAACTAGGTGAAACTGGTCATGCATGTATATGGCTTTAGGTATTCTAATTAAACATATGCAATCAAACATATAAACTTATACTATGGGAAAAACAGTTGGCTGCATACGGGGAATCCTAATAAGGAAAGAATGTCCATACTGAAAGGACGAAAATCCGTACCTTATGTCCAGTGAACGAAGAAGACGAACGGAAGAGAGTCCTACTTCGGTATCACTAACGCTACATAAATACATACGTGTATAAGTATCTGATTACTGAATACATAACTGGTTTTATGTCAAGTCTTAGCTTATTTTATACGTTCATGTCATATTTTACTGTTTTAAGCTTTATACTGTGTTTATCTTATATTCTGTCTATTTTGATTAAGTATTACTTGTATTTCATGTATTATTATACTTGTTGTGTAATAATAGGTAACTTTCTAAAAATAGCAGGTTTCCTAAAATAAAAAGTTTCCAAAAATAGAAAGTTACCAAAAATAGAAAGTTTCCAAAAATAGAAAGTTTCCAAAAATAGAAAGTTTCCAAAAATAGAATTACTGCTTAAAATAGATAAGTTTCTAAAAATAAAAAATTTCCATAAATAGATTAGCTTCCTTAATTAAATAAGTTTCTAAAAATAGAAAGTTTCCATAAATAGATATAAGCTGGTTAAATAAGCTAATTATATAAGCTTAAGTGTTTTCTGATTATTATTCTAAGTCATGTAGTTATAAAATATAGTTTATTAATTATTACATGTAAATTAAATAAACTATATGTTAAAAGTATTTAATTAAATATATCATGATTTTAATTAAATAAAGGTAAAATACTTAGGTTAAAACATGTATTATTAACTATTAATAATATAACCTAAGTCATGTTAATTAATTAATTATAGTCATGGTTTTAATAATTAATTAATTATAAAGTCTAATAAAATATAAATACTTAGGTTAAAATTCATGATCTAATAATTAAATTTATAACCTAAGTCATGTACATTAAACTAATCATGTCATGTTTTATTAATTTAATTTTAAAATATAACTAGTAAAATCATAAACCTTAAAAATAATTTAAGAACCGGACCCGTGACTAAAAACCATGAACCGGGCCCGTAACTAACACCATAACCCGAACCACGTCGGGTTTCCCCTTGGTTTTGCTGCTGCCGTGGGACCACCACCACCATACCCAGACCATATGGTCTCGGTGGTGTTACATAAGCCAAGCCGAGACCCTATGGGGCTCGGTTAGGCGTCGGCTAGACCACAAACACCCCTAAACTATTGATTTGATTTACCCCATGATCATTAACATGTTTTAATAATTGTTTTTAATTAGTTTTTTAAAAACATCATGATTTTATGTGATTATCAAAATCAAAACATAAAAAGAAAAGGGTTAAAAGTTATACCGAATACGTTGATCAAATAAGGATGAACACACACGAATCCTTGCAATAATTCCAAGATCAAAATCAACCCGAACACCCCTTTATGGTGATTAAAAGTGGCGGCCAAAAAAGAGAAGGAAGAAAGAATTAGGGTTTTTACTTTTTGTGAAAATCTTGAATAATGAAAAGATATTTTCCCTTTTTCTTGTTTTGGTAAAAATAAACATGGGCTTGGCCTTTTTCTTTTCCTAATTTCGTGGGTAAAGGGGCCCACATGGGGTAACCCGAATGTTTTCCGTGTCTAAAATATTTGTGTGTTCTCGTGTGTTCTCGTATTCATGTTTTAATTAGTTATCGATCGTGACCTAATATATTTATTCGTGTTCGTAATAAATATATATACATACGTAATATTAGTTCGTGATTAATTTACGTTCATGATTTCATGATCGCATGTTCGTGATTATAATTATTATTGGAATAATTATCGTGTGTTCATACGTAATAAATACTTATCGTGTTCTAACACGTACGTACTACTTGAAATTCTTCTACGTGAAACGTAAACTTGCTATAAAAGGAAAGTCCTAATCATGTACGTACGATCTAAAGGGTACTATTCATGGTAAAAGCATGCGGGTCTTACACCAATCTTGTAATTATGAGGATACAAGGGTATAAAGTGTCAATTCTTCAGTATTGTAGGACCCTTCTTGCATAATCTTCAAATCTTCAAGGGTTAGTCTTGGAAAATTCTTCATTAGGGCTTGGTTCAATGTGCGGCTTCATTTCCCGTGTTCGTTTTTGGATGATTCTTGTGATCTTTTGTCATTTTCTCAATATCCGTACCTAAAATACACAAGCAACAAACACAAGCATATATTTGGCCATTTTCATGATATTTTATGCATTTAAAGCCCTTTTTGGACGATGAGACTATGTATAAAAGTAGTCTCATCACTCCCCCATACTAAACCATTGCCGTGCCCTCACGTAATGTTAGAATAAAGTATCGTAGCACCTCCAAAATTCATTTTATTCACTTTTATTGAATGATAAACTAGCTACACTACTACTATTACTACTACTTGCGTTTTAGACATAATGTATGATTTTCATCGCAAAATGGGACGTTTAGGTTCATAGAATAAGAACACGTGACTGCTTCGTTAGAAATAATTTCATCGTCCTCGATTTTCACCCCAATTCCATGCCAAGCGTGCAACGAGATCATTGTCGTTATAAGTTAGTAATGCTAACACTACTCATATGCCCTAATCACGTACTTATCCTCCCATTTTCCTAAGTTGTATCTCTTATATTTTATTATGTCTTGAATGTTTCACGAGGATACATTGTTTGACTTATGCGATGATAGGTGTGAAAACACCCATCTTTTCTACCACTTAATTACATTAAAACGGGACCTAAACGTATATTTTATGTCGTAAATGGCAGAATTATGCGTGGTTTGTGTTTTTATTGTGTTTTAGGGTCGAGAAGGTAAAAAGTGGAGAAAACACGGCTTTCACGGGCTTTTATTGAAGAAAAAGACAAAAGACGAAGTTGAAAGATCAAGAGTGGAAAAAGAACGGAAGTCCAAGACCAATTCTGAAGATTTATCGAAGAAAAAGTCAAAAGACGGAAGTTTACTAAAAAGCCGAAGAACTCAGGTTTAAATTATGAAGAAATTACAAGACGAGTTCAAAGAAATCCCGAGACGAAGTCTTAGAAGTCGAAGAATTTGAGAAGACTGAAAGACTGAAAGACTGAGGACCAAGATAGAAAGAAAGAGGAAGCCACCAACCACTCCCCTCTCCTATAAATACCACCCTCACAACATGTGAGAGGGTTGGTTAGTTTTAGTTTTAGGATTAGATTAGGAGTAGGTAGTTTCTCTCTCTAAACTTATGCTTTCTCTCTCTAGATTAATTTGTGTTTAAGCTTTTGTTATTGAATCTTTACTTTTTAATTAAGCTTTTAATTCATCATCTTCTTCCTTTCTTGTTGATTTGTTCTTAATCTTTGAGTTCATGTTCTTGAGTTTTTATGTTTTCAATCAAGTGGGTTTTGATTGATTTAGCTTTATTTGTTAGTTTTGATGATTTATTTTGATTGATTATTGTTAGTTGATGTTTATTGATTGTTTTCGTTTAATCTTTTGGTTTGTTTCGGTTAGATTAGATCAAATTCGTACTCTTTCATTGTTCCCCTGTTCTTCGTTAAAAGTTACTGTATCTTGCCAAAAATTCCGAATGGTCTGCTCATTTAGTCATCTATTCGGAATATCAGATTATTCCGAATAGGAGTCTCTATTCGGAATATCTGATTATTCCGAATAGGATTCTCTATTCGGAATATCTGATTATTCCGAATAGGATTCTCTATTCGGAATATCTGATTATTCCGAATAGGATTCTCTATTCGGAATATCTGATTATTCCGAATAGGATTCTCTATTCGGAATATCTGATTATTCCGAATAGGAATCCTTATTCAGAATATCTTATTATTCCGAATAGGAATCCTTATTCGGAATATCTTATTATTCCGAATAGGTTTTTTTTAGTTTTTGGTTTTCAACTTTATTTTTCCCACCGTTTACTTTATTTGCACTTTTTCTTGCTTTCCTTTTATTTTAAGTTTTAATTTGTGTCATTTACTTTTATTACCTTTAAATTTTCGTCATTCATTTCCAGTTAAGTTTTAATCTTTCATTATTGTCTCTTTATCTCATTTTTATTTGTTTCAAGTCTTTTTTATCTTTTCATTAGTTTTAGACAACGACACCCTTTATTTGATTCACCAAGAACAACTGAGTCGCACAATTAACCATAGATCAATTCGAAGAGACACCGAGAAAACGAACTTTTCAACGAGTAAAAACTCTGTTATTAAAATGGCGCCGCTGCCGGGGATCGAACCCGGGTCACCTGCGTGACAGGCAGGAATACTTACCACTATACTACAACGAATTGCCGCCAACAATAATAATAACTGACTTTTTAGTTGGTTAATAAAAAGGTTTTTGCTTGCAAGATCTCTCTTTGCGTTGCTCGTACCCAATTGATTTATATCGTTGTTTCGTTCTCGGTATCTTCTCGAATCGATCACGGTCAAAAGTGGAATCGTTGTAATTGGTGACTAAAAAGGGGGAGCTTTGGTCTAAATCTACTAAAATGTAAGAACTAGAAATAGCTAAATTAAACTAAAAATTATAACTGAGAATAAGTACCTCAACACTGAATGGAAAACCCAACTCTGGATCCCTATGCGGAATATATTGCTCCATTCGGAAAGTTCCCCTTACTCGGAATAATCAATGTCATGCGGAACAAAGCTCTTATGCGGAAAATAGCACTTATGCGGAATAATTTGGGAAAGGGCCTAAGCGGAATAATACTGCTATGCGGAAAACCAATCCTATTCGGAAAAATTACCTTACTCGGAATAATTGGAAAATATCCTATTCGGAATAATCTGAAAATGCCCTATGCGGAAAGTATTTCTTATTCGGAATATTCTGTTCTATGCGGAAAGTGTCTCTTGTGCGGAATAATAAACTCTATGCGGAATATGAGGTCTTATGCGGAAAGTTTGAGCTATTCGGAATATATTTTAGAGAAACCCTATTCGGAAAATCTTGGAAAGAAAGCCTTACTCGGAATAATTGAGTTATTCCGAATAGACAAGAAAATTAACCAATAGTCGGAATAATAGAAATGTTCCGAATAAACAAGGAAAACAACCTCTACTCGGAATAATTGAGATATTCCTAATAGTCACAACCCCAGATTCCCTATTCGGAATCTGGGCGAGATCAGAAAGTGTAGCGAAGAACAGGGGAGTTAACAGAACACGAAATCAAAACCAAAAATCACCAAGTTTTTGATCAAAGCTTAAACCAATCTTACCACTAATCCTTTACTCAAAGAAAGCTTGAATCCAAAACAACAAAAATCAAAAAACCCACTTACTTTTGACAATCAAACCCAACGAATGAAACTTAAGAACTAAGAATCAAAAAGATATGAAGAACAAAAATGATGGAAAGATTAAAAGATGATTTGTATTAATGAATTAAGATTCAACAACACAAGAAAAGATTAACTTACAAGATTGGAAGATAAGATAAATCAAACAAAGATTAAAACCTCTCCTTAAGGGAGATGGTTCCTAAAAACTAGGAAGAAGAATAACTGAAAAACTAGAAGAGGCCCCCCCCTCGCATGTGTGAATGGGAGGAGTATTTATAGGCTTCTCCCTTGGTTGGTGAGTGGGCTTTCTTCCCTTCTTTTTGTCTCCTCGTCTTTTCAGAAAAGTTGACGTTTTCGATTCTGATTCGGGATTTGTCGTCGATTAAATTCAACTCGTCTTTTAATTTCTTCGTTAAATAGACTTGAGTTTCTTCGACATGTGTAAATCTTCCGTCCTTGGTCCTTTTCTTCGATAAATCTTCAAATAGGCCCATTGACTTCAAATATTTTGCATCTCTTGGACAATAGACTTCGTCTTCAGTCTTTTTTCCTTGATAAAACCCGTGCAATCCCATGTTTTCTCCAATATTTATCCGGTTGGCTCTGAAAACATAACAAACACACAAACCACGCGTAATTCCAAACAAATGACATTAAATACGCGTTTTGGTCTTGTTTTAGCAAGAAATAAGTGGTAGAAAAGATGGGTGTTTACACACCTATCAAATCCCCTACACTTAACCATTGCCATGCCCTCATGCAATGCTTAGTGATAAAGCAACATTACACTTTTCTCATAATTAACTAACCTTGGCCTTATTCAAATACTACTAAACAAAAATTAAAGCACTAAGAGAAATTTAAAGTAAACAAAAGGATAGAACATAGCTATGTGGGAATAACTTGTAAAGAGATCGAGGACTTACATTAGGGCTTTGGTGCTGCGAAGATTTATCCCCCTCAAGTTTCACGTTCCCCAAACTAAGCTTAAAAACGAGATCATTGTTATTATAAGTTAGCAATTCAAACACTTACACACATGGCTTAATTAAATGCTTAAACTCCCTTATTCCTAGGTGTATCTCTTATATTTTATTTTTGTATTAGAATGATCATGAAGATGCATTTTTGGACTTATTTCGATAGTTTATTTAGGCTGAAAGCAAAGTAGGACGATTTGATCAATAGTTAGCTGAAGGACAAAATCTCTTAAAACTGCTTCTCGGGATATCAAAAAGTTCATATCTTGGCATAACTCGGTTCACGATTTGAGACCTTTCTCGGGCCGATATTTGGCATGTACTTCATACTTCATATCTTCGAGAGACGTTCTTGAGATAATGGTCTTCTCATCATAATAGAGTTTCTTCACTTTGGAGACTTTTGAGGGGTACTCCAACTTTGTTGACCACGACTTCATGATTATTTCTTCAATCTCTAATTGGGATTTTGAGATACAACGATCCGCCTCCTTTTCGGACTTAGATCTATTTATCCTCATACCTTGTTAGGGTCTTTTCGGATAAACTTCTCCATCATCTTTGTGGGAGTTGATTGCTTTTCGTCGTGAGTCTTGATCCTTCATATTGATTTTGGGAATAATGCTTTTCACATCACTTTTGGATCTTCAGCAATAAAATTGAATCCTCATGCCTTGTTAGGGCCTTTTCGGACTCGCCAATCTTCGCGCCCCGCTTCATAAGTTATGCCTTGGCTATGAACTCTCGTCATTACCGAGCAAATTTTAAACGATCTTGGGCTAGAAGCTAAGTAACTTTTCAAATCGTACGACCTTACTTATTGCAGATAAATTATTAGCAAGTGATGCGAGAATAGGCAAATAATTACACCAAGTGAGCTTGTGCAAGAATACCGACTTATAATTGACTCTATCATTTCTCGTCCTCCACAATTTAAAATCTCAAGTAATGAGACTCGTGGACACTTAGCCTAATAAACCAATTAAGGTCTACATGGTTAAGGATACTAGCTAGAATAAACTTGGATAAGTCTATTCGGGTTGAGTCAAAATAAACGCAACGGGCCTAATATGTCAAAGACTTCTAAACTAGCTACACCACTTTCATTAATATTTTTGACTTTATTGCGGGATATATACATATGAAAGCAACGATAAAAATTTAAAAATTATGACTAAATGGCCAAAGTTAATAAAAATTTTGAAAAATGTTGAAAAAGATGATTTTCCGGTTTAATGAAGGCATTTTCATGGAAAAGTCCACTTAAAACTTCGATAGAAGTCCCCCCTACACTTAAGATAAACATTGTCCTCAATGTTTAAGCATGTGGGAAAAATCTCCCCTACACTTATGACATTGTGCACGTTGGTTAACTCGAGTTAAGGAAGAGACGACTAAAGTGATCAATTTCAAATGTGAGTATGAAGAAAATTGAATCACGATAGTTTGAGAGATAGAACCGGATTTCGGATAACATGGGGGCACGGTTCTTCAAAGATTCCAAGAGTGCAATAATCCCTGTAATCACATCACCATCCAAAAACAAGCAACCTATATAGCTCCCCCTACACTTATGATAAAAAAACGGGAAAGGGGGATAGATACTTGGGTTGCCTCCCGAGGAGCGCTTGTTTTTGTTTACCGAGTCGCGAGCCTGACTCGGTCCCGAACTAATTCAAGGGAAACGTGGTGAGGGATGGAATCATCTCCTGAGAGATGTCCTCACCAACGTACAATTTCAAACGCTGGCCATTCACCTTGAAGTTAGGCCCATTTGGCTGAGAAAGCTCAATGGTACCATAGGGAAAGACATTGGCGATGGTGAATGGACCAGACCAGCGGCTCTTCAACTTGCCTGAGAAGATCTTCAACCGAGAGTTAAAGAGTAAGACTTGATCACCAACGTTGAACTCTCGGTTCTTGATTTTAGCATCGTGGATAATCTTGGTCTTCTCCTTGTAAATCAATGAGTTCTCGTAAGCTTGATTCCTCAATTCTTGAAGCTCGTTGAGTTGAATCTTCCGAAAATCACCGGCTTTTTTGATGTCGAAGTTAGCCCACTTCAAGGCCCAGTATGCCTTATGTTCCAGCTCGATGGGGAGGTGGCAAGCTTTCCCGTACACAAGACGATAGGGTGTACAACCGATCGGGGTCTTGTAAGCAGTACGGAAAGCCCACAGAGCATCATCTAACTTATCGGCCCACGCGGCACGATGCTCTCCCACAGTACGCTCCAAAATTCTCTTCAAGCCACGATTGGAAATTTCGGCCTGCCCATTGGTTTGGGGATGATAGGCGGTGGAAAGACGGTGATGTACACCATACTTTGCCATGACTCGTGCAAATTGATCGTTGCAAAAATGAGTCCCGCGGTCACTGATGATAGCACGAGGAATGCCAAATCGAGCGAAAAGCTGCTTCAAAAAGTTCACAACCACCCTCGCATCATTCGTAGGAAGAGCCTTAGCTTCAACCCATTTAGAGACGTAGTCGACAGCGACGAGGATGTACTTGTTCCCTTTGGAGGATGGAAATGGCCCCATAAAGTCGATGCCCCATACATCAAAGATTTCACATTCTTGTATGAAATTTTGAGGCATCTCATCCTTATGTGTGATCTTGCCTTGACGTTGGCAAGCATCACAATGCTTAACCATTTCGTGAGCGTCACGATAAATGGTGGGCCAGTAGAATCCAGAATCAAACACTTTCTTAGCGGTGTAGTTGGGACCAAAGTGACCACCGGTGGGTCCTTTGTGGCAAGCTTGGAGGATGTCAAAAGCTGCCGGTCCGTCAACACATCGTCGAATAATCAGATCAGCACACTGTTTGAATAGATATGGGTCATCCCAAAAGTAAGTCTTAACATCGTTCAAGAACTTCTTCTTTTGTTGGGATGTTAACCCTTGGATGAGAATACCACCCGCTAAGTAGTTTGCAATGTCTGCAAACCACGGGGTGCCATCAAGATTGAGATTTATAGACATTAGAGTCTCCAGGGGGAAAGAGTCATTGATCTCTTTGTTCGGATGATCCCCCTGATATGGATCCTCAAGTCGACTCAGATGATCCGCGGCCAGGTTTTCGGCTCCCTTCTTGTCACGAATTTCAATGTTGAATTCTTGAAGGAGCAAAACCCAGCGAAGAAGTCTTGGCTTAGAATCGTTCTTTGTCATCAAGTACTTCAACGCGGAATGGTCCGTGTATACGATGGTGGTGGATAAAACAAGATAGGGGCGAAATTTCTCAAAAGCATAGACAACAGCTAAAAGCTCTTTTTCGGTTGTCGTATAATGCAATTGAGCCCCCGTCATTGTTTTGCTAGCATAGTGGATTGGTTGGAAGTGTTTATTCACTCTTTGGCCCAAAACCGCACCAATAGCAAAGTCGCTAGCATCGCACATCAATTCAAAAGGCAGCTCCCAATTAGGGGTAACCAAGACCGGTGCCTTAGTTAGCTTATCCTTGAGAAGATTGAAGGCTTCGAGACACTCTTTAGAAAAGAGAAAAGGAGTATCTTTTTCCAAGAGGTGGGTCATCGGGCGAGCGATTTTAGAGAAATCCTGAATGAATCGTCGATAGAAGCCCGCATGACCCAGAAAACTTCTCACACCCTTCACGGTTGAAGGTGGAGGTAATTGGGCTATGACATCAACTTTAGCACGGTCGACTTCAAGACCGGCTTTAGAGATTTTGTGTCCTAGCACAATGCCTTCTTTTACCATAAAATGGCATTTTTCCCAATTCAGAACAAGGCGAGTGTCTTCGCACCGCTTAAGCATACGTTCCAAATTGGCAAGGCAAGAAGAAAAGGAATCCCCGAAGACCGAGAAATCATCCATGAAGACTTCCATGGTTTGCTCAACCATGTCATGGAATATAGCCAACATGCACCTTTGGAAAGTCCCGGGGGCATTGCATAAGCCAAAAGGCATTCTTTTATAAGCAAATGTGCCGTAGGGACAAGTGAATGTTGTCTTCTCTTGATCTTGGGGATCGATGGGTATTTGAAAATAACCCGAGAAACCATCCAGAAAGCAGTAATATTCATTACCCGCTAGACGTTCAAGCATTTGGTCCATAAAAGGTAGAGGGAAATGATCCTTTCTCGTGGCATCATTGAGTTTGCGGTAGTCTATACAAACTCTCCACCCAGTAACGAGACGGGTAGGAATTAACTCGTTGGTTGCATTGGGCACAACGGTGATTCCGCCTTTCTTAGGCACACAATGGACTGGACTAACCCACGGTGAATCCGAAATAGGGTAAATCATACCCGCATCAAGAAGTTTAATAACCTCTTTTTTTATGACATCATGGATTTTAGGATTCACCCTTCTTTGGCTTTGAATAGTGGGCTTAAAGTCGTCCTCCATGAGAATTTTATGTGTGCAGAAATGAGGATCAATTCCACGGATGTCGGAGATTTTCCAAGCGATAGCTCTTTTATGCTTCTTCAATACTGCAACAAGTCGGGCTTTTTCGTCTTCTTTGAGATCCTTTGCGATGATGACCGGTAACTTCTCGTCGTCTTCTAGAAAAACGTACTCAAGATGAGGCGGTAGGTCCTTAAGCTCGAGAGTAGGAGGATCCTCAGTAGATGGTGAAACTAACGATGGGTCATCATTAGTCACCTCTTTAGGAGTAGGAGGAGACAATGGGTCCTCATTGAGAAGTCTCTCAATAGTAAGAATATCTTCATCCCAATTGGTGGACGAATTATCATACTTAATGTCGAGGGGACCCAAGCTAGCTTCGAACTCATCCAAGTCACTTTCTCCAAAAGGAGTAAATGCCGGAGCAATTGAGGCAACGGTCTCAACAGTGGGTAGAGAAAAGAGAGTACTTTTGCAAGCATCATGAAAATGTTCTTCACAAGCCTCATCGAGAACATCAATAGCATTAACACTCTCATATGAATAAGGTTGCTGAGAAATCTTACCCATGTTGAAGACAATTTGATCGTCACCAACTCTCATGATTAATTCGCCTGCGGCTACATCAATGAGAGTGCGACCGGTCCTCAGGAATGGACGTCCAACGATTAATGGAACACGAGGGTCCATCTCGTAGTCAACGACGACAAAATCCGCCGGGAAGGTGAATTTATCAACGCCAACAAAGACATCTTCGGCTATCCCCACTGGATAAGCAACCGTACGGTTGGCTAATTCCAAAGTCATTCTGGTGGGGACTAGCTCGGGGAGAGATAATTGCTTCCAAACACTTAGAGGCATTAAGTTTATACTGGCACCTAGATCGGCTAGGGCCATGAAATTCTCTACTCCCGGGAAGTTGCAAGGAATCAAGAAGCGACCCGGATCACCAAGTTTGGTGGGCAATTTCCTTAAGAGCACTGCGGAGCAGTTCTCATTAAGTTGGGTCTGAGCAATGTCAAGGAGCTTTTCTTTATCACTTAGAAGATCTTTGAACATCTTAGCGTATTTGGGCATGTGAGCGAGAGCCTCGGCAAAGGAGATGTTAAAATTCAGTTGTTTAAACATTTTTAGGAAGTTTGAAACTTGAATATCATCCTTGCTCTTTTGCTTCTCTTTCCTCAACCTTGAAGGATAAGGTATATTGGATGAAGAAGAAGGCTTTAAGGGGATAGGATCACTCACAACCACGGGTGGTGGGGAAATGGGGATAGAAGGTGAAGGAGGTGGAGAAAGTTGCTCTTTTTCCTTGTTCACAATCACGGGTGGAGGTGTAGGAAGCTCGGGTTCCATATAACCTTTTCCACTACGAGTGGTGATTGCTTTCATCTCCCCTCTTGGATTTGCAACGGTATTACTCGGAAGAGTACCCGAAGAAGAGGGTTGATTACCTTGGATGAGCGAACCAATCATATCACGAAGGTGAAGAGCTTGATTATTAAAAGAGTTTTGCATGTTGGCATTAATAGCATCGCTGTGTTTGGCCATATCATTCCTTAGCTCGGCTCGAATATCGCTTCCTTGTTTCACCATGTCATTCTTCAAGTTGACAAATTGACTCTAAAGATTCGTCACCATCTCACGATTAGTCTTCATGAATGTCTCAACATCTGAATTCACTGCCATCGGTTGATTGAGAGGTGGAGCTTGGTAAGCTTGAGAATTTCCTTGAGTTGGGTAGGTGTTTCTTTGGGATGGATATTGATTTTGAGCACGAGGTTGGGATTGGTTGTTTCGGTTATAGCTTTGTTGTTGGTTTTGGTTTGCAGGAGGGAAACCGGGAGGTGCAAGATAATTGTTGGAACGATAACTTAGCAAGCTACGGTCTCCTTGAGGACGAGCTTGATAGCTTCCCGTGGGATATGTACCGTATGCCGCGTTAACGTTTTCAGAATAATTGCCTTGAGTTGAAGGACAATCATTATAAGAATGAGGACCACCACATGTGTCACAAGAAATAGCAACGGCTTTAGCTTGTTGAAAGTGGTTTGTGGCTATGGTCATGAAATTCTTGTTCATTTCAGCGAGTTGTCGAGAAATTTAAGTCATCTCAGGATTGGAAGTAGTAGAAGAAACATTGACTCTCGAGTTAGATCTTGAGGATGCGGATGAATCCCAATTCTTGTGGTGAGTAGTCATGTTTTCAATCAATTCTCGACACTCCTCTGGTCTCCTTTTCATAAAAGTACCACCGGCGGCGGCATTGATCGTGTCACGATCGCGAAAGGTGAGACCATTGTAGAAGGTATCAATGAGAGTGACGGGGAGCATATTGTGATTAGGACAGCGGTCGATCAAATCATTGTATCGTTCCCAAGCATCGAAAAGCGATTCATCATTCTCTTGCATAAATCCACTGATTTGGTTACGGAGATTAGTGACCATGGATGGTGGGAAGTAGCGCGATAAAAAGCGTTGAGTCATGTCGTTCCACGTATGAATAGAATTCTTAGGAAGACGGTCAAACCATTTTTCGGCATGGTGAGAAAGCGAGTGAGGAAAGAGTTGGAGGCGAAGGTCATCCATAGAAACACCGGGGGATTTCATGCTTTGGGTAATGGTTATGAATTTGTCGAGGTGTTTGTTGGCATCATCATCCGGAATTCCGCGAAATGGATTCGTTTGTACTTGCTGGATCATGTGATGCTTCAACGAAAACTCCTGAGCGGTAACATGCATTGGTGCAATCGGGCCTCCACGTCCGTTCATTGTGGGTTGACATAGCTCCTCCATGGTTCGTAAATCGGGTATATTATTCATGTTTTGGTTGGGTGGGTTATTATTATTGTTGTTTGGGAGGGGTGGATTATTGTTGTTGTTGTTGTGTACACCGGCCATGTCTAATTGTTCGAGAGTCTCGGGCTCTGAATAAGACGTGGATCGAGTACGCATACACTAAAAAGAAAATGCAAGAGAAAATATTTTTGGTTTTTATAGGTTTTTTATTGTTTTTGTATTTTCGAAAATTTTATATTTTTATGGATTTTTGAAAATTTTTGTGCTTGAAAATAACGTTCCCGAAAGAACGGATCCCAAAATCCAATTTTTTCTCACAAGAAACCGTTGATCCTTACGAAAAGAGCCGGCAGCGGCGCCATTTTAATAACTGACTTTTTAGTTGGTTAATAAAAAGGTTTTTGCTTGCAAGATCTCTCTTTGCGTTGCTCGTACCCAATTGATTTATATCGTTGTTTCGTTCTCGGTATCTTCTCGAATCGATCACGGTCAAAAGTGGAATCGTTGTAATTGGTGACTAAAAAGGGGGAGCTTTGGTCTAAATCTACTAAAATGTAAGAACTAGAAATAGTTAAATTAAACTAAAAATTATAACTGAGAATAAGTACCTCAACACTGAATGGAAAACCCAACTCTGGATCCCTATGCGGAATATATTGCTCCATTCGGAAAGTTCCCCTTACTCGGAATAATCAATGTCATGCGGAACAAAGCTCTTATGCGGAAAATAGCACTTATGCGGAATAATTTGGGAAAGGGCCTAAGCGGAATAATACTGCTATGCGGAAAATCAATCCTATTCGGAAAAATTGCCTTACTCGGAATAATTGGAAAATATCCTATTCGGAATAATCTGAAAATGCCCTATGCGGAAAGTATTTCTTATTCGGAATATTCTGTTCTATGCGGAAAGTGTCTCTTGTGCGGAATAATAAACTCTATGCGGAATATGAGGTCTTATGCGGAAAGTTTGAGCTATTCGGAATATATTTTAGAGAAACCCTATTCGGAAAATCTTGGAAAGAAAGCCTTACTCGGAATAATTGAGTTATTCCGAATAGACAAGAAAATTAACCAATAGTCGGAATAATAGAAATGTTCCGAATAAACAAGGAAAACAACCTCTACTCGGAATAATTGAGATATTCCGAATAGTCACAACCCCAGATTCCCTATTCGGAATCTGGGCGAGATCAGAAAGTGTAGCGAAGAACAGGGGAGTTAACAGAACACGAAATCAAAACCAAAAATCACCAAGTTTTTGATCAAAGCTTAAACCAATCTTACCACTAATCCTTTACTCAAAGAAAGCTTGAATCCAAAACAACAAAAATCACAAAACCCACTTACTTTTGACAATCAAACCCAACGAATGAAACTTAAGAACTAAGAATCAAAAAGATATGAAGAACAAAAATGATGGAAAGATTAAAAGATGATTTGTATTAATGAATTAAGATTCAACAACACAAGAAAAGATTAACTTACAAGATTGGAAGATAAGATAAATCAAACAAAGATTAAAACCTCTCCTTAAGGGAGATGGTTCCTAAAAACTAGGAAGAAGAATAACTGAAAAACTAGAAGAGGCCCCCCTCGCATGTGTGAATGGGAGGAGTATTTATAGGCTTCTCCCTTGGTTGGTGAGTGGGCTTTCTTCCCTTCTTTTTGTCTTCTCGTCTTTTCAGAAAAGTTGACGTTTTCGATTCTGATTCGGGATTTGTCGTCGATTAAATTCAACTCGTCTTTTAATTTCTTCGTTAAATAGACTTGAGTTTCTTCGACATGTGTAAATCTTCCGTCCTTGGTCCTTTTCTTCGATAAATCTTCAAATAGGCCCATTGACTTCAAATCTTTTGCATCTCTTGGACAATAGACTTCGTCTTCAGTCTTTTTTCCTTGATAAAACCCGTGCAATCCCATGTTTTCTCCAATATTTATCCGGTTGGCTCTGAAAACATAACAAACACACAAACCACGCATAATTCCAAACAAATGACATTAAATACGCGTTTTGGTCTTGTTTTAGCAAGAAATAAGTGGTAGAAAAGATGGGTGTTTACACACCTATCAGTGGTAAGTATTCCTGATAATAAAAAGGTTTTTATTATCAGTGGTAAGTATTCCGGCTCTTTTCGTGAAGATCGAAGGTTTCTTGTGAGTGACGCGTTGGATTTTGGGATTCCTTTCACTTGTGAACGTTATTTTTCTTGTCAAAAATTTTCAAAAATCCAATAACATTTAAAAAATCATAAAAAGCATTTCTTTTTCAAAGTTTTGCACCAAAAATATTCTTCTTGCTTATCTATCTTTCTTCATGGATTTTTATGTCCATTGCGTCCGGTGTGGGAAACAATTATCTGGGAACAACTCTTGTCAATGGTGTACATGTGAGCGGTGCGGAAACGATATCGACTACACACAATCCGGATTTTGTCCTTTGTGCAACTCGACTAATTCGTACTTTTTGAACCTACCTCCTGTTCCCCCGTGCATCTATTGTGGAAGCGATTCTCATTGGCATGTTTCGTGCCCGGTTCGATACCCGTATGGTCACGGGCAAGAACCGGGGTACAATTATGACAATGAAAATAGCTATCCACAAGACGCACCTGATTTTTCTCCATACCCGGTTTGCAACAACTGTGGGGGTCCTCACGATACCTATTATTGTCAACCAATGAATTGTTATGAGCCAAATCCGTATCCTCAGTTTTCTTCACCTATGGATTATTATGAACCAAACCCGGTTTCTAATTCTTCTCAACTGATGAACAACTATGAGCCACAACCTTACTATAATTCAGGTTTTCAACACTTTGAGGCCCCACATCACACCCTCAATCATCAATCCTCTCAACAAATTAATCTTGACCCACAACTCACTACCTTGAATGAAGAAACACACTCCATTGTTTTGCAACTTCAAGAAGCCGTTGTTTTGCTTAAAGAACTTAGGGACGAGGAAAAGCGACTGCAACAAGAGCAAGTATCTAATCTTAGTGATTATACCTCTCCTCTTGTGCATCAATACTATTACGATGATGATGACGATGAGCCTACTATTTCTTGTAATGATCTTACTGCTCAATGTCCTAGTGCTATTGTCATCCCTCCTCTCAATTTCCCCAACGCCTCTAAGGATTGTGATACTTCGAGTGATATTAGTGATTTCGGTCTTGATAAATTCTTTGATGAGGTTGGTGATGTGCTAACTTTTGAGGAGCTTACGGATGAGGTCGCTCTTAATGATGATGTTCCTTCCACCAACACTTTGGGAGATGATTCTTTGGCTTTCTCTAATCCTCTTTTCGACCAAGATGATGATTTTACTTCTAGTGATGACGAGTCACTATCCGATGAAGACGTTCTGCATGAAACTTTCAAGATTTATTCGAACCCTTTATTTGATTTTGATGACGCCTACACATCTAGTGAGGTGAATCCGCTCTTTGACAAAGGGATTGAGGACATTAATAGCGCTGCTTCTCTTGCTATTAATGAGCATACTTTGTTAGCCATATCTCCTTCTATCCCAAAGGTGAAAAGACGTGAATATCTTGAACAAGAGACGCAGGTGGAAGGTAATTATTCTGATACTTCTCAAATTATATTGCCACCTCATCCTACCACGTGCACACCCAAGCGGGTGATGTATCACTTTTACTCTCCTCGTTTCATACCAGGAAATGAGGATGAGTGCTTTGACCCGGGAGGTGACAATGACTATTCTATAATTGATACCCTCACGGCTTTGCCGAGTGCTCAACATCCATTGTCTTTGGGGGATGACAATGTGCTTACTTTACCCACCCCACCTCCCGTGGATCTTGAATTCACATACTTCTCGTATGTCGAAAGGGTTTTTCTCCCATTCAAGACTTATCCCCCCGCCTCTCCTTTGTTGATGTCAACCGGGAACGAGGACAAGGTCTTTGATCCCGGTATCACATTCGAGGCTTCCCCATGGACCATTTAATTCGGGGACGAGTCAGGCTCGTGACTCGGTCAACAAAAACAAGCGCTTTTTGGGAGGCAACCCAATTATCTATCTATTTTCATCATAAGTGTAGGGGGGAGCCCTGTTGGTGTTTCTTGTTCTCTTTCTTATCATGTGCAGGGATTAGAGCTTCAAAGACACACTCTTGATGACTTTTGTCGAACCGTGATTCCGTGTTCCTTCCTCCCGGTTCTATCCTAAACTCTTTTCGATTCACTATTTTATATTTCTCGATATTAAAATAGGAATCTCTTTAGTTGTCTCTTCCTTAACGCGATTTAAACAAAGTGCACAATGTCCTAAGTGTAGGGAAGTTTACTCCCACATGCTTAAACATTGAGGACAATGTTTATATTAAGTGTAGGGGAGACTTCTATCGAAGTTAAGTGGTCTTTTCCTTGTATTTGCCCTCATTTTAACCGGAAAATCGATTTTTCGACATTTTTCAAAATTTTTAATCTATTTTGGCCTAGTTGTAGTTCCCTTTATCTTTGATATTTTTTCTATTATTTTAATAAAATGGTTTTAACAAGTTTAGTTATCTTAGATATATTAGGCCCGTTGTAAATATTTTGACTCAACCCGAGTTTACTTATCCAAGTTCACTCTAGCTAGTATCCTTAACCATGTAGACCTTAATTGGTTTATTAGGCTAAGCATCCACGAGTCTCATTCCTTGAGATTTTAAATTGTGGAGAACGAGAAGTGATAGATTTACTTACAAGTTTGGTATTCTCTCATTAACTTATGCGAGTTAATTATGATCTTTTTCTCCCATCACTTGCTAATAATTTATCTGCAATAAGTAAGGTCGTACGATTTGAAAAGTTACTTAGCTTCTAGCCCAAGATCGTTTAAAAGTTGCTCGGTAATGATAAGAGTTCATAGCCAAGGCATAACTTATGAAGCGGGGCGCGAAGATTGGCGAGTCCGAAAAGGCCCTAACAAGGCATGAGGATTCAATTTTATTGCTGAAGATCCAAAGTGATGTGAAAAGCATTATTCCTAAAATCAATATGAAGGATCAAGACTCACGACGAAAAGAAATCAACTCCCATAAAGATCATGGAGAAGTCTATCCGAAAAGACCCTAACAAGGTATGAGGATAAATAGATCCAAGTCCGAAAAGGAGGCGGATCGTTGTATCTCAAAATACCAAATAGAGATTGAAGAAATAATCATGAAGTCGTGGTCAACAAAGTTGGAGTACCTCTCAAAAGTCTCCAAGTGAAGAAACTCTATGAACGATGAGAAGACCATTATCTCAAGCACGTCTCTCAAGATATGAAGTATGAAGTACATGCCAAATATCGGCCCGAGAAAGGTCTCAAATCGTGAACCGAGTTATGCCAAGATATGAACTTTTTGATATCCCGAGAAGCAGTTTTAAGAGATTTTGTCCTTTAGCTAACTATTGATCAAATCGTCCTACTTTGCTTTCAGCTTAAATGAATTATCGAAATAAGTCAACAATGCATCCTCGTGATCATTCAAGACATCAATAAAACATAAGAGATACCCATAGGAATAAGGGAGTTTAAGTGATTAATTGAACCGCATGAGTAAATGTTTGTTATGCTAACTTGTACTAACAATGATCTTGTTTTTAAGCTTGGCATGGGGAACGTGAAACTTGAGGGTGATAAACATTCATGACACACAAGCCCTGATGTAAGTCTTAGATTTCTTTACATGTTTCTTCCTTGTTGCATGTTGTTATTTTCTATCTTTTTGATTTTCCTTAGTTGTTTAATAAAGGCCAAGGTAGGTTGATTATGATGGAAAGTGTAAACCTTGCTTTATCACTAAGCATTGCATGAGGGCATTGCAATGGTTAAGTGTAGGGGATTTGATAGGTGTGAAAACACCCATCTTTTCTACCACTTAATTACATTAAAACGGGACCTAAACGTATATTTTATGTCGTAAATGGCAGAATTATGCATGGTTTGTGTTTTTATTGTGTTTTAGGGTCGAGAAGGTGAAAAGTGGAGAAAACACGGCTTTCACGGGCTTTTATTGAAGAAAAAGACAAAAGACGAAGTTGAAAGATCAAGAGTGGAAAAAGAACGGAAGTCCAAGACCAATTCTGAAGATTTATCGAAGAAAAAGTCAAAAGAAGGAAGTTTACTAAAAAGCCGAAGAACTCAGGTTTAAATTATGAAGAAATTACAAGACGAGTTCAAAGAAATCCCGAGACGAAGTCTTAGAAGTCGAAGAATTTGAGAAGACTGAAAGACTGAAAGACTGAGGACCAAGATAGAAAGAAAGAGGAAGCCACCAACCACTCCCCTCTCCTATAAATACCACCCTCACAACATGTGAGAGGGTTGGTTAGTTTTAGTTTTAGGATTAGATTAGGAGTAGGTAGTTTCTCTCTCTAAACTTATGCTTTCTCTCTCTAGATTAATTTGTGTTTAAGCTTTTGTTATTGAATCTTTACTTTTTAATTAAGCTTTTAATTCACCATCTTCTTCCTTTCTTGTTGATTTGTTCTTAATCTTTGAGTTCATGTTCTTGAGTTTTTATGTTTTCAATCAAGTGGGTTTTGATTGATTTAGCTTTATTTGTTAGTTTTGATGATTTATTTTGATTGATTATTGTTAGTTGATGTTTATTGATTGTTTTGGTTTAATCTTTTGGTTTGTTTCGGTTAGATTAGATCAAATTCGTACTCTTTCATTGTTCCCCTGTTCTTCGTTAAAAGTTACGGTATCTTGCCAAAAATTCCGAATGGTCTGCTCATTTAGTCATCTATTCGGAATATCAGATTATTCCGAATAGGAGTCTCTATTCGGAATATCTGATTATTCCGAATAGGATTCTCTATTCGGAATATCTGATTATTCCGAATAGGATTCTCTATTCGGAATATCTGATTATTCCGAATAGGATTCTCTATTCGGAATATCTGATTATTCCGAATAGGATTCTCTATTCGGAATATCTGATTATTCCGAATAGGAATCCTTATTCGGAATATCTTATTATTCCGAATAGGAATCCTTATTCGGAATATCTTATTATTCCGAATAGGTTTTTTTTAGTTTTTGGTTTTCAACTTTATTTTTCCCGCCGTTTACTTTATTTGCACTTTTTCTTGCTTTCCTTTTATTTTAAGTTTTAATTTGTGTCATTTACTTTTATTACCTTTAAATTTTCGTCATTCATTTCCAGTTAAGTTTTAATCTTTCATTATTGTCTCTTTATCTCATTTTTATTTGTTTCAAGTCTTTTTTATCTTTTCATTAGTTTTAGACAACGACACCCTTTATTTGATTCACCAAGAACAACTGAGTCGCACAATTAACCATAGATCAATTCGAAGAGACACCGAGAAAACGAACTTTTCAACGAGTAAAAACTCTGTTATTATGCGATAATAGAGATTTAGGTCTAAAAATAGATTCCTAACGGTGTAACCAAGACCATCAAATCAATAACCCCTCCTAATAGACAACGATGTCAAAAAATTAAGTCAACAAGAAGGATCGATAAACACGGTTTTATAACGGTTTTGAACATGAGACTTATTACCAAGACTTTTATACGCCCCCTAACGGAAGGGCCTTATTATCATAGGTTTACCTCCATCTTTTATTCAACTTCGCCATGAAGCTTTTATTATGACTTTGGTCTTGCCTTGCCTTTTATTATCCACCTCATCGGTGGTTTTATTAGCCAAAGACATATATCCTCACGCTAAGGCGAATTTTGGATCTTTAAAGCTTCAAAGATTAAGGCTTGATTCACTTTCAGTTTTGCATAGTTTTTTCGGCCTTGTGAGCTTCAAATTGTTTGCCTGATTTAGGTGAGCACTTGAAATCTTATTATTGGGTGAAGCTTTCGATTATTCGGGTGCCAATACTTCAAAACCGTGACGCTGGCGATACCTTAATGTCTTCCCAATTTAATTACACGGAAGCTACTAGAAAAGACTAGAAACCCAACAATCAAGACTAAACTTCTAAGTCAATACTTATTAAGCAAAAAATATTTACAAGCGAAGGGAGAATAAGCAAACAACGAGAACACATGAGTTTTTGAAAGAATACGAGTACTCTACGTTTAGCATAGTAACTTATAATTAACTCTATCATTTCTCGTCCTCATTTAAGAGACTTAGCCTAATGTGAAGTTAAGGAATCAAAGCTAAGTGCTCAACACGCACGGACGAGTAAAAAATTACTCTTATTCTCGCCATCGGAAAATCTACATTCGTGTCTTCAAAGTTAAACATTGTCCTCAATATTTTGAGTCTACTAAAGTTATCTATTCACCCCCCCCATACTAAAGTCAAACATTGTCCTCAATGTTTCGAGTCTAGAGTTACAAACACCTCCATACTAGAGACGTAGTCGAATGCCTAATCTATCATGGAAAGGGTGTAACCGTTAAATTTAAAGCCGTTTATGAAGTGTGCTATAAACCTAGGGTTAGAACATCAAAGGATATATCATGGATATTGAGAAAGTCTTCAAAGCAAACGATCGAGTGCTCCCATAAAACGAACACGCGAGGCTCCAATCGTGAAGATAATGATCATCTAAAATCCATAATTCACAAACACCCACGGAACAAAGGTTGGAAGGGCATAAATCCCCACACGTTACTACATTAGAAAGCGATAATATGTACATAGGATAAACATGGGACTCCCCCACGAGGCACCTCGTTTTTGATTACCGAGTCATGAGCTCGACTCGATCCCCTCAATACTAATTATCATTGGGGAAGGTGATTTGGTCGAGGTAGTTCAAGGATGGAACTTCCCCGCCAAAGTAGTGCTTCAACCTATGTCCAATCACCTTGAAATTGGGGCCATCATTTCGAGCTAGCTCGATGGTCCCATATGGAAAAACTTGAGTCACGGTGAATGGACCGGACCAACGGGATTTCAACTTACCGGAAAATATTTTCAAACGAGAATTAAAAAGCAAAACTTGATCCCCAATGTTAAAAACCTGGTTTTTAATTTTTGAATCATGCAACTTTTTAGTCTTTTCTTTATAAATCAATGAATTTTCATAAGCAATATCCCTTAATTCATCCAATTCATTTAATTGCATTTTCCGGTGTTTTCCCGTGGTCTCCATGTCATCATTACAATGCTTTAGGGCCCAATAAGCCTTGTGTTCCAATTTAATTGGCAAGTGATAATTTTTCCCATACACAAGCTTATAGGGAGTGCACCCAATGGGCGTCTTATGAGCGGTCCTAAAGGCCCATAAAGCATCGTCCAACTTATCCGACCAAGATTGTCGGTTTTCCCCAATGGATCTCTCCAAGATCCTCTTCAACGCTCGGTTTGAAACCTCGACTTGCCCACTCGTTTGTGGGTGATAAGCCGTAGAAAGCCGATGTGTAACCCCATATTTCCTTAGGACCCTTTCGAATTGGTCATTACAAAAATAGGTTCCACGATCGCTTATGATCGCACGAGGGGTTCCAAACCGAGAAAACAAGCTTTTCAAAAACTTAACTACCACACGAGCATCATTGGTGGGCAAAGCCTTAGCTTCCACCCACTTAGATAGGTAGTCAACCGCGACAAGGATGTACTTATTACCACAAGATGATGGGAACGGCCCCATAAAGTCGATGCCCCAAACGTCAAAGATCTCACACACTTGGATGATATTTTGTGGCATTTCATCTTTTTGTGAGGCTTTTCCTTGTCGTTGGCATGAGTCACATGACTTCACAAGCTCATGTGCATCTCGATAAATAGTAGGCCAAAAGAAATCGGCATCAAAAACCTTCTTAGCCGTGAGATTAGCACCATGGTGACCACCCGTGGGTCCCTCGTGACAAGCTCTAAGGATGTTAGAAGCTTCGGTACCAAAGACACAACGTCGAATAATTTGATCCGCACAAGTCTGAAATAAGTAAGGGTCGTTCCAAAAGTAGAACTTGACGTCATGAAAGAATTTTCGTTTTTCTTGAGTCGTCATACCCTTGATGATGAAATTGCCCGCATGGTAATTTGCGATGTCCGCAAACCATGGGGTGGAAGAATCAAGCTTAGAATTCACTACACTAAGTGTCTCGAGCGGAAATGTTTCGGTGATTTCCTTGGGCTCGTAAACACTTTGGTGAGGATCTTCCAAACGAGAAAGATGATCGACCGCTAGATTCTCGGCTCCTTTTTGTCAACGATTTTGTGATCAAATTCTTGAAGGAGGAGAATCCAACGAAGTAATCTAGGCTTTGCATCTTGTTTAACCATAAGATACTTGATAGCCGAATGATCCGTATACACTATGCATTTTGTCAAGACGAGATAAGGTCGGAATTTCTCAAATGCAAACACCACGGCAAGGAACTCCTTCTCCGTTGTAGTGTATTTTAGTTGAGCCTCGGTCATCGTCTTGCTAGCATAGTGAATAGGCAAGAAGTGTTTTTCATGACGTTGCCCCAATACGGCCCCTATAGCGTAGTCACTAGCATCACACATGAGCTCAAAGGGTAGGTTCTAATTGGGAGCAACAAGAATGGGAGCTTCGGTAAGTTTCCTCTTAAGGATTTCAAAGGCTCCTACATAATCTTCGTCAAAGACAAAACATGCATCTTTTTCAAGGAGATGTGTAATAGGTCGAGAGATCTTTGAGAAATCCTTGATGAATCGATGATAAAAGCCCGCGTGGCCTAGGAAACTCCTAACTCCCTTAACGGTTTTGGGATGAGGTAATTTGGCGATGACGTCTACCTTAGCTTGATCTACCTCAATCCCCGCTTTCGAAACCTTGTGCCCTACGACGATTCCACTTTTAACCATAAAATGACATTTTTCCCAATTAAGCACAAGGTTGGTTTCCTCACAACGCTTCAACATTCTCTCAAGATTCGACAAACACGAAGTGAACGAACAACCAAACACGGAAAAGTCATCCATGAAGACTTCCATCGTCTTTTCGATCATATCATGAAAAATAGCCATCATGCACCTTTGAAAGGTTCCCGGTGCATTGCAAAGTCCGAATGGCATTCTACGATAGGCAAACATTCCATATGGACACGTAAACGTAGTTTTTTCTTGATCACGAGGATCGATGGGGATTTGGAAGTAACCGGAAAAACCATCTAAAAAGCAATAGAAATCGTTTCCCGCAAGACGCTCCAACATTTGGTCCATGAAGGGCAAGGGAAAATGGTCCTTTCGAGTGGCTTCATTCAACTTACGATAGTCAATGCACACTCTCCATCCGGTCACGAGTCTAGTGGGAATTAACTCGTTGGCATCGTTTGGCACAACGGTCATTCCTCCCTTTTTAGGGACACAATGAATAGGACTCACCCAAGGGCTATCGGAAATATGGTAAATCATTCCCGCGTCAAGGAGTTTTAGGACTTCCTTTTTGATGACGTCGTGAATTTTGGGGTTCACCCTCCTTTGACATTGGATTGCGGGCTTGTAATCCTCCTCCATTAAGATTTTATGGGTACAAAATTTAGGATCGATCACGTTAATGTCGGATAACTTCCACGCAATTGCCCCTTTGTGATCCTTTAGAACATCGACAAGTGCGGTTTTTTCATCATCCGAAAGTTCTTTCGCAATAATAACCGGCAACTTGTCACCCTCCTCCAAAAAGACATATTCGAGATGAGGAGGTAAATCTTTCAACTCGAGGATAGGTGGTTCCTCAATTGAAGATTTGGGCTCGATACTCATAACCTCCTTGGGTGGAGGAAATGGGAAATCGTTAAGAAAATCCTTGATAATCGAGAAGTCCTCATCATTGTCGAGGTCTTCGTTACAAGTACGTGGAACATCGAATTCTTCCAACGTAAAACCACCACCTTCAAATGGAGTGAAGGTTGGTGTCGAGTTATCAAGAATGGGATCTAACATAGTGGGATTGCCACTATTTTCAATATCACCAAAACCTAGAACTTCTTGTGAAAATTCCTCGCAAACAACGTCAATCATATCAACGAGGTTTATGGTCGCAACGGAATAAACATGAGAAATTTGAGAGTTTTGAGTTGCGTTTATAACAAGTTCCTCGTCGTTGAAACGTAAGGTGATCTTTCTAGCATGAACATCAATCAAAGCCATAGACGTATCTAAAAACGAACGACCTAAATTGAGAGGAACTTGAGGATCCGTGGGAATATCGACAACGATAAAGTCTACCGGATAATAGAACTTTCCCACTTTCATAAAAACGTCTTCCGCCAATCCACATGCGGGAATCGTGGAATGGTCGGCCAACTCGATAGACATTAGTGAAGGAGTAAGATTAGGAAGACTGAGCGACTTGAAGATTGCAAGTGGCATCAAGTTAATGCTAGCACCAAGATCGGCCAAGGCATAGCATTCTTCCATATCTTGGATTGCACAAGGGATCAAGAATTTACCGGGATCACTGACTTTTTGAGGTATGCGGTTAAAATAAACCGATGAACAACTAGACAATTGTTGCAATTTATCCTTGTTGTTCAACATACTCTTAAAGTTAGCGGCAAATCGAGGCATCATGACCCAAGCATCGACGAAACTCACAGTGCAAATCACGAAACATTTTCATAAAAAGCTCAAATTGGTAATTGTCGCGCTCTTGACGTTTCTCCTTTTTAAGTCTCGATGGATAGGGCAAAGGTGGTGTGGGTTGAGGCATAGGCATAGACTTTGGAATCTCGGGTTCCAAGTGTGGTACTGGGTCAACCGTAGTGTTGATCCCAAACTTAGATCGATTAGCTTTGTGTATACGAGATTAGATCAAGTACTACACGTAGAGAAACCTTTGCTTATGAATAAAGTAACAAAGTGTTATGCGGAATTAACACTTGATCTAAAACACAATGATGTTAAACAAACTTTCACTTGTATTAGAATAATCGTGTTGATTACAATGAAAGGTTTAACTTGCGAATACTATGAAAACTGATATATGACTTTAACCTAAAAGACCTTCTTTTATAGAACAAGAAGTCTTGTACAATAAGCTATGAATCAACTATTCTAGGTAAAGATAATAATAGAAAATACAATGTCGTGCTTATCTTTACCATACATAAATAAAGAAACAAATAAACAAAAGATATTCTATCAGTGTCAATCTTCAAGGCTGTCAGCGTTGACTTCTATCAGCGTCCAAAGTCAATCTATCAGCGTTGACTTTCTTCTTATCAGCGTTTGGTGATCTGACCCATATTTTATTCCCAACAATCCTCCCCTAAACTTGATATCCATACCAATGATCAAGTTTCTGAATAAAAACTAAAGGCTTAGGAGGAATCTTTCAATAACTTCTTATGTTGGTGATAAACATATCTGATCAAGTCCTTGGCCACATCACTCGTATAATCAATCTCCAAGGGTGTCTCTAGCATCTTCTCCAATACTTCTTTGGACAAAAAATAGTCAGCATCCACAAGCAAATATTCTGAAAACTTTGTAGAGCTCATATGAAATACACCACAAGTAGAATATAGCCTCCAATGAAGATTACTGAGATCATCTTCAAGATCCTTCCAAATGGCAGGATCTGCTTCTTTTGGACCACACAAAGTCATAAATGTGTTCCAAAGTCTTATTCCATTAGCTGAAGTAGGTGCTTCAGCTGTATACTTGGCCTCTATTAACTTCCATAGATGCACCAAGTCTTCCCTGTCTATGCTTGCAAATATAGAAATAACTGAAGTGAAAGTATGTACCTCCTTTCCAAATCGTCCAACCTTCCAAAATCCACACTCATCTTCATCAAAACTAATAATTGGATTTCTGTCATCTAGAGGTATCACATTTACCAAGTCTGAAGCTTCCAAGGGAGAAAGCTTGAGATGCTTCCTTATAACACCTTCAGTTGGAAAATATACATCCATGTCTTTAGGAAATTGAAAAGGATCTCCTTTCTTCACTGGTCTTTGAGCAATCCTTATTTCCTTTTGAATTTGCATCTCCTCTGCAAGCTCTTGTTTTCTTTCTTCTGAAAGAAACTGGTAGACATTCTGTTCTTGCACCTTCCTCCAAATAGGATGTGCCCTATACTCTAACTCCTCAAAAGACAAGGCCAGCAACTTCTTTGATGTCCAATTAGGCTGATGACATCTAAGCAACTTATAGTACAACTGCCTTCTATCTCTTTTGAGCCAGGTCTTGACCTCTTGTGCATTAAATCTCATAATCACCTTTATGTCTTCTTGTACCCTAAGAAGAACTTCCAACCCCCAAATTTGATCTGATAAACTCATACCTGGGTTGTCCATCACCTGGTCTTCCCAAGCATGGTACATTCTGGTGATTTCTGGTAGGTCCCAATCAACCTGATTCTTCAACTCACTCAATCTTTCCTTTGCTAGCTCATCCCCATATTCAAGCCTTTCTGGATCTTCAATAATTTGAATGCTTGAATCTGAGCTATCACCTTCTTTATTATCACCACTTTCCTCCTCACTCTCAGAAACAACAAATGGTGATCTTCTACTCCTCCTCAAATCTCTTTCCACAAGTTGTGCAGCCAACTGTTCATCAAATGCTATTTGTGCTGCATCTTTCTTTGGAACATCTTCTTCAATCAAAATACCTTTACCTTTGTCTTTTGGATCAATAATTGGTAAAGTAGAAGAAGAAACCTGTGTGGACACATCTTTAATGATTGTTGATGGCTGGAATACATCAACATCATCTGCAACTTTGTCAGCGTCCAAGTTGCTCCTATCAGCGCCACGATTACCTTTATCAGCGCTGGATGTGTCAGCGTCCAAACCTGCATCAGCGCCCAATGTTTCTTTGAAAGATCCTTCCAAGTTCTTTGGTGTCACCTTGGATATATCAACAACTGGATGCTTCTTCAAGTTGGTGAGAGCTTCAGCAATCTGCAAAGATTCACTAAATTGTGAACTCTTTTCTGAACTCTTTTCACTAGCTGTGTGAATCAACTCATCCTCCTCATCCTCTTTTTCCTCCCCTTTGGAAGATTCCTCCATTAGACTCCTGCTACTGGGATTCTCCAAAACAGTTACTCTCTCCCTCAAAGCTTGGAGTTCTTGTCCCTGTTTGTTGACAGTTTGTACAAGACTGACATTTTGCTTTTGCAAGCTAATGACAGCCGCCGTCAATTCAATTATGGTCATAGGTTCCAATCTGCCCTCAGCTAGAATGGGGATTTGACCTCCCAAAATAGAATCATGGGGCATGGATGAGGTCTTAATGATGTTAGGACTGTCTTGACCAGCTTCTAAGCCTGTGTCAATAGCCCCAGCCTCACCCATTTCACCAGCCACACTTGTGGAGGTGGTTCTCTCTGCTACAAGGCTAGGATCACTAGAGGAGAACACTCCAGTAACCCTTTGGCGTTTAGTCAACCTAGATTGTAATGGGGTAGAAGATGAAGTAGATTGTGTGGGTGTGGGTTGATTAAGGGGTGTTTGGGATTGTTCAGGAAGTGTATCAGTGTTGGGATTGGCTGTGTCAGCGCCCACATTTTGAGTGTCAGCGCTGGGTTGGTCAATGTCCATGTTTTCTGGTGAAGGTGATGGTTCATGAATAGGCTCAAGTTGGGGTTCAGGGCCTGGTTGTGGGTCTGGTTGTGGTTGAGCAGCCTGAATTACTTCAAGCATGGGTTGGGTAAGAGGTATGGGATCGTTTGTGGAGCTCATTTTAGCAAAAATGGTTTTCTGTTGTTTAGGGATCTCATAAAAAGTGTCATGATCCCTAGAACAATATTCTTGTAAATCAAAGACCATTTGCAAAAATCTAGGGTAAGCCAAAGTCATTTTACTTCCCTTGTTTTTACACATCCCTTCAAAAATCATTTTTGAAAAATTATACTTAAGCCCACGTGTTATACAAACCAAAGCACTTGCAATTGACCTGTTTATCTCATTAAAAGAAGTACATTTTGGACTTAAGCATTGTAAAAGGACATGTATCAAATATTTCCAGTCAGAGGGAAATTCCTGCTTATGATATTTATTTAAAGTGACATCAGCAGGAATAGGATAACCCAATTCCCTAAGACCCTGTTCTATTGTTGCTATGGCAAGAGTAGTCACACCATCAACGTCATCAAAACGCAAAGCTTGGCGAACCAAAGCTTCAGTGACCACCCATGTTCTTCCATGAACAGTAGATGTTAATGTGGTCACTCCATTAGTTGTTGTGGAACTAACATTGTTCCAAAACTGTCTAATGTGTGCGACAGGGATTAATGGTGTATGAGAAAGTGCATACCTCAATGAAGATGCATTTAAAAATGCCACCATCTGTGAATACTGAGGAAATAAAGCATCATCAGCAGTCAAGTAAGCGATCATATTGTGTTGGCTCTTGAACTCCAATGTTAAATTCTTTGAGTTGAATTTGGGTGCCATAATTTAAAGCTGTTTAGGTTATATGATATGGGAAAAATCTAGGAGGAAAAGTGTTAGACAAGAAAAAAATGAATACCCAGAATAAAAAGATTAGCCAAATTTATAGGAGAGATGCATGATTTTGATTGGTCAAAAATGAGGCGGTTATATTCAAAGAGCAATCATGAAAATCTTGAATCAAATATAACTTATCTCATGCATTAATTAAAAGTAACTTCTCCCCAAAATTACGGCCAAAGATTAGTCAAAAAATAACAACTGGGTAGGGCCCACTAGGTGTCAACGGTCAAAAATAGCCCATCAGCGCCCAACGGCTATATTTCCTTGTCAGTGTTTGCCTAAAGCCTTGTCAGCGTCACGATTGAACGTAACAGCGTTTGGAGAAAAACTTGTCAGCGTCTAAAAAGTAAAAATAAAAATATTTAAAAAGAAAAAGACCTTAACAAAGTAATTTATCCTAAGGGAAATATCTTACAAGTTGATAATAATTACTGGGCGGCAAGCACTGTCCATTTATACACACTTGCATAAGCAAGATAGACACAAATGTCCTCTAGAGTCCCTTGCTAACCAAAATACTTACCAACAAAGTTATTTCATAAAATTCTTTGTAACTCCCAGGTAAACCCATATCCAAAGTATTCCCAAGTCTCCCATCAGACCATAACCAATTCTAAGTCAAAAATGTCTTGGCAGCATGCAAAGTTGATATACTATGCATGCTACAGTGCCTCATGGTTTAGTAAAACTAACCCATACTCACCTGTGGACACAATCTAGAATTGTGATGAGAGTATTCTAAGAATACCCAAGAGTCCTAAAGGTTCCTTAAACCTCCCCTCAAACTATGATACATGAGTTCTCAACAATATATATGAACATTAAAAATTTATGTCAAGATAGGAATATAAATATTCCAACCATCATCCATAAACAAAACATGTCCAAATAGCTCTTCAAAGATCCATAAGCAACTCTGTATCCAATGGCATAAAGCTACCATTACCTGCACATTTAGATGAAAACCACAAAACTAACATTTGTTGCTGACAGCGTCCCGACAACACTTAACAGCGTTGAAGGAACTCTTGTCAGCGTTAGACCATAATATCTCTAACAACGGCAAAATAACACTTGACAGTGTTACATATACCTTTGTCAGTGTTAGAAAAATAATGTGGAAAATCTAAATCATCACAAAGACCAATAACAATGCATTATCCTGTACATACTTTTACAAAAATATTCCAAAACACATATTAAGTGAGATTAACCATTCCAATATTTGTTACCAAATATTGAAATCTTCCAGCATCAAAAGGTTTAGTTAATAAATCAGCTACATTATCTTCAGTATCTACCCTATCTGGTTGTATTAAACCTTTCTCAAAGCAATCTCTTATAAAATGATGTCTAATTTCTATGTGTTTGGTTTTAGAATGATGTACAGGATTTTTAATAATGCATAAAGTACTGTTATTGTCTACAAAAATCTTGGTATGCATAAAATTATACCCATAATCCAACAGCTGGTTCTGAATCCATAAGACTTGTCCACAACAAGCAGCTGCTGCCACATATTCTGCTTCAGTTGTAGAGTTTGCCACCACTGTTTGTTTCTTGCATTGCCAAGATATTAATCTGCTCCCAAGAAATTGGCATCCACCAGTTGTGGATTTCCTATCAAACTTATCACCTCCATAATCACTGTCTGAATAAGCAATAAGATCCAAGGGAGAATCTTTTGGGTACCACAATCCAAGATCTGGATAGCATCTTAGGTACCTAAAAATCCTCTTCACAGCAAAAAGGTGACATTCTTTGGGAGTCACTTGATGGCGTGCACATGCACACACAGCAAACATGATGTCAGGTCTTGAGGCTGTAAGATACATCAATGAACCAATCATTGATCTATAGTGCCTAACATCCACATCCTTTCCAGCTCCAAGTTTTCCCCAGGGGTGTTGTCTGTCCATAGGAGTAGAAGCCTCCTTCTCATGTGGAGAAAAACCATATTTCTTCAAGATTTCAGCTACATACTTGTCCTGAGAGATGAAGATACCATCTTCTTTCTGCTGAACTTGTAAACCTAGAAAGAAGTTCATCTCACCCATTGCACTCATCTTGAATTTATCTGTCATGAGCTTGGAAAATTCCTCACTCATTTTTGGATCAGTAGAGCCAAAAATGATGTCATCAACATAGACCTGCACAAGTAACACATGTTTTCCTTTCTTCTTTGTAAACAGTGTCTGGTCTATGGTGCCCCTCTTGAAACCATTTTCCACCAAGTAGGTGGACAATGTACCATACCATGCTCTTGGGGCTTGATGAAGGCCATACATTGCCTTCTTTACTCTATAAACCTTGTCTGGATTCTCAGGATCTTCAAAACCAGGAGGCTGCATTACATAAACCTCCTCAACAATTGTGCCATAGAGGAAAGCACTCTTCACATCCATTTGATAAACAGTAAAATTCATGCAAGAAGCATAAGCTAAGAAAATTCTGATAGCTTCAATTCTTGCAACTGGAGCAAAGACTTCTTCATAATCAATTCCTTCCTCTTGTGTATAACCCTGAGCTACCAAACGTGCCTTGTTTCTGACCACAATGCCTCTTTCATCTTTCTTGTTCCTTAGAACCCATCTTGTCCCAATTGGTCTCACATATCTAGGACAATCAACCAGCTCCCAAACATCCTGTATAGCAAATTGGTGAAGCTCATCCTGCATTGCTTCCACCCAACTTGGTTCCTTGAGAGCATCAAAAATTTTCTTGGGTTCTTCCTGTGACAGAAAACAGGCAAACAAACATGCTTGTACAAGAGGGGTATCAACCTTCTTGTGTATATTGGCAATAAATCCACCAAGACCTTGATGGGATCTTCTTGTCTGAACTGGAGCCATAACATCACCAATGATTTGAGATGTGGGGTGATCTTTAGCTGTGGAAGTGAGAACTCCTCCTTCAAAAAGTCTGGTGTCCTCAATTTCACGCTCCATGTTGCCAATATCTTCTTCAGATTCTTCTTGATCAACAGAGATCTCTTCATGAACATTGGAAGGTCCACCTTGTTCAAAATGAGAAGAGAAAAGCTGTGTAAAAGTGTCTCCAAAGTCTGAACCTTGCTTGTCAGCGTTAGGGCTAACAACGTTTGAACTGTTGTTGTCAGCGTTGGAGCCATCAGCGTCTGAAGTGGTCGTGTCAGCGCTGGATTTCCCTTTGTCAGCGCTTGAAGAATCATGCATGTTTGTAGTTGGTGGTATCTGAACACCACCATTATATTTCCTTGCAGCAGTAGCAGCAGCATAATACTCATCTGTCCATATAGGAAGTGTAACAAATTCTTGTGTGGGAGATGATATAACTGCTGGTGGTCCATCCTCCTTAGCAACCTGTATACCTGAAACATTACCAATTCTCTTTTCCAAAACACTTGAAGTTACCTTCACAATGTCTGGATCAGTAACAGGCATATAATTTAAAGCTCTAGACAAAGGTTCTAAGTCAAACAACCAATTTGGACCACTCTCAGGATCACTAGGTTTACTCTCTAAAAACCTAACATGTACCTTTTCAAGTATACGTTTTTCCTTTTTAATGTAAACCCTATATCCTTTACTCTGCACTGAATAACCCATGAAGTAGCCTTCATCACCTTTTGAATCAAATTTACCTAGGGCCTCACTAGTTTCTAACACAACTACATGACAACCAAAAGGCTTCAGAAAACCAATATTTGGCTTCCTTCCCCAAAGTAATTCATAAGGTGTCTTATTATGTATCTTGTTGACCAATGCCCTATTTTGAACATAACAAGCTGTGTTAACAGCTTCAGCCCAAAAAGCTATAGGAAAGTGGGCATCAGCCAACATGGTTCTGGCTGCTTCAATAAGGGTCCTATTCTTCCTTTCAGCAACTCCATTTTGCTGAGGAGTTCTAGCTATGCTGAACTGCCTAGTAATCCCTTTCTTGGCACAAAAATCATCTAATAACTGATTTCTAAACTCACCCCCATTGTCACTTCTAATAATTTTGACCTCATTACCATTCTTCTTTTCAATTTGGGTAATGAAATTAATCAGACTTAGGGCAGTTTCACTTTTCTTGGCTAAAAAGAAAGTCCATGTGAACCTGGAGTAATCATCAGTAATGACAAAACAATATGATTTACCCTTCAAACTCTCTATATTAGTAGGACCAAAGAGGTCCATATGCAATAAGTGAAGGGGTTTAGAACTAGAGTGCACCTGTTTAGACCTGAATGAGACCTTGTGCTGCTTGCCCTTAAGGCATGCAACACAAGAGTGGTCATTGTGGAAAGCCTTTTCAGGCAAACCATCAACTAAACCAAGCCTCACAAGCCTATTAATATTCTTAAAGTTTATGTGCCCTAGTCTCCTGTGCCAAAGATTACTTTCATCTACTGAGGCCTTAGCATACAGACATGACATTTTATTATTTACCTTAATTCCATTAAGATTCACATTATATATGTCTTTATGCCTTGGTGTTCTAAAATCTATGTATTTATCCTCTGGAAGCTTATAATCTTTGCTTAACACCAAGCACTCAGTATCTGTGAAAAGAACCTTATTTTTGTTATCACACACTTGTGATACACTAAACAAGTTATAATCTAGGTCTTTCACCAAGAAAACATTATCAAACCTAAGATTGTTGGTGACAAGAGTTCCTTTTCCAGTGATGGTGCCGTAGCCCCCTCCAAAGTATACCTTATCACCATCTTGAATTGGAGAGAAATTGGTCAGATAGTCTTCCTTTCCAGTCATGTGCCTTGAGCATCCACTATCCCAGTATCCATAGTCATTGATCTTCTTCTGAATGCCCTGCACATAAAGAAAACACATTAGTTTTCTTTGGGAACCCAAGCCTTAGAAGACTTGGATTCATTTGGTTGTTCAACAAGAACAGACTTGGTTCTCATAACAACCCCATTTTCATCCCTGTTTGAATGAAATTCCCAGTTAACCCCAATTGGTGTTGACAATGCCTTAGAAATATAATGAAACCTGTTGCATGTCATAGAAATACCAGTATTATTAGGGTTCTGGTCTTGTTTTGGTCTCCATGTTAAGCTAGTAGAAGCTTTAGACCTATTTCCCTGTGACTGCAAATACCTAGGTTTAGCAGTGTTTCTATCAGCGCTGAAATTTCTCTTGTCAGCGGCCCGATTGCTCTTATCAGCGTTGAACCTAGGGTTTGCTACAGGAACCCATTGCCTATTTGACCAAGTATTTGACTTTTGAAAAGGTCTTAGGCCTTGTGTGTTAGACCCTCTAGAAAAGAATGGGGCTGGTCTAACAACTTGTGAACTTTTGTTCACAAAGGTATTGGGTCTGACAGTGTTTGACCTATGTTGACTTTTGTCAGCGCTGAAATGGTTCCTGTCAGCGTTGACATTGGAAGCATTGACACATTTGTAGGCCAAATGTGAGAAGCTACCACATGTATAACAAGCTTTTCTAGACATAGTCTTAGGTCTAGAAGCAAAGAAGCCTGTTCCATGGTTACTAACTTGGCTTTTTGGTGACCTAGAATTTCTATACATCTCTGCATATTTAACACTAGGTTTTCTAACAGATTGTGGGCCAAGGTCAACAGGTTTGCCAGTGGTAGGGTGTGTGATCTTAATAGGTTTAGTATCAAGGCTCGTGATTGGTGTGGGCTCATTTGGACTTTCACACAATAACCCTCCCTTAACAAACAAAGTGTGGTTTGCTTTCTTCCACTCTTCTAGGTCAGTCAGCTTTTGCTGATATTCCTCAACTGGGGAAGTCACTCTAGGTGGAGGAATAAACTCCTCCTCTTGGAATTCTGGCAAGCCAGTCCAAGATAAGTCCTTTGATTGGACACCATAGAAATCCCCAGCTGGTGGTGGAACAACATTATAGTTATTTATCCCAATCCCACTCATATCCTTAGAGTCTCTTTGTTTACTAACACACTCTCCTAGGGATTGTGTGGCCTTATCAAATCTCTGGATTTTAAGACTCACATTATCTTTGTTTTTGTTAGCCTCCTCTAACTGAGCTATCAAATCAAGATTAACCCTATTTACTATATCTTGAACATCCTTACTCTGATGTAACTCATGTTTTAAGATATTTATTTGATCCTTTAAATCAAACTCCATTTTCTTATACTCAGTTACTGTCTTTTCTGTTTGGGTAAGAGCAATTTGATAGTTAGATAATTTGCACCTTAGAGTACTTGCTTCATCTAATAACTTAACTATCTCTTGTTTTGATTTTTCAGTATTTAAACGACAACCCTTAGAACAGAAAGCATCATCATATACCTCATTATCTGATGAAGAGGAGGAGTGTGCCATGAGAGCATATTCAGCATGCTCTTCTTTAACTTCAGCAACCAAAGCTCTGTCCTCTTCCTCATTCTTAGCCATCCAGCTCCAATCCCATTCCCCAGCGCCATCAATTTGTTGAACAGCAACCATGGCCTTGGGATCTGGGTTCTTAATCATTTGGCTAGAAGGCTTCCCAGCATCAGATCTCCTTGGAGATCTACATTCCCTCATAAAGTGCCCCATCCTATGACAGTTGTAGCACTCCACCTTGGACTTGTCAAATCCAGCAACATCCTTAGCATTAAAGGTCATCTTCTTCTTGAACCTTTTATTGAACCTGTTTGCTCTTAAACTTACAAGAGCCATAGTCCACTTTATATCCATCTCTTCCAATTGTTCATCACTTATCTGCTCAAGATCTTCATAAGTGATCCTTGAATCACTAGGCAAAGAAGCAATGAAGGCACACACAGTATCAAGATCAAAACCAGCAGGTTTAATTCTATCAGCGCCATGATTGTGTGTGTCAGCGCTTGAGTACAAAGCGTTGACAGGATATGATCCAGCGCTGACAGATTGACATCCAGCACTGACACCTTGAGATCCAGAGGCTGAATGTCCATAAAAGTTCATGGAATCAAATTGGCCTTCACTTTGTGAAAAGAAGGCCATGTTGCTACTGAAAGATTTGTTATCACTCTCCAATTGCCATTCATTCTCCAACAGCCTTAACTTGTTGAAGATGTCATCAAACCTGGAAGTCTTGTGGGTGTTATTGACAAGAATAGATCTTGTCTCAATCTTCCATACATCACCAAGGCTTTTGAGAAAAGTAGCATTCAATTCAGGGTCATCAATCTGTTTTCCCATGAAGGAAAGTTGACTTGTGATGTCAAGAAGTCTACTTCTCACACTGCTGAGATTCTCATTAGGTTGAGCTTTAAAGACAGCATACTCATGCAAGAGTTGCTTCTTCTTTTCTTCTTTTGTGTCAGCATTGCCACCATGTGCTACTTCAAGAGCTTCCCAAAGCTCTTTTGCAGAATCAAAACGTTTGTACTTATGCTGATTCTCATGACCTAGGGCATGTTTCAAGATGTTCAAAATTTTCATGTCCACCCTCTTCTTGGCTATGTCTTCAACAGCTACTGCTCTCCCATCATCAGGCTTTTCCACTTTATCAGCTTCTGGACAATTAGGAATAGCTGACCTTGCCTCAATAGCAGCAGTAATCTTTGCTGCTTTATCGAATGTGTTCCCATATTCGATAATTTCCCAAAGAGTGTAGTCATGAATAGCTATGTATTGCTCAAAATTGGACTTCCAAAGTTCAAAGTTCCTGGCATCAAACATGGGAATTTTGATACTAGGATTTGAGAAGTTGTTTTGCAGCAAAGCAGGAGGTTGATTTGTGCCAGACATGGTGTTTTTAGGGTTTTGAGATTTTAGGATTTTTAGGGTTTGGTGTTTTAGGGTTCTGCGTTACTTAAAGATCAAAAGTTTCTCAACAAGCTCTGATACCACTTGTTGATCCCAAACTTAGATCGATTAGCTTTGTGTATACGAGATTAGATCAAGTACTACACGTAGAGAAACCTTTGCTTATGAATAAAGTAACAAAGTGTTATGCGGAATTAACACTTGATCTAAAACACAATGATGTTAAACAAACTTTCACTTGTATTAGAATAATCGTGTTGATTACAATGAAAGGTTTAACTTGCGAATACTATGAAAACTGATATATGACTTTAACCTAAAAGACCTTCTTTTATAGAACAAGAAGTCTTGTACAATAAGCTATGAATCAACTATTCTAGGTAAAGATAATAATAGAAAATACAATGTCGTGCTTATCTTTACCATACATAAATAAAGAAACAAATAAACAAAAGATATTCTATCAGTGTCAATCTTCAAGGCTGTCAGCGTTGACTTCTATCAGCGTCCAAAGTCAATCTATCAGCGTTGACTTTCTTCTTATCAGCGTTTGGTGATCTGACCCATATTTTATTCCCAACACGTAGGTGTGGCATGAGCGGTACTTCGTGGGATTTGGACATGCTCCTTTTCGACCACCACCTCGGGTTCTTCCTCAATTGCATCCTCCGTAGGAACAATTGGTTGAGGAGTCGGTTCCTTAAGTGTCTTACCACTACGTGTAGTAATCACTTTCATCTCTCCCTTAGGGTTCGATATGGTGTTACTAGGAAGACTACTCGAAGACGGTTTGCACATAATTGCCTCAAACATAGATGAAATTTTGTCCTCAAACATGGATTGCCTCTTCTTGGCCTTAATCATTTCTTGCTTAATTTCATGTTGCCCTTGTTCCATTTTTTGTTGGTTTTGTTGTAACCTAGTCACATTTCCTTCCATTTTGTTTGTATGGATTTTAAGCTCATTTTCTAACTCATTTTTCAACTCTTTCTTCAAGTCGTTCTTAAACTCGGATCTTAGGATAATGATTTCTCTGTGAATGTTGTCAAACCTAGCATCGTTTCCATTAGCGTATTCAACAAATTCATTTGGAAGATCTTTCAAAGTTTGCAAACCCTTGTTGTTGTTTTGAAAATCACTTTGATTTTTGTTTAAAACTTGATTATTAGCCCCTTGATACCCATAGTTTCCTTTGTGATTGTTTTTAAAACCAACATGATTGTTTCAATAGTTGTTGTTAGCATTTTGATTTGAAGCAAAACCCGGTGGAGTCAATTGATTAGAGCGCGTAACTTGACCGTTTTGGTTGTAAGTTCCCGTGGCCGCGTAGGCACTCGAAGTGTTACCACCGTTGGTAATGCACTCGGAGAAATCATGACTGCCACCACAATACATACATGAAGCCTCAACCGCTTTAGCCGTAGCGGGAGCACTTTGTTCTCCAACTTTGAATTCAATTAAAAGTCCTTTAAGCTTATCAAAGATTTTTTTTTCCAAGTTCGCCTCAATTTGACAAGCATCGATGTTATTAGACAAAGAAGGTGAAGCCGAAGACGAAGCCTTACGAACACTCGATGTGCTACGAGGACTATACACCTTAGATCTATTCTCAATTATCACCAAAGCTTCCTCAACCGTTTTACACAAAAAATTACCACCCGCGACGGCATTAAGATAATCCCTTTCATGATCATTAAGTCTATTGTAAAACGTGTCAATTTGATGCAAATCGGAAAAACCGTGATGAGGACACTCATGTAACATTTCCTTAAACCTATTCCAAGCCGTTGAAAAACTCTCATTAAATTCTTGTGAAAATTTTGAAATCTCGTTTTTCAAATGCGTAGTCTTAGAGGGCGGAAAAATTGGTTCACAAACTTTGAAACGAGATCCTTCCACGTCAATATAGAATTGGGTGGATCTTTCTCTAACCAAATTTTAGCGGGCCCCGCTAAGGAATACGGAAAAAGCATCATCTTAATCGAGTCATTAGAAACATTCTTAAATTTACAAGTGGCAGTAAGACGATTGAATTGGCGGATATGGTTGTGCGGGTTGTCCTTTTCATCACCATGGAATTTGTTGTTTTTGATCATCGACAACAAACCCTTTTCACCTCAAAATTCTCCGCAAGGATAGCGGAAATCACAATAGCCTCTCCATAACCCTCGGTGGGTGCTTGAAGTAACTCCATCATAGTTCGATTCTCCATGGTTGGTTCCTCTCTTACAATGGGTTCGTCAATAGGAGACTCCTCACTAGAAAGATTAGGAGTAGGTGTTGATTCCTTTCGGTTTTTTCGTTTACGTGCTCGTCTTGCTTGATTTCGAGTAAGCATAAACGTCACGTACAACGTGGGGATGAGCAAAGAAGATTCTTTTTGGTGTTTTGTAATTTTCCAATTTTTTTCTTGTGGTTTTTGATTGTTTTTACTTTTTTGGATTTTTGTGATTGTATTAAGTAGACCAAAATCTACAAATCTCCTCCTTAATCAAATCTCTTGATTAAAGAAGCCTCAAGGAATGAAAACGATCACGTGAAGTGAACGCCTTCGATGACTTTCGAACGTTGGTGGAACACCAAAACGTTCAAGAGGGTTTAATCAAATGAAACCAAGAAAGTATATATGATACTTAATAATACTTTGGGCGACAAAACCCTCGATTAGCTTTCAATCTCAAAATACTCAGAAGCAAGCGGGGAAACGAGGCGGCGCGAAGCACTTAAGAGCCTTTTTCCTTAGGGTATATTTTATAATACCCTCCTTCCACCTTATAGTTTGTATTTTTCAAAATCGAGCTTCACGAAAGTATTTATCTATTTTTTCCTTTTCTTTCTTGTTTGAGATTCGAATACAATGATTGGGTAATGACCTCCCAAGTCAAGGTTGTGTTTTCACACTTTTGGAGTACTTGTGAATTTATTGTTCAACGTATACAATATATTAATAATATTCACACAAAAAACGAAAAACCGATAATACGTATTAGTAGAGTGCTACTAATACAATAGATATTATGGCTATATATAAAAACAACAATTGCCAAATCAAAACACAACACGCCTCCCCGGCAGCGGCGCCAAAATGATAGTAGTAGAAATACGTCTTTTAGGAAAAAGAACGTAATTAGGGCAAGTATTAACAAGTGATTTAGGAAAACCACAAGTTATGACCCAAAGTGGGGATCGTTCTCAAGGAGGCTTGGTGTGTGTGTTAAGAGATGATTAATGATGTGATTATGATTATGAGAAAAGAAAATAGAAATGAGATAAAAAGAGAATGATGGTTACGATGACGGATTAAACTAAGTTGATAAAGTCGTACACGTAAAACCGTAAAAAGTAGCAAAATTAAAAATTTACCGTAAAAATTCCTAGAAAATTGCAATAAATCCTAAATAATGTAATTAGAGTTTACAAAAAATCAAAAATCACCCAAACGTTTTATTTAATTAAATAATAATTTTTTAATGCTAATTAAAGCCCAAAAAATCAATTTAATTAACAAAAAGCCCAAAATGAGACTTTTTCAATTGTAAACCTCTAAAATGACCTAACATATTTAAAACTATTTTTGAAAATTTTAAAATTAATAAAAACTATTTAAAAACAATTAAAAACTATTATAATTTAAAATAATTATAAAAATTAATCTAATGACAATAAAAATATTCTAAAAATTGTAAAACTCCTAACTCAATGTATTTAACCAAAGAAAAATACAAAAACCTGAAAAATCTAAATTTTAATTTTTAATAATAAAATAATATTAAAAATCCAGAATTTATAAAAAATTCTAAAAACTTGCAAACTAGTTTAATTTAACCTAATAAACACAAAAATGAAGTTGAAATTACAAAAATACCCCTAATGTGCCTTCAAATGGGCCAAAGTCCAAAACAGACCCTTATTGGGCCAAAATAAGCCCAATAAGAAAAATGTTTATAAAAATGGCCCAAAAGCTCCTATCTGACTCAAAATTTGATTTTAAACACAAAACTCTGAAGGCCCAAAAGCTGAAAATGAGTATAAGCTAGCTTATTTCAAAGCAGCTTATTCTAAATGGGCTTTTTTGCCCATTAAGCTATAAGCTGATGCCATAAGCTCAAGTTAGACACACAAGCTTCTTTTGAGTTACTTATGAGTTTTGTAAAAAGAAACTTGAAATAAGCACAAGGAATAAGCCTGAAAAAGCAATAAGCTATCTTCACAAAACGACAAAATAGTCGTTTTCGAGTTCTATGCCACCCCAAGAGCTGATTCAAGTTTCAAAAGCTTTTAAATGACTTAACTAAGCTTATTCAACAAAAAGTTTTCAAATAAGTTCACTCAATAAGCTGAAATAAGCAAATAAGCACTTAATTAAAAGTCAACTTTATGAGTTTTCTAGCAATAAGTCAAAGTCAAGGTCTGATAAGCTCCAGTTCAAACAAATGGGTCAAATGAGGAAGATTGATCACAAAAAGTAAGTTGTTGTAGGTCTGGATAAGCCAATATGGCTTATTAATAAGCTAACTGAAAATTAACACTAGCAGGGGCTAGTTTTGGTGTCTGAGCAGAGGAAACTTTTTCCACTGCTTGACTTGTTTGACTATTTGTCTTTAGTGACTTTTTTGTGGATTCAAGTTTCACAAAGGCACCCAAATGATCAGTTAATCATAAGGAGTCAATAGCAATCACAAAAACACAATCACAATCAGCCAATTAGTACAGTTAATTCAAAACATCACCAGATCTAGCCCAGACATGAACAAATAAGCAGTTATGGTTCAATAAGCACTTATAGCACAATTCAGCCAACCAAACTTCACCAAATGCATACGCAAGCTATAATAAATTCAAAGGAACAAGTTTAAACAGGTTTCATGCAGTGATTCAAAGCCTAGATCAAGATTCATGCACAAAAGTTTACTGATGAACACTAACACAAGCAGATTTTTACTTTGCTGATGTACTTGACCAACAAGCCAAATTCAAACACTCAAATCTTCAAACCAGGTTATATTCATAATAATTTAACAACTTTCAGCCCTAAGCATGCATATATTCTAGATATTACCAAGATCTTAGGTCAAAATCAGTTAAAATCAATAAGATATAGCACAATGTTTGATTCAATGGTTTAAGCCCAATAACTTGTAGCAAATAACACTCAACCAAGTAGATAACAGATACAAAGCAAAAACAACACTTTTCAACAACACAATAACACTCAATGATTCAAAACAGGTTAACCCAAACACCCCTTTAAATTTTCAAATCAAAATTTTCAAATTAAAAGTTTATTCCAAGGTTACCTAAGCCCAAATCAACACAATAACAGATGTAATATGCAGATTTTAGCAAGATTAAGCCACAAATTTCACAAGAACACAAGCAACACACAAATATTACAAATATCCAACTTTTTATCAGATTTTGAGATTAAGGGTGCAAACCTCATGGATGTACATCCACACCCACGAATTTTGAGCTTATGTGCTAGCAAGAACAAGCACAAGCTTCCACAATAAAGCCTACTAAGATGGAACAAAGTTAGAAGCACAATATCAAAAACAAAAAGGTGAAAAAGCCTTGATTAATGCAACTCTTGTACCCCACACTTGATTATCCCCAAGTTATAAGCTTCACAACACCTTGATATCACAATATCAGGATGCTATGATCAGCTTTATAGCCCAAGAATTCCAAGGTGTACCAAGAAACTTGCAAAATATCAAGCTATAGGAAAATGTGCAAACTTTTGCACACTCCTTGTGAAAACGTTTTGAGATTCAGGTTTTAGCAAACTATAAACATAAACAAGCAGGAAATAACTATGGAACTTGACTTTTCTTCAAAGATTCAAACTCATTTCATTAAACTGAATATGGATTTACAAAACTTTGAACAAAGGAAAATTTAAGAGCGAACTGAAATGTAGTGAGTCCTATGCCTTTTATAGGCGTACAATGAACTAGTGAAAGCTAAAAAACGTAACCCTAAGTGATGGGAAGTCCCAAAAATGCCCTTGAGGGTTTGAATACTTGGAAGAATCATGTGACTGAATTTGGCTTGTAGCATGAGTTGGCAAGGTGAAAATGAATCCAAGGGTGTAAAATAAGCTTAAGTGGTAAGCTGGAATCATGCACGTTGGATTGCTGTCACTGTTTTGGCTTCTTGCACAAAGGTGAAAAAGCAGGGGAATCTTGTGAGCTGGGTGGTGATGTGGCAAGCTTTTTGAAAGTTGGGTTATGATTAAGACAAGCTTAATCATAAATCTGGATGTTTTGGGGGCTTAATTATAAGAGGATTAAGAAAACCCAATTTTATGAAGAACACCGAGAACATGGTGTTTAATCTGTTTTTGGGTGGATTAAGGTTTAAGTAAGTGTTTAGGCGCCAAGGTTTATTTAATAAATAAACCGGATTAGTGGATTGGTGAGGTGGAAGGAGGGAAGGTTGTGATTGGTTGAAAATGTGAGTGGGGTGAGGTGGTAAGTGGTGATTGGTATAGGTGTCTTAGGTTGTCTGCCCATTTAACCCCTCATCTTTCAAAATCCTTTCACTTTGTAAATAAACAGCCCAAATCTGGATTCCTTTGTATTTGAAGTTTCCAACTTCACACTTTTGCCACAAATACTTTTCCAAAGTATTTTCAGGGGTATTTCTTTCCATTTCTTGATTCTTGAAGGACTGATTTGGCATTTTCTTCATAGATAATGGTCTTGACTTGTTTGTTTGACTTCTTGGAGGACTGAATTTGCCAAGTCATGATTAATGAGGGACCATTTTTGCCATTTCTTCAAAGTCAAGGGTCCTTTTGGTAATTTGACATATTTTAAAGGACCAAACTTGTAATTTCTTGTAACTTGAAGTCCTTCATGGTATGTTTGACTTTGAGGAGGATTAATATTGACATTTTAGTTTTGTTGAGGGACTAAAATTGCCAATTCTTCAAAGTGGAGGGCCCTTTTTGCAATATTGACAAACTTTAGGGACCAATCTTGTAATTATGAGGATACAAGGGTATAAAGTGTCAATTCTTCAATATTGGAGGACCCTTCTTGCATAATCTTCAAATCTTCAAGGGTTAGTCTTGGAAAATTCTTCATTAGGGCTTGGTTCAATGTGCGGCTTCATTTCCCGTGTTCGTTTTTGTATGATTCTTGTAATCTTTTGTCCTTTTCTCAATATCCGTACCTAAAATACACAAGCAACAAACACAAGCATATATTTGGCCATTTTCATGATATTTTATGCATTTAAAGCCCTTTTTGGACGATGAGACTATGTATAAAAGCAGTCTCATCAATGCTTGTTTTACTAAAAATAAAAGTGTACAACTATAAGTTGAGGTAAACCAGTTGAATGGTGCAACTAGAAGTTGTGGAAACTCTATTACTTGAAAAGTGTTTATTGAAAATAAGGGGTACAACAAGAGTTGTTGTAAACCCATGAATGTGTGCAACCAAAAGTTGTGGTAAATCGTATTTATTTTAAATAGAACACAAGGAACCCGATTGTATGCTTAGATGAAAGTTATTACATAAGTTTGTTTTAGCCTTAAAAGACCCATGGAATCGTGAATTGTTAATCGAAAGAAAGCTAATACTATGGATAGATCTATCGGGGTGACGCCCAGTCCGGTCGCGACTAGCTATCGCGTGGTGTTGTGACACACTAGTAATGAAACGTTGGATGCATTGTATAAGAGAAATATACGCACTTGGCTAGGTGTGTTGGGCTGAAATAATATATGTTAACGTTCAATATCACGAGGCTTATGTAATGACACCGATAATTATGTTTCTACAACATAATTGTCATTCGATGAATTATTAACCATGGAAGGTTATTTTGAATACTTGTGTTCACTTTATTTAAATTAAAACTCTATAGATTCACTCAACAATTTTGTTGACTTTTTAGCATGTTTTATCTCAGGTCCATAGGGAAGGCACTCGAGGAAGGCGGTTTCGTAAAGCTTGAATATTTGAAATGTTTTGGCCCGCTTTTATAAATTATATCCATTCAAAGGAATTTTTATCATTACTGAGTTTTGTAAACATTTTGAATCATCTAGGTCAGTGTATGAAATTTTATCTTTATTGAATGAAAATGAATGAATGTTTATTAAAACGACACGCTTTGAGCCGTTTTCGATGATTATGAGCTTGAATCATGTAAGTAACACCCAATGACCCTTCCGTTGTTATGACCGAAATTGGGGGTGTTACATAACACGTTTCACGTGTCAAATCTGAAGAAATGTTTGGCGGATAGGAATTTGGTAATTCCTTTGGATGAGATTTAACTCGACGACAAATTGCATTTTGTGGAGGAACCGGTGGAGATTATGGACCGAGAAGTCAAGAGATTGAAGCATAGTAGAATTCCCATTATGAAGGTACGACAGAATTCTAGGCGTGGACCGGAATTTACGTGGGAACTTGAGGACTTCTTTAAGGAAAAGTATTCTCATTTTTTCTAGAGGTACGAAATGTGAGTATAAGAAGAGGCGAACGCCGGGACGTCGTTCCCTTAAGGAGGGGTGATATTAGCGTTTTGCTATGGGTTCTAATTATGTCTCAGTCCTCTCGAATTGATCTCGGCCTTAAGTGGAATGATTGTTCTTGGTCACTAAATAAAAGGGTTCGGATTTTTAAACTACTAAATGACAAATACTCTAAATTGTAAACTTAAATTTTAAAATTAATTAGATTGATAACAATTGATAAAACTTGAATTAATATTAAAATTAAAATTAAAATTAAAATTAAAATTAAAGTTACAGATAAATATAAGTGTGAAATAAAGAAACAGTAAAGAAACAGAAACAGTAAGGAAACAGTAAAACTACCCAGAAGAAACTGATTCAGAAGTTTAAACCTTGATTTGGAACTTTTGATCCAGAACTTTTCACCCGGAAGTCTTCATTCGGAACTTTTAGAAATCCTTCACTCGGAACTTTCTTCGGAAGTTTGGTTCAGAAGTTCACCCGGAACTTCGTTCGGAACTTGTTGATCCGGAAGTCTTCATTTGGAAGATTGGTTCATTCGGAAGTTTTAATTCATCCGGAACATTTAGACTCATTCGAAACTTTCTACTGATTCGGAACTTTTAAGGGAACAACTCACTCGGAACTTTTTAAAACACATTCATTCGGAACATAAAAACATGCATTCATTCGGAACTTTCTACTCATCCGGAACTTCAGTTCATTCGGAAGATTGGTTTCATCCGGAACTTTCAGTTTGTTCGGAAGTTTTGATTCATTCGGAACTTTTAACTAAAGCAGTTCACTCGGAACTTTTGTGTTCATCCGGAAGATTGGTGTTCATCCGGAAGTCTGGGAACACAGATACAGTAACAAACCCCGAAGAACTAGGAAACTAATTTTAATCCAAAAATCACCAAGTTTTTTACCAAATCTTAAATAAAGCTAAACACCAAGCATATACTAACCATAAACTACAAATCCCATCAACAAAAACACAATCCCAACAACTTTTGAAGATCAAAACTCAATAAAATAAGAACTTAAGAACTTGAAGATAAAGATGATGATGAACAAGATGAAATGGAAAGATTAAACAAGAACTTGTATTGAATAATTAATGTTTTGACAAGATAAAACAAAGATTAGAATTACAAGATTAGAAAAACAAAGATTAAAATCACCAATCACCCTAGTGGTGATGGTGATGATACGAACTAAAAGGAGAAAAAGAAGGAGGAGAGAAAAACTGGCTAAATGTGTGAGGGGATGGGCTATTTATAGGCTTGTCTTTTGGTTGGTGAGTGGGCTTTCTCCCGTTCTTCTTGTCTTCTCGTCTTTTCAGAAAAGTTGACGTTTTCGATTCTGATTCGGGATTTGTCGTCGATTAAATTCAACTCGTCTTTTAATTTCTTCGTTTAATAGACTTGAGTTTCTTCGACTTATGTAAATCTTCCATCTTTGGTCCTATTCTTCGATAAATCTTCGATTAGGCCCAGTGACTTCAAATCTTTTGCATCTCTTGGACAATAGAGTTTATCTTGAGTCCTTTTCTTCAGTAAAACCCGTGCAATCCCATGTTTTCTTCAATATTCATCTGGTTGGCTCTGAAAACACAATAAACACAAAACCACGCATAATTCCAAACAATTGATATTAAATACGTGTTTTGGTCTCGTTTTAGCCAGAATTAAGTGGTAAAAGGATGGGTGTTTATACACCTATCAAATCCCCTACACTTAACCATTGCCATGCCCTCATGCAATGCTTAGTGATAAAGCAAATTTATACTTTTCTCATAATTAATCAACCTTGGCCTTATTAAAATACTACTAAACAAAAATTAAAGTACTAAAAGAAATTAAATTTTAAAGTAAAAAAAAGGATGGAAATAGCTTGCAAAGAAATCAAGGACTTACATTAGGGCTTTGGTGCTGCAAAGATTTATCACCCTCAAGTTTCACGTTCCCCAAACTAAGCTTAAAAACGAGATCATTGTTATTATAAGTTAGCAATTCCAACACTTACACACATGGCTTAATTAAATGCTTAAACTCCCTTATTCCTAGGTGTATCTCTTATATTTTATTTTTGTCTTAGAATGATCATGAAGATGCATTTTTGGACTTATTTCGATAGTTTATTTAGGCTGAAAGCAAAGTAGGACGATTTGATCAATAGTTAGCTAAAGGACAAAATCTCTTAAAACTGCTTTTCGGGATATCAAAAAGTTCATATCTTGGCATAACTTGGTTCGCGATTTGAGACCTTTCTCGGGCCGATATTTGACATGTACTTCATACTTCGTATCTTGAGAGACGTTCTTGAGATAATGGTCTTCTCATCGTAATAGAGTTTCTTCACTTGGAGACTTTTGAGGGGTACTCCAACTTTGTTGACCACGACTTCATGATTATTTCTTCAATCTCTAATTGGGATTTTGAGATACAACGATCCGCCTCCTTTTCGGACTTGGATCTATTTATCCTCATACCTTGTTAGGGTCTTTTCGGATAGACTTCTCCATGATCTTTATGGGAGTTGATTGCTTTTCGTCGTGAGTCTTGATCCTTCATATTGATTTTGGGAATAATGCTTTTCACATCACTTTGGATCTTCAGCAATAAAATGGAATCCTCATGCCTTGTTAGGGCCTTTTCGGACTCGCCAATCTTCGCGCCCCGCTTCATAAGTTATGCCTTGGCTATGAACTCTTATCATTACCGAGCAACTTTTAAACGATCTAGGGCTAGAAGCTAAGTAACCTTTCAAATCGTACGACCTTACTTATTGCAGATAAATTATTAGCAAGTGATGGGAGAATAGGCAAATAATTACACCAAGTGAGCTTGTGCAAGAATACCAACTTATAATTGACTCTATCATTTCTCGTCCTCCACAATTTAAAATCTCAAGTAATGAGACTCGTGGATACTTAGCCTAATAAACCAATTAAGGTCTACATGGTTAAGGATACTAGCTAGAATAAACTTGGATAAGTCTATTCGGGTTGAGTCAAAATAAACGCAACGGGCCTAATATGTCAAAGACTTCTAAACTAGCTACACCACTTTATTAAAATTTGACTTTATTGCGGGATATATACATACGAAAGCAAAGATAAAAATTTAAAAATTACGACTAAATGGCCAAAGTTAATAAAAAATTTGAAAAATGTTGAAAAAGAAGATTTTCTGGTTAAATGAAGGCATTTTCATGGAAAAGTCCACTTAAAACTTCGATAGAAGTCCCCCCTACACTTAAGATAAACATTGTCCTCAATGTTTAAGCGTGTGGGAAAAGTCTCCCCTACACTTATGACATTGTGCACGTTGGTTAACTCGAGTTAAGGAGAAGACGACTAAAGTGATCAATTTCAAATGTGAGTATGAAGAAAATTGAATCACGATAGTTTGAGAGAAAGAACCAGATTTCGGATAACACGGGAGCACGGTTCTTCAAAGGTTCCAAGAGTACACTTATCCCTGTAATCACATCACCACACAAATACAAACGCGTATAGAAGTCCCCCTACACTTAGGGGATTAAAACATAAAAGGATAGATACTCGGGCTGCCTCCCGAGGAGCGCTTGTTTTTGAAAACCGAGTCACGAGCCTGACTCGACCCAAAATTAGTTCATGGGGAACGTGGTGAGGGATGGAATCACCTCCTGAGAGGTGTCCTCACCAAAGTACAACTTCACTCGTTGGCCATTCACCTTAAAATTAGGTCCATTAGGTTGAGCGAGCTCGAGAGTACCATATGGAAAAATTTGGGCAACGGTGAATGGGCCGGACCAACGAGATTTGAGCTTTCCCGAAAAGATTTTCAACCGAGAGTTAAAAAGTAAGACTTTGTCTCCAACATGGAACTCTCGGTTTTTGATCTTGGAGTCGTGAATGAGCTTAGTTCTTTCCTTATAGATCAAAGAATTTTCATAAGCCTCATTCCGAAGTTCATTCAGCTCATTGAGTTAGATCTTACGTAGGTCACCGGCTTTGTTAATATCAAAATTAGCCCACTTCAAGGCCCAGTAAGCCTTGTGCTCCAACTCAATGGGGAGGTGGCACGCTTTCCCGTACACAAGACGATAAGGCGTACAGCCGATCGGGGTCTTGTAAGCAGTACGGAAAGCCCACAAAGCATCATCAAGTTTATCGGCCTATGAGGCACGATGCTCTCCCACGGTTCTTTCCAAAATTCGCTTTAGTCCTCGGTTGGATATTTCAGCCTGGCCATTAGTTTGTGGGTGGTAGGCTGTGGAGAGACGATGATTTACACCGTACTTAGCCATGACTCTAGCAAATTGGTCATTGGAGAAATGAGTCCCACGATCACTAATAATGGCACGAGGCACACCGAATCTAGCGAAAAGAGCTTTCAAAAAGTTACAAACCACCCTTGTGTCATTAGTAGGTAAAGCTTTGGCTTCAACCCACTTTGAAACGTAGTCAACAGCTACAAGGATGTATTTGTTTCCTTTAGAAGAAGGGAATGGCCCCATAAAGTCGATACCCCAAACATCAAAGATTTCACACTCTTGAATGAAATTCTGAGGCATCTCGTCTTTATGTGTGATTGTGCCTTGTTTTTGGCAAACATCACATCGCTTAACCATATTGTGAGCATCACGATATATGGAGGGCCAATAAAATCCCGAATCAAACAATTTTTTGGCGGTGTAGTTGGGACCAAAGTGACCACCGGTTGGTCCTTTGTGGCAAGCATCAAGGATTTCTGACGCTGCCGGTCCGTCAACACATCGGCGGATAATCAGGTCGGCACATTGTTTGAATAGGTAAGGGTCGTCCCAAAAGTAAGTCTTAATGTCGGTGAAGAACTTTTTCTTTTGTTGGGACGTCAACCCTTCCTTGAGAATTCCACCCGCCAAGTAGTTTGCAAAGTCTGCAAACCACGGGGTTTCATTAGAATTCGAATTTATAGACATTAAGGTCTCCAAGGGAAAAGAATCATTGATTTCTTTGTTCGGATGATCCCCTTGGTAAGGATCCTCAAGTCTGCTGAGATGATCCGCGGCTAGGTTTTCAGCTCCTTTTTTATCGCGAATTTCGATTTTAAATTCCTAGAGTAGCAAAACCCAGCGAAGAAGTCTTGGTTTGGAATCTTGCTTTGTCAACAAGTACTTCAACGCGGAATGATCGGTATACACGATTGTTGTGGAAAGGACAAGATAGGGGCGGAATTTTTCAAAAGCATAGACAACAGCTAAAAGCTCTTTTTCGGTTGTCGTATAATGCAATTGTGCCCCTGTCATTGTCTTGCTAGCGTAATGGATCGGTTGGAAGTGTTTGTTCACTCTTTGTCCCAGAACCGCTCCAATAGCAAAATCACTAGCATCGCACATCAACTCAAAGGGAAGCTCCCAATTAGGGGTAACCAAGACGGGTGCCTTAGTTAGCTTATCCTTAAGCGAGTTGAAGGCTTCAAGACACTCTTTGGAAAAGATAAAAGGAGTATCTTTTTCCAAGAGGTGGGTTATTGGGCGAGCGATTTGAGAAAAATCTTTGATGAATCGTCGGTAGAAGCCCGCATGACCCAGAAAACTTCTCACACCCTTCACGGTTGAAGGTGGAGGCAACTTGGCGATAACATCGACTTTAGCACGGTCTACTTCAAGACCGGCTTTGGAAATCTTGTGTCCCAGCACGATGCCTTCTTTTACCATAAAATGGCATTTTTCCCAATTCAGAACAAGGCGAGTGTCTTCGCACCGCTTAAGCATACGTTCCAAATTGGCAAGGCAAGAAGAGAAGGAATCCCCGAAGACCGAGAAATCATCCATGAAGACTTCCATGGTTTGTTCAACCATGTCATGGAAGATAGCTAACATGCACCTTTGGAACGTCCCAGGGGCATTGCATAAGCCAAAAGGCATTCTTTTGTAAGCAAATGTGCCATAGGGACAAGTGAATGTAGTCTTCTCTTGATCTTGGGGATCGATGGGTATTTGAAAATAACCCGAGAAACCATCAAGAAAGCAGTAATATTCATTACCCGCTAAACGTTCAAGCATTTGGTCCATAAAAGGTAGAGGGAAATGATCCTTTCTCGTGGCATCATTGAGTTTGCGGTAGTCTATACAAACTCTCCACCCAGTAACGAGACGAGTGGAAATCAACTCGTTGTGTTCATTGGGAACAACGGTTATTCCGCCCTTCTTAGGCACACAATGGATTGGACTAACCCATGGTGAATCTGAAATAGGGTAAATCATACCCACATCAAGAAGTTTGATAACCTCTGTTTTGATGACTTCATGTATTTTTGGATTCACCCTTCATTGGCTTTGAATTGTGGGCTTAAAGTCGTCCTCTATGAGAATTTTGTGTGTGCAGAAGTGAGGATCAATTCCACGAATATCTGAGATCTTCCAAGCAATAGCCTTCTTATGATCTTTCAACACGGTGATAAGTCGGGCTTTTTCATCTTCCTTTAGGTCCTTAGCAATGATGACTGGCGACTTCTTCTCTTCTTCAAGGAATACATACTCAAGATGGGGCGGCAACTCCTTAAGTTCCAAATCCGGAGGATTTTCGACGGGAGGCGTATTCGAAGTCGAAGTATCGATAGCGATGACCGTGGGAGATGGAGGCGAAGGATTGTCTTCGGTGAGAAGATTGTCAAAGAAATTCATGTCTTCATCCCCATCGGTGGGAGAATCATCAGTAGATAAGTTCGCATCTCCCATGGTATCTTCAAGATTGTTCCAAAATAAATCACTATCTCCAAATAGAGACAACGATGAATCAATAGAGGGCACGGTCTCAACATTGGGAAGAGAGGTAGGAATACTTTTGCAAGCATCATTAAAGTGTTCTTCACAAGCCTCATCGAGAACGTCAATACAATTAACACTCTCATATGAATAAGGCTGTTTAGACAACTTTCCCATGTTGAAGACTACTTTATCGTCACCCACTCTCATGATAAGCTCGCCGGCTTCAACATCGATGACAGTGCGACCGGTCCTCAAGAATGGACGACCAACAATGAGTGGCACACGGGGGTCCATCTCGTAGTCGACGACAACAAAATCAGCAGGGAAGGTGAATTTGTCGACTCCTACAATGACGTCTTCGGCTATCCCCACTGGATAAGCAACCGTACGGTTAGCTAATTCCAAAGTCATTTTGGTGGGGACTAGCTCTGGGAGAGATAATTGCTTCCAAACACTTAGAGGCATGAGACTAATACTAGCACCTAGATCGGCTAGGGCCATGCAATTCTCTACTCCCGGGAAATTGCAAGGAATTAAGAAACAACCCGGATCACTAAGCTTGGTTGGCAATTTCCTTAAGAGCACTGCAGAGCAATTCTCATTAAGTTGGGTGTTGGCAATATCGAGGAGCTTTTCCTTGTCGCTCAGAAGATCTTTAGACATTTTTGCATATTTAGGCATGTGAGCGAGAGCCTCAGCGAAGGAGATATTGAAATTCAGTTGTTTAAACATCTTAAGAAAGTTAGAAACCTGAATATCGTCCTTGCTCTTTTGCTTCTCTTTCCTTAACCTAGATGGATAAGGTATATTGGAAGAGGAGGAAGGCTTTGGGAGAATAGGATCACTCACATCCTTGGGTGGAGGAGGGGTAGAAGGAAGAGGTAGAGAAATTGGGGAAGGAGAAGGATGAGGAATAGGAGCAGGTGACTCGTTCTCCTTAGTCACAACCACCGGTGGAGGTATAGGAAGCTCGGGTTCCTTGGTACCTTTACCACTGCGAGTGGTGATTGCTTTCATCTCCCCTCTTGGATTCGCAACGGTGTTACTTGGAAGAGTACCCGAAGAAGAGGGTTGATTACCTTGGAAGAAACCAGCCATCATGTTCCTCAGATCATTAGTTTGGCTATCCAACGTGTTTCTCATGTCAGCTCTCAGATCGTTTCCTTGTTTGACCAAGTCTGCTTTCAAGTTGCGCACTTACTGTTGGAGATTTTCCACAATCACATCATTGGTCCTCATGTAGGTTGCAACCACGTGGTGTAATGCAGTGGGTTGGTTTGGAGGAGCATTGTATGCGGGTGGTTGATAAGTAGGTTGTTGGTAAACTTGGTTGTTACGTTGAGGTGGTTGTTGCTGCTTGTGAGGAGGGATGTATGGTGTACGAGGTTGTTGTTGTTGTTGAGGAGGGCGGTTGAGGTTTTGTTGTTGGTTTGGGTTGTTTTGGGGAAAACCAGGTGGTGAAAGATAGTTGTTGGATCGATAGCTAAGCAAATTACGGTCACCTTGAGGTCTAGCTTGATAAGCAGGTTGAGGATAGGTTCCATATGCCGCATTGACATTCTCAGCAGGGTAGTCTTGGGTGGCGGTACAAGTGGTGTAAGAGTAAGGACCACCGCATATCTCACAAGGTTGGCTGACAGCATTGATTTGAGCGTTTTTAGCGTTGCTGCTGTTGTTGTTGCTGACGGTGTGGGTAACAAGCGATTCAAGAAGCGTGGTGATTTTGCCAAGTCGCTTGTCGCTGTCATTAGTGCTAGCACTAGCGACATTGGTCCGAACACTCTTGGTTTGCACACGAGATTTATTCTCAATGATGTCCCAAGCAGCATTGGAAGTCTTAGCCAAAAGATTACCCCCGAGGCACTGTTTAATGAATCTTGGTCACTCATGCTTAAACCATTGTAAAAAGTATTAATTTGATGTACTTTGGTAAAACCATGTTGTGGGCATTTTCTTAAAAGATCTTTGAAACGATCCCAAGATTCACTGAACGACTCATCGTACTTTCAAAATTTATGATCTCATTCCGCAAAGCGGTAGTACGAGAGGGTGGGAAAAAGTAATTGATAAACTTTGTTTCCAAGTCCATCCACGAGAGAATACTCTGTGGCGGTTCCTTAGCAAGCCAATGCCGGGCTTGTCCCTCTAAAGAAAAGGGAAAAAGTTGTAACCTGATAACCTCTTGTGGAACACCATTGAACTTGACCGTGTTAGTGAGTTGCAGGAATCTCTTGATGTGGTCATGTGGGTCATCAATGGTACGCCCCTAGAATGGTTGAGCAGAGACCATCTGGATAAAGCCTGATTTTAGCTCAAAGTTGTTGGCGGCAATTGGAGGTATGACAATTGGATCAGTGTTGCCGTCTACATGAGCTTGCAGCAGTTCAATCATCGGGCGATTATCCGGAAGAGGCTCATTGTTGTTGTTATTATTCATGTTGTTGAAAGGTGGGTTGTTGTTGTTATTATTGTTGTTTGGAGGTGGTATGTTGTTGTTGTTTTGTACACCGGCCATGTCTAAGTTATCGAGAGGCTCGGGCTCTTGATAAGACGTGGATCGAGTGCGCATACACCTGCAAAAGAACTAACAAAAGAAAAACAAAGCAAAAATATTTTTGGTTCTTATGTTTTTTTAAATTTTTTTGTATTTTTGAAAATTTTATATTTTTTAGGATTTTTTTTTTTGAAATTTTTTATGAAAAAGTAACGTTCACGGGGAACGGATCCCAAAATCCAAGTTCTCACAAAAAACTTTTGATCTTAACGAGAAGAGCCGGCAGCGGCGCCATTTGATATTAGCGTTTTGCTATGGGTTCTAATTATGTCTCAGTCCTCTCGAATTGATCTCAGCCTTAAGTGGAATGATTGTTCTTGGTCACTAAATAAAAGGGTTTGGATTTTTAAACTACTAAATGACAAATACTCTAAATTGTAAACTTAAATTTTAAAAGTAATTAGATTGATAACAATTGATAAAACTTGAATTAAAATTAAAATTAAAATTAAAGTTACAGTTAAAATATAAGTGTGAAATAAAGAAACAGTAAAGAAACAGAAACAGTAAGGAAACAGTAAAACTACCCAGAAGAAACTGATTCGGAAGTTTAAACCTTGATTTGGAACTTTTGATCCGGAACTTTTCACCCGGAAGTCTTCATTCGGAACTTTTAGAAATCCTTCACTCGGAACTTTCTTCGGAAGTTTGGTTCGGAAGTTCACCCGGAACTTCGTTCGGAACTTGTTGATCCGGAAGTATTCATTCGGAAGATTGGTTCATTCGGAAGTTTTACTTCATCCGGAACATTTAGACTCATTCGGAACTTTCTACTGATTCGGAACTTTTAAGGGAAAAACTCACTCGGAACTTTTTAAAACACATTCATTCGGAACTTAAAAACATGCATTCATTCGGAACTTTCTACTCATCCGGAACTTCAGTTCATTCGGAAGATTGGTTTCATCCGGAACTTTCAGTTCGTTCGGATGTTTTGATTCATTCGGAACTTTTAACTAAAGCAGTTCACTCGGAACTTTTGTGTTCATCCGGAAGATTGGTGTTCATCCGGAAGTCTGGGAACACAGATACAGTAACAAACCCCGAAGAACTAGGAAACTAATTTTAATCCAAAAATCACCAAGTTTTTTACCAAATCTTAAATAAAGCTAAACACCAAGCATATACTAACCATAAACTACAAATCCCATCAACAAAAACACAAATCCCAACAACTTTTGAAGATCAAAACTCAATAAAATAAGAACTTAAGAACTTGAAGATAAAGATGATGATGAACAAGATGAAATGGAAAGATTAAACAAGAACTTGTATTGAATGATTAATGTTTTGACAAGATAAAACAAAGATTAGAATTACAAGATTAGAAAAACAAAGATTAAAATCACCAATCACCCTAGTGGTGATGGTGATGATACGAACTAAAAGGAGAAAAAGAAGGAGGAGAGAAAAACTAAAAACTAAAACTGGCTAAATGTGTGAGGGGATGGGCTATTTATAGGCTTGTCTTTTGGTTGGTGAGTGGGCTTTCTCCCGTTCTTCTTGTCTTCTCGTCTTTTCAGAAAAGTTGACGTCTTCGATTCTGATTCGGGATTTGTCGTCGATTAAATTCAACTCGTCTTTTAATTTTTTCGTTTAATAGACTTGAGTTTCTTCGACTTATGTAAATCTTCCATCTTTGGTCCTATTCTTCGATAAATCTTCGATTAGGCCCATTGACTTCAAATCTTTTGCATCTCTTGGACAATAGAGTTTATCTTGAGTCCTTTTCTTCAGTAAAACCCGTGCAATCCCATGTTTTCTTCAATATGCATCCGGTTGGCTCTGAAAACACAATAAACACAAAAACCACGCATAATTCCAAACAATTGATATTAAATACGTGTTTTGGTCTCGTTTTAGCCAGAATTAAGTGGTAAAAGGATGGGTGTTTACACACCTATCAAGGGGATAATGTGATACCCAGAAACCAAGGTCACTATTTATCCCTAATTTACGTATATTTTTGAAATTTTTAAGAAATTTTGTTGGTCATATGTTTGACGGTTTAAGTTGAAACCAATGTTGGATGTCTTAATCTTAACGGTTAATGATTTAAGAAGAACCGATAACGACTACGATACCGACGGATGCCCAAAATTTATCTTTTATTATCAATTGATCGATATTTGGATTTTTCGAAGTTTTTATTTTTATTGCGTGTTAAGTCGAGTCGGAACCGTTTTTACTCCATTTTGTGTGCGTTTGAACTATCTAAAAGTATTTTGAGGTAGCCGGGACGAACCCCGACTCCCGCAAAAATTCAAAACCGACTAGTGGGTTATATTCCCGCTCTTTAAATAGTTGTTTCACTATAAGGCCAAAAGATAGCTAGTTTGGCAACTTTAACCCCTCCATTTTTACAAAAGGAAACAAGGGAAACACACATATCATTTTTCACTTCAAAATTTTTTTACCCTCTCCCTCTCCTTCTCTTTAGCCGACGGCTAGACCACCACCATTTTTTTTAGTTTTTGAAGAAGCTAACACTAGACCACATCTTAGAATCACTTTGTAAGTGTTTTTATCCACTCAAAACATACATGCATCCATTTGATTCTTCAAAAAATTTATGATTTTTCAGAAGGAGGTTTTGATCTAATTAAAGTATATGCATGTTTGGATTATGTGTTTATAATGATAATTGATAAATAATAGATGGAAAACATTTTTCTTGGGTGTTTTGATCATCAAAACCCACGGCGAAAAGGGGGGGGGGGGGGTTTGGTTTGATCTTGGTGTTTGATGATTATTGTTATGGGGTTATGTTTAAAAACATGTTTTCATCATTTCTAGTTGATTTGATTTGATTGCATGTTGGTTTTATGAAATGGGTTTTTATGAAGGTTGATTATACAAGTGATTTATGATGTTATGAATGTTTTAGAATGATTTGGTGATGATATTAGGGGTATAGGAGTAGATGGAATGGATTGAAAACAAGTGCAGGTATGATTTTTAAAGTGTCATTTTAGAGTAGATTGTTTAAGGTTGTTTTCGTGGTTTTAAGTTTATGCCCAGGTTTTCATTATATAATTTAGTTGTAGAGCTTCTTTCTACCTTTGTTTTGGTATAAAATAGAGCTTTTAACTCCAAACGAGTCAAATTTATGTAAGTCTAAAAATTCGTGTACCGAGAGGCGAGTATCGACGCAATCCGAATTTGTGTTCGATATTAGGTCAAATATCGGGGACAATAAGTAGAGTTTCAAAAATGGTTGAGGGCTTTTCTTTAGGTCAAAACCTGTAGTTATGAGTCTATTTTCAAACTTAGGAATTGGATTTACAAATGAAATTGGTTAAGTGATTCAAAATGGTTTTATGACGTAAGGGTACAAATCTGCCCGGATTTTCAAGGTTTTAAATGTGTTGGGCAGCGTGACTTAAAAGTGAAATCTTTTTATGAAAATTTTTGTGAGCTTTTTACATGATGTAAGTGAAGTCTACAGCGAGTTTCGTACAATTTCGTGATGTTTAAGTATGGAAATTCAGTCCGTACATTAGGTATGTACCGACAGAATTGTAATTGGAGTAATAGTCTTAATAACGTATAACGATGAACGTGTCTAGTAAATATCACTTGTTTGGATTTTTTGTGTGAGTTTATACGAACTTTGAGTGTTCTTAATTATATACATACAGTACTTGAAGGTTGATAAGTGTGAAAACACTCATCAATAATGATCCTAAAACCATTAAAAACACTGTCAAATACATTATATTAAACTGTTAATTATCAGAATTACGCGTGTATTTGGTGTTTGTGTATTGTCAGGTAATATAGGTACATTTGAGACAAATACGAGCTTTCAAGGGATTTTCATAACAAAAGACGAAGAAAAAGACGAAAAGATGATTCAAGGACTTCATTTGCCAAGTTTTCGAAGATCGAGGGCTTAAATTGCAATTTCTGAAGACACGAAGGATGAAAAATAGATTTGCTAGAAAGTTTAAACACATTTGGGAAAGTAACAAAAATGAGGGACCAAATGGCAATTTAAAAGAAATTTAATGAAATAAGTTTACTTAACTTGGTCCATTGACCAAAACCGGTCAAAGACAAAAACACATAACCAGACAATACGTCTTCTTCTTCCCAACGCAAGAGAGAGAAAAGACGGTTATCCCTTTTTCTATCACCTAAACCTGCAAACGCGAATCAATGAAGATCCAAGAGGAATCAGTCGAAGCTTATAACAGCAAAAACATTCATCTTTTTCTCCTCTTCATGATGGTATTACTTAATTCGATCAAGACTCAAGGATAAAGAAACCCCCAATTCAGTTGAAGATGAAGAACGAAGAGTGTAAACCTCGTATTTACACGTGTCCATATTTGATTGGTGGAGCCACGTCACACTTTCCCACTCGACGGCTATAAAAAGACATGAAGACCCTCATTAGAAATCGGTTAGCTTAGGTGTTTTTACACATAGTTAGTTAGATAAGTAGGAGTAGTTAGTAATTAGTTAAATTTGTTCATTTTCTTTTAAAGCTGTTAAAGATTTCAGTTCAGTTAGTTGTAACCGAATGTTATTTTCATCCATTAATGAAAGCTTCGAGTTATTTTCTACTAATCTCTTTTTGATTCCTTGGAGTTTGATTTCATAATTTTCTATGATTACTGCGTTAGTCTACTGTTCACCGTAAGTCTTTAACATTTGTCACTTCTTATTAGCTAATAAATCAGCTTAGTTTGTCTCTTCGCACTTCTGTTGAGCGTTTCTAGTAGAGAGAATCATTCAGTTTTTTTTTCAGTTGGAGTAGTTATTAGGTGTAGTTTTTAGGAGAAGTTTAGCAAATTTTTCATAAGTTCTTTTTAATCAGTTTTGTAGTTAATGTCGTTACGATTTCTGTTAAGTTTTAGTAACTGATTTTTCTATTAATGAAAAGCTTTTAAATTTCAGTTTCAGTCTCTTTCTACTGTTCGTTAAGCTGCTCTTAGTTCATAAGCTTGAAAAATCTTATGAGAATACTTTTTGAGTCATTTAATATCTTTTATAGATAACTGAAGTTTTTTGTTCAAAGTTAAGAGTAATCTTTCAAAGTTTAATCAGATTTGTTCAATCAGTTTCAGCAGGATAGGACGTGTTCTTTGTATTTGTTTCAATCTTGCAGGTTTCAGATTTTCTGAATGAAGGTCGAAGTGTAGCGTAGCTTTGGATTCAGTTTTGGTGGTGTTTTGTTTTAAACCGGCTCAGCGCCGCGTTTCGACAACAACGGTCTGGCCTGGATGTGACGGTTAAGCACGTGATTCAATTTCTGCCTTTTAATATTCTACATCAGTTTAGATTGTCATTTTTGTATGAGCGAATTTCTTTGAATCCTAGTTGACTAGTTGAATCTGCTGATGTACATAGTATTAGCAGTTAGTCGCTACTTGATTTCCTCATAAGCTGTAGTTCAGTTAGGATTAGAGTTTTAGTTACTCAAGTGATTTTTAAAAAAATGATAAAAGTAGTACCTGACTTTTAGATCTCCATTTTGTTAAGTCGTTGAGATTTTTTCCCATAGTCAATTTAAGTTGACTGATTTTGATATTACATATTTTGGATCCATTAGATTTTAGATACAGTAATGGGCTTTTAGTTTGGGACCAATAGGATTTTGTTTAAATTGGTCGATTATAAGTGTTGTATATTTTTAAGTTTCATAAATTTACTTTTATGAATTCATTAGTAGATTTTATAAAATGTCAATAGTTTTCTTTCTAAAAAAAAAAATGGATTATTTTGCATTTGTAGTTTGATAAAAATAGGAGTGTTATATTTTGCACTTTGTAATTTTACATTTGTAGTATAAAATTGTATTTTTTATTTTATATTTTTGTGCATTTAATTGGCGTAATTGCAATATGTTTTAGAGTAGTACATATACGTAGTATTATAGCTATTTTTACCTTTTTGAATGCTTTGTGCAAATTAGAAATAGATACCAAACAAATTTGTATAACCAAAAACAATCAAGTCTTTGCTTAAATACGTTATATCAATTCGAATCGAGCTGAGAAGACAACTAAACTAAAAACGAAATTTCAAATGGCGCCGCTGCCGGTTCTTTTCGTGAAGATTAACGGTTTCGAGTGAGACGATTGGATTTTGGGATCCGTTCACTTTGTGAACGTTATTTTTTTTACGTATTATAAATCAAAAAGATAAAAAAAAATCAAAAAGATAAAAATACAAAAAAAAAAATAAAAAAAATCACAAAGTCAATTCTTTTCCTAAAGAATTGAACCAAAAAAATAAAAAATCCAAAAAGTAATCTTTTTCCTAAAAGATTACAACAAAAAAAATATATATATTATATCGATTTCATCGTTTTTTACGTAGATATAGTATTTTTCTTAAAAAAATCAAATAAATACAAAAATATTTTTTATATATTATTATATGTAAATACGTATACATATACGAACAACCAAGTTACCTATTTCCATAAGTATTGCCGAGGCAATACACCGTGTTGAGGGGCGTTCTGGTCCTTGACACGCGTATCAATAAAATTTAATTAAGCAAGAATAGATAAATACTTCCAATTGGCAATAATTCGAAGAATACAAACTACTAAAGTGAATAGATAGGCGACGTGCTATAAAATGCCGTCTAAGGGTTAATAGGTACTTAAGTGCTTCGCGCCACCTAACCCCCCGTTCACTAGTGCGTATTCTAAGAAGGAAGGCTTAATTGGAGGTCTTGCACCCAAGTAGTAATTATATATATACTTTCTTGTGGATATTTCATATCGAAACTCGAAGAGGATAATCTTATTCTTTTCAAAGTCGACCGAGGGCTACTCCCTCATTCCTCGTGTTTACTTACACGTGTACTCGCACACGTGTAAACATACCACCTTTGGTGTATCACTTCCTTCCCCGAGGAAGCTTTTAAACGTCATTATACTTGTATATACATTCGGCCACCTTGTTACACATGGATACTCGTTCCATGTTGGAGATTTTGCAACAACAATCCGCCAACGCTAATTATTCGCCTTGTTCGACTTGTGGTGGTCCACACGATACTTATTTATGTGATCAAAATAATAGTTATTATGGGGAGGGATATGCTTACAATGGGACCGAGAACCCTAATTTTCAACTTAACACTCAAATGGACTACACTTGTAATGACTATATGGGATATTCCGGTTTTTCATCACAACCTCCACCATCATTTCATGATCAAACCTTTAATGTGCCATACCAAAACCAAGGATTTTCCAATTATGAAGGTTTTCAAAATAATGATACTTTTCAAGGCTATAATCAAGAAACCTTTCATAATCAAGGATTTTCAAACAATCAAGGATTTTCAAACAATGAAGGTTTTCAAACTAATGATAATTTTCAAGGCTATAATCAAGAAACCTTTCATAATCAAGGATTTTCAAACAATGAAGGCTTTCAAAATGATGAAAATTTTCCATGCTATAATCAAGATACTTTTCAAAATCAAGGATTTTCACATTATGCGGTTTTTCAAAATGAAGGAAATTTTCAAGGCTACAATCATGAGAATTTTCATAATCAAGACTCTTTTCAAACCTATAATTCACCTAATTATGGAAATCTACCTCCACCCTATTCTTCGACTTATTCATGTGAGTATTGTGGAAAAGAACCCCATTATGGTTATGATTGTCGATCAAGGGATCCGCCTTCTTATACTCTTATTAAGCGCAATGAGATTTCTGTTGTAGTCGAGCAACTAGGAAGATTCGATGGATATAGATTAAAGGCTCTTAATCTTATGATAGAAATGAGTATCGAGAAAATGAGAGAAGAATCTCGTTGGTTAAGGGAAGAAATTAAGTCTCTTGAGGATGATTTAAGGAACAAACGGTTTAATATCGAGAGTTTTGGTAACATTTATAGAGCATCGGTGAACAAATCTTCTCAGTTCCTCCAGAAAGAGTTAGACGATTTACTCATTAAGATTGATAAAGAAGAAAAAGAAGAACAATTTATTGCTAATCGTGCTCGGTTGCTTAAACAATGCTTATTAGATGAAGATTATGAGGAACCTTCGAGTTGTATGACACTTAATGATGACACATCTTCATCACCTTTACCTCACGTGGAACCCACCGACTCTTTAACCATGGGGGACGAGCCTCTTAGCACTAATACAAATACCGATTTGGAAGAATTAACCGTTTCTAGTGTTGAGAACCTTATCCCAATCCAAAGAGAGCTTGAGAGGGTTTCCAATGAACCATGTGATGAGCTTTGTGTTGATACCTCTTCTCCTTATGATCACATTGAGATTTTATCACATATTGACCTTCATGCTACTACTAGTGATTTTGGTGACTTTGATCTTGATGAATTGTTCAAAGAAAGGGATAATGAGATTGAGGAAGAGTTTGTGAAAGACTTGCCACAAATAGAGGATGAAAATTGTGATTCTAGTGACGCGTCTTATGCTATATCATCCGATGATTTGTCTTGTCAAGATAACATTCCTAATTTGGATGAAGAGTTTGCTCCTATAGCAAAAGTGGATCCTTCTCCTCTACCACTTTATGATTCTTGTGATGAACCCTTTGATGATCCTTATGATAGTGATGAGTCTTTTACTTCTGATGATGATGACTCCATTTCTTCTATGACTCCTTCACCTATTCCTCTAAGTGATTTTGTGATTCATTCTAATCCTCTTTTTGAGACATGTTTTGATAACCCACTTTTTGAGGAGTGTGAAGAACCTAATAATGAGTCTATAGAAGAAGAACCCTTGATTGATATTCCTTCACTGGTTTTTGAGGATACACCTATTGATTTTCATGATCATATCATCCCTTTGAGTGATTCTCTCATTAATACACCTCCTTTTGAGCCTTATGTTCCCACCCTCCCACCCTTGAAGTTGGTTATTGATGAAGATCCTTTCCTCTTAGAGATTGATACTTTTTCACCTAAGGCACCTTTAGAACTCAAAACCTTTGATATGGACTCTTTTATGGAGATTGATACCACCATAGAGGATACTCTTGCACAATTTGATATAGAGGTCAACGATAGTGTTTCTAATTTGGAAGAGGAGGTTCGTCTTATTACTACATTACTTTTTGGGAACATAGAGACTACACCTTCTCCACAAGACACTATTGATCTTGATCCTCTTTTCGCTATGCCTTCTATGGAAGATTACCCACCTTTTGATGATGATGATGAGCCCAATATGGACATAATAGTTATGAATGTTTTGATACCTACACCTTCATATTCTCATGATGCTTTGATCACTAAGGGGGAATCTTATATGGTTGATACGAGTTCATCTTCTTATTTTCCCATGAAGGGAAAGGTTTTTGATCCTGGGATACAGAAATTTGAGACACCTTGGTTTTCATCTACTCCATTTAAGAGTGTGCCTTCGATTGATATGCGCTTCTTGTATGAGCTTACTTTGGTGATGCTACCTATTTTGGAGTTGTTCACTTGTCGAGATGGGAATTATGTATTTGATCCTGGAGTTCTTCCTATATGAGAGATTTTGTATGTTGGACAAACTTGAGACACGTTGGACTGTTCCATTTATCGAGGCGGATATTGTAAATCTTATAGTAAATGGCAACGTGCTAAGTTTGAGTGTATCATGTGAGACGTGCTTCAAAATGGATAATCTTTTACTCTCCATGATGGTTTCCCCAAGGACAACCTAATTCGGGGCCGAGTCGAGCTAGCGACTTAGGGTTAAAAAAACTCAAGCATTGAATAACTAGGTTAGAAAATGTAGAGTAGATTTTCAATAGGTTAGGTTTAATTAAAAGGATGTTATAGTAGAGCTGAAGTGGAGGGGTGCCTTTCTTCGTCTTTTGGTGTTTGTTTCAAGGGTTGCTTTCTCACATTTCATACTTGGAGCTTATGGAGGAGGCCCGTGTATCCGGTTCACTTCGATTAGTTTTTGCTATCGTGATATTAAACACTTGTGCTTAAAATGAATACCCTTTAGTTGTCTCTTCCTTAACTTGAGTTAAGCAAAGTTATCAATGTCATAAGTGTAGGGGAGTTCACTCCAATACTCTTAAACATTGAGGACAATGTTTATCTTAAGTGTAGGGGAGACTTCTATCGAAGTGACCTTACCTAGACCATTGCCTTAACTTCATGATAATTGGGAAAATTAATTTTTCGATCATTTTTCAAATTTTTAATCTACTTTGGCCACCAAAAATATGCATTCATAATTTTTGCATCAATCATTTTTCATTTGCATAACACATTTGCATTGTATATATTTCTTCTTTTATTTTTCAAAAATATATAAAAAGGAAAAAATATAATAAAACATGGTTTTAACAAATTTAGACTTCTTTGACATATTAGGCCCGCCATGGATATTTTGACTCAACCCGAGTTTGCTTATTTTAGCACTCTCTAGCTAGTATCCTTAACCATGTAGTCCTTCATTGGTCTATTAGGCTAAGCTTCCACCAATTTCATTCTTTGAAATTTTAAATTTGTGGAGAATGGGAAATGATAGAGTTGAAGCAAGTGTAAAAGGGCTAGATAGACTTCATGGCAATTACTTGTGGCTTAACCCTTCTCTTCTTGACCTCTATTTTCTTCGCATGTATATAATTGTTAATAAATAATCAAGTACGGTTTTAATTGGTTTGTAATCTCTTATGCATTTTTGGCTAATCATTCATGGTTGATATGAGTACGTCTTAAGATTATAAGTTAGCACGTTTTATGTGTACTAGACTTGTGTCATGCTCCATATTTAGCGGGTGTTTTTCCTTTTCTTCTTTGCAAATTTCTTGGTGAGGAATAAAGAAAAATAAGAGCGGCTTATGAAAAAAAAAATGAGTAGCTAGAAAAAAAAAAAAAGAAAAAGAAAAAAAATAATGCAAGACTCCCAAGAGGGGCAGTGTGGTGTTAATTATAGTGACTATTGAGTTCCAATATTACCTTGACGGGTTGCGGGGATTCAATAGATTGCTCCAATCCAATATTACCTTGACGGGTTGCGGGGTTGAAGATCCAAAATCTCAAAAAGATGCGGATGTAAATTATTGCGTGAGTTTTATTTTTCTTTCCTTAGAGAGTGTGTAGTTACTTATGAAAGCATGACATGAGGATTTTACACATAAGGCGAATGACTTATTACTCTTAAAACGGACTTGTATTAATTGTGAGCGGTTTTTCAAGTAATGGATGAGAGGATTACTTAGGATTAAAACCGTGCTTCCTTATTTTCGGATTTTACATTTCTTATACTTCACGCTTGAAATAATGACAAATTTGCCCACAAGCAATTTGTTCAAATAATAACCGGTTCCACATTTAATTGTCATGAATAAGTTGATGCACTTTTTACTTGTGAATGCAATGATCCCATTTATTAGCTTGGTATGGGGAAAGTGAAACTTGAGGGTGATAAATGTTCATGGTATCCAAGCCCTAATTTAAGTCATTGATTTCTTTATGAGTTATTTCCATCAAAACCATTTATGAAAAATCTAAAAATATATAAATAGAATTGTTTTCTTTGCATTGCATTGTAAATATTCAAAATCATGCATCATATAGCATAGTATAGTTATTAAATCATAAAATGGCCAAGGTTGGTTAATTATGAGAAAAGTGTAACTTGGTGCTTTAAAATGCTGCATTGCATGAGGACATGGCAATGGTCAAGTGGAGGGGAGTTGATAAGTGTGAAAACACTCATCAATAATGATCCTAAAACCATTAAAAACACTGTCAAATACATTATATTAAACTGTTAATTATCAGAATTACGCGTGTATTTGGTGTTTGTGTATTGTCAGGTAATATAGGTACATTTGAGACAAATACGAGCTTTCAAGGGATTTTCATAACAAAAGACGAAGAAAAAGACGAAAAGATGATTCAAGGACTTCATTTGCCAAGTTTTCGAAGATCGAGGGCTTAAATTGCAATTTCTGAAGACACGAAGGATGAAAAATAGATTTGCTAGAAAGTTTAAACACATTTGGGAAAGTAACAAAAATGAGGGACCAAATGGCAATTTAAAAGAAATTTAATGAAATAAGTTTACTTAACTTGGTCCATTGACCAAAACCGGTCAAAGACAAAAACACATAACCAGACAATACGTCTTCTTCTTCCCAACGCAAGAGAGAGAAAAGACGGTTATCCCTTTTTCTATCACCTAAACCTGCAAACGCGAATCAATGAAGATCCAAGAGGAATCAGTTGAAGCTTATAACAGCAAAAACATTCATCTTTTTCTCCTCTTCATGATGGTATTACTTAATTCGATCAAGACTCAAGGATAAAGAAACCCCCAATTCAGTTGAAGATGAAGAACGAAGAGTGTAAACCTCGTATTTACACGTGTCCATATTTGATTGGTGGAGCCACGTCACACTTTCCCACTTGACGGCTATAAAAAGACATGAAGACCCTCATTAGAAATCGGTTAGCTTAGGTGTTTTTACACATAGTTAGTTAGATAAGTAGGAGTAGTTAGTAATTAGTTAAATTTGTTCATTTTCTTTTAAAGCTGTTAAAGATTTCAGTTCAGTTAGTTGTAACCGAATGTTATTTTCATCCATTAATGAAAGCTTCGAGTTATTTTCTACTAATCTCTTTTTGATTCCTTGGAGTTTGATTTCATAATTTTCTATGATTACTGCGTTAGTCTACTGTTCACCGTAAGTCTTTAACATTTGTCACTTCTTATTAGCTAATAAATCAGCTTAGTTTGTCTCTTCGCACTTCTGTTGAGCGTTTCTAGTAGAGAGAATCATTCAGTTTTTTTTTCAGTTGGAGTAGTTATTAGGTGTAGTTTTTAGGAGAAGTTTAGCAAATTTTTCATAAGTTCTTTTTAATCAGTTTTGTAGTTAATGTCGTTACGATTTCTGTTAAGTTTTAGTAACTGATTTTTCTATTAATGAAAAGCTTTTAAATTTCAGTTTCAGTCTCTTTCTACTGTTCGTTAAGCTGCTCTTAGTTCATAAGCTTGAAAAATCTTATGAGAATACTTTTTGAGTCATTTAATATCTTTTATAGATAACTGAAGTTTTTTGTTCAAAGTTAAGAGTAATCTTTCAAAGTTTAATCAGATTTGTTCAATCAGTTTCAGCAGGATAGGACGTGTTCTTTGTATTTGTTTCAATCTTGCAGGTTTCAGATTTTCTGAATGAAGGTCGAAGTGTAGCGTAGCTTTGGATTCAGTTTTGGTGGTGTTTTGTTTTAAACCGGCTCAGCGCCGCGTTTCGACAACAACGGTCTGGCCTGGATGTGACGGTTAAGCACGTGATTCAATTTCTGCCTTTTAATATTCTACATCAGTTTAGATTGTCATTTTTGTATGAGCGAATTTCTTTGAATCCTAGTTGACTAGTTGAATCTGCTGATGTACATAGTATTAGCAGTTAGTCGCTACTTGATTTCCTCATAAGCTGTAGTTCAGTTAGGATTAGAGTTTTAGTTACTCAAGTGATTTTTAAAAAAATGATAAAAGTAGTACCTGACTTTTAGATCTCCATTTTGTTAAGTCGTTGAGATTTTTTCCCATAGTCAATTTAAGTTGACTGATTTTGATATTACATATTTTGGATCCATTAGATTTTAGATACAGTAATGGGCTTTTAGTTTGGGACCAATAGGATTTTGTTTAAATTGGTCGATTATAAGTGTTGTATATTTTTAAGTTTCATAAATTTACTTTTATGAATTCATTAGTAGATTTTATAAAATGTCAATAGTTTTCTTTCTAAAAAAAAATGGATTATTTTGCATTTGTAGTTTGATAAAAATAGGAGTGTTATATTTTGCACTTTGTAATTTTACATTTGTAGTATAAAATTGTATTTTTTATTTTATATTTTTGTGCATTTAATTGGCGTAATTGCAATATGTTTTAGAGTAGTACATATACGTAGTATTATAGCTATTTTTACCTTTTTGAATGCTTTGTGCAAATTAGAAATAGATACCAAACAAATTTGTATAACCAAAAACAATCAAGTCTTTGCTTAAATACGTTATATCAATTCGAATCGAGCTGAGAAGACAACTAAACTAAAAAGACAAATATTAAAGGTACTTGAAGGTGTTGATTCATTTCGCGTTTGTTTGTTAGGTGTTGTATTTGAATTTCCGGTGCATCCTCATCGTCGGTGATTGTTTTCGTGTACGTCTTTGCTAATACTACCACTACTACTTAAGGTGAGTCTATAGCCTCGATCTCTACTGTTTTAAATGATTTTTACCCGTGAGGGGGATACATGCTATTTAAATGAAAAGGAACATAAGTCGTGAACGATTATTGGACCCGAATGATGTCTTGAATTATGTTAAGTAGCTAGTTGCTTAAGACCCTAAATTCATGAACTGTTAACTATTGTTTGATCCTTGTGGATTGGAAATAGCCGCTTGAACAATTGATAATACAATTGGGTTGACGACCCTATCCTAGACGAGAGCTAGTACGTTGAGTACCCTCTGTGTATGGATAACTTGTGTTGAGAAAAAGGTATAATTGGCAACGAATACATAAGAGGGTCAATGACTTTATTTAAATCACGTCGGCATTTGGCGCGGGTGATTAGTTTATGTGGTCGGTGTCATGAGCTTAAACATAATTAAATAGCTTATGCTATAATGAGTAATACCCAATAATCGTTTGTAATGATCAACATACTATTGAATAATCATGAATGATTTTTATACTTATGTTCAATTGTGATTTTGTAAACCTATAGATCTCGCTCAACATTATTTGTTGACGATATTAAGCATGTGTTTCAGGTAATCGATGATGATTGTGGCGGAGCATGCTATGGATGTTGTTGTGGCTTGTGGGCGGTCTAACTTGTTTTCCTCCTTTTTCATCAAAGACAATTTATATTTCATGGAGTCTTGTAAAAAAATTTGGTTGGTTTTTATGGGTTGAGATTTGTGAGGACCTAACGCTACTATGTTTATAAATTTTGGGGTTTGGAAACAATTAGACAATGATTTTGTTGTAATTTAACTAGGTTTAAATTTACTTATGCTTTAAACGTCTCTTTTGAGTCGTTCAATATGGCTTGTATGTGATGATTCATTGACTAGCACCCAATTGTGATATTCCACTGCGCAAGGTAAATTGGGGGTGTTAGATTGAATCTTGTAATTATTGTTTAAACTAGTGTTTAGTGTTAATCTAGGGTGCGTTTAGATTTTAATAATTGTGTTTGAAATGGTTGTAAAGTGTGCTAAAAAGATAGTAATAAACTAGTTTGAAAAAGGAGGAAAATGAGCGTTTTGAGTTTATGCTTAAATGACTTGTACATTGGCATAAGGAGTGTTCTATTATGGTTTAGGATGAAAACATATCTTAAATGTTATGCTAAGCGAGTTGTATTCTTTTTTTTAAGTGGTGATACATGGTTTTGGAGGGAAAGGGCTAAATTTAAATATTATGCATCAAATGGTTGTACATTGAGCTTTAAGGAGTTTTATTATGTTTTGGAGGGAAAATATATTCAAATCTTATGCATTGTATCTTGTACACATGCCTTGAAAGCTTGTACATGTGTTTTGAATAATGATATCTTATAAAATTAATGTTATGAGGTAAATGTTAATGTAATATGTTTATTTCATAATAAACATTGTAAATAATATGTTAAATAAATAATATACGATAAAATGTTAGATTTTAAAACATAGACTTGACGTATTATAGTATTCACTTGATAGTAATGTTGACATAGTAAACAGTAGTGGTTGCGTGTATCGGTTTACTTTGTTATGTAAGTTACATTATATAGTTTATAGCATCAAATAAAACAAAAATGTTCTCATGAAAATGGTTTATATATATCATTATTAAAAATATTGGGTTGTTATATTAAGATATTTAGTAATTTCTAATTATTGCTGTTGGATAATTCAAACGAACAAACAAAACCGAACAAACTAAGCGGAAACTTTTATTCAATACCCAAAGTTACAATTCGAAAGCTACAAAAAAAACTAATGACATTGGCCTCTATTTATAGGAGACGAATGACCTAAAACATACTAAATCCAAACATACTAAAAATAACAAAACTTGTAGGACAAGTCAAACAAATTACCAAACGAACCCTATAGTTTAACTCACTTTCTAACAATCTCCACCGTGAGTTCAACTTCATACGAACTTCAAAACAAACGAATCTTGGTCTTCAAATTCAAATATTCAAATATCAAATTCCAAACGCCCCTTAAGAGTTTAAGTCACTTTTCTAACAATTGCTTTAAAATTAAAATCTTGATTTTGTTATGCATGTGGTTTAGTCGATTATTGAATATTTAAGCTTTGTATATATGCAACCAAATGTTTTTCTTAGTAATCTTGATTTCAGTTAACAAACCAGAGTCCCTCGAAGCTTAATATCATTATATTTGATAAATTCTTTACTCTGTATTCTCTCCAAGTCTCCATCACTACAATTGATATGTTATCTCTCAGTCCCTCCTTCATAGTGACAGATGGAGAAAGTTTGTATATGATGAGATAAATCACAACCAGCATTTCATATCGTTATAATTACTACTATATTCTTTTTAAGTTAAATTCAATGAAGAACAAAGGGGATCTACACAAAGTTCTCATTTCCTAACATAGTAATGCCCAAAAATAGATAAAAACGTTTGGCTTGCTTTCAACTTTTTAGTTCCATTACAATCATTGTTTTGATCATCCATCATTTCATTCTTCGCTAAACTAAAGAAAGACCGAGAAATACAAAGTTCTAGTCCATTATTCTGTACCAATCTTTTCTCATCGATCTGCTTTTTCAAGTAAGTCATGACCTATTCTTGCCCATTACATTATATAATGTCTACATTTCATAGGTCCGTATATCGATTAGTGGCTGAATTCGGACAAATTTAAATCAGGGAAAACATCAGATAGAACATACGGGACACGAATTTGACGAATTATATCAATATTTTTAGGCTTTAGGAAACTTAGCATTGTCATATTGTTGTTTTTTGTTCCCAGGAAAATTATTTAACCAAACTATATTTCCATGTAGATCTTCTGGCTGAATTTGGCATACAAGGAATTCGACGGCAACATAGGTTATCGATCATTTGTTTCTTGAGCCTTGGAATCAAACACTCTTGAAGACGCACAATATATAGCTCCTGAATAGACTGCACCCAGTAATGCAATAGTAACTGATCTATCTCTGTTTAACTATATAAAGAAAAATAAAGAAAAGAAGGACAGGTAATGAGAACTATCTCAATTGCTGTTCAACCGTGTCGTGGGTATTCGTAATGTGCTGGAAGAGGAATAACGACAATCAAGACAAAGTAAGAGAAAATTTACTATTAATTCAAACTTGTCATGTTAAATTTCTATAGAAATTTCATGTCGATAACATTAATTGTCAAACTACGATCCTGCACTTACAAATTTTTCTGTAAATGAAATGTTTAGGTGTTTGTAGCAGAATTCAACATCTCACTGATATGCGACAGATGTGAAGAGTTGGTAGTCGAAACAATATCAAGAATAAAAGGTATATATGTTCTTGCTTCCACCTCCCTAGCTTCCTCTACCTTACTGATCCGGCCCTTACAACATACACGCAGAGACACATATATTATATGCAACTTCAATATGCATGAACCTATGTTCCGATCCAAAATTATGGTTGATCTTAAACAACATATATGTTATACCCAATTTTGAAGACACAGTAAAGTTTTGCACCTAGCCTACTTTTAGGCTTAAAATAAATATTGTGACTGAGTACCCTTTTCTATGAATTGTTAACAACATGTTTTGTATGTATTTTTTGATGGTATGAAATGCCTGAAAATCTGGAATTTTAATTTATGACGTGGCTTTCAGTTTCATGAAACTGAAACTTTAAACTTATTAAAGGGGTTGAAAAGTTTACGACAAATACGACACGCCATCAAGTTGTGGTAATGGGCAAGATAGATCCAACCAAAGTGTTGAAGAAACTGAAGAAGACAGGAAAGATAGTGGAAATGACTTTATCATACGAACAGGAGACTCCAGATGACGTTGAACAAGGAGATATAGAACCAGACGAATTTTTGCAGCCAGTCCCAGATCCTTTAATGTATCACTGTTTGGGCGAGAGTACATTGTATACAATATTTAGTGACGAGAATCCAAATGCTTGTTCAATAATGTAAACATTTTGTTTTAGCCTTTTAATGTCCCCCACTCGCATTGTAGGATGAACTTGTGTTAGTAGAAATTATAAGTTTTTGAGGAAAGGAGACAGTTATATTCCAAAATTAAATTGATGGCTAGCAACTATTGTCTCTGAAAGAAAGCAGGGCATTATCATAGCTAGGATCTGTTCTTGAAAGGGGATATCTTACTTCATATGTTTTGAAAAACATGTTTGCATTCAAGGTAACTATAATTTTCGGCATTGACTGATCAACATTTTTGTAAAGTACCGATACTGATCAAATGTAAGCTATGTTGGATATGTGTGTTTACTAAATTGGTTCAGCGTAGGACTCGTTTCACATTTAGTGTGTTCCTGATGCTTGATTTTTTTTAAGGCAGTTTGGTGCAGGCAGCAGCGGAGTATCTTGCGTGCCACCGAGGCATCAAGTCTCTCGACACGAGTTCGAATCATCTCACGAATAAAATATCAACCCATGCTAGTCATCCAGTTTCCCATTAAGGGGCTTCAAGGCATTGCGATGGGATTCAAACCCGGGTGCCAATTCTGGGAAAATCCCCCACATGGGGAATGGCAGGAGTCGAAGCCCTGACCTCCCCACATGGAGACTATAACCAAATGCATCTATTCAACTGAGCTAGACTTCATTTGCATTCCTGATGCTTGATGCAACCAGAATATATAAACAACCAATTTTCTTTCTATATTACCAGTTTATTAATATATATGTGGTAGTTGTTGGAATTAATCGGTCATTTACTAGGTCCATGATGCATGGGTTATGTTTCAGTAGCAATAATAATAAGTTAGTTTGAAGTGGTAAAAGCTTGACCTAATATTATGTGTGCACGTTGGGGTCATGCTTTCCCGTTCCTTAGGTATTAGTTTAGTGTTCCTACTTTCATTCCTACTTTCATGCAGAACAGTTGCTTTGTAAAGCTATATATAGCCCCTTATCTTTTGTTGAATAAAGCAAGTATTCCAATAGTATTCTTTCTGTAAAAGACCTTTTGATGTAGCGAAAAACAAGGATAAATAATTGAGTCTGTTGATTCCCAGAGAATACCATAAACAATCAAAGATAGATAAATTGGATCTATTTATTCATTGATTAATAAAAAAAATATCTTCTGTTAATTCACAATGTTGAATCAACGGATCCAATTACTTATCTTTGTTTCTTTGTTTCTTTAGTCTACATCAGTTGGTATCAGAGCCAAAGTTCCTGATCAAGATGCCTCCAAGGAGAACTAGGCCTATTCACGATGTGAATAAACAGGAATTTGAGCAGCGTATGATGGACAGAATGGAGGAGCGATTCGATAAAATGTTTGATCAATTGACCGACCAGATGAACACTTTGATGAGCAATAGGAGGCCTCGTAATCGTCGTCATGAGGACGAAGATGCAGATCTGGAAGAAAATCCGTTTGGTGATGGGTTGTCTGATGATGAACAATCAGTAGGGCGACGGATGACAGATCACAGTGGGAATAATGATAGGCGTTGGGAGACTGGAATGAGGGTTAATATTACCGAGTTTAATGGGGACACTTTAAAGCCTGATGAGTTTATTCATTGGCTTGTTGCTGTTGAAGAAGTATTTGAAAACAAAGAAGTTCTAGAAAACAAAAGGGTTTCGCTGATCGCTACCAAGTTACGTGGTCGGGCATCCGCGTGGTGGAAACAATTGAAACTGACGAGGAACAGAGTTGGGAAGTCAAAGATCATGAGTTGGCAGAAGTTGAAGAAAGTCACGAGGGATAATTTTATTCCTCATAACTACTAGCGAACGATGTACCAGCGGTTACAGAATCTGAAACAAGGGGCCAAGTCTGTTGAAGATTGCACGACCGAATTTTACCAACTAATTGCAAGGAATGACGTTCAAGAGATAGAAGATCAACTTGTGGCTTGATACATTGGTGGTTTAAGAGTCCAGATCATGAATTATGTTAACATGTTTGATCCGATGACACTTTCTGAATCTGTATCAACATGCACTGACTTTTGAGAAGCAGAACCGACGAGTGGGGAGTTCTTCTTCTCCTGCAATAACAGGTGCTTCTGGTTTGGGTAATGCAACATCCCGTTTTGCCCCAAGTCAGGCTAAAGCAGTTGGTGAGAATACTGGACCAGTTCCTAAAGCGGCCGGCAGTGGTGGGTTCAAGTGCTTTAACTGTGCTGAACCTGGTCACCGACAGTCGGAGTGTAAGAAGGCTGGGAAGAGGCAGTTATTTATTGAACCTGAGGAAGATGATGATATGGCTTATGATGACTAGGTGGGAGACGCAGTTTATGATGCAGAACCTGCGTATGAGGAGGAGTATGTGTCTGGAGATGTGGGGGTGAATTTGGTGGTAAGGCGCTCCTGCTTAACAACTAAAGCTGATGGTGATGATTGGCTCAAAAACAACATCTTTCAGTCAACTTGTACCATTATGGGTAAGGTTTGCACTTTTGTATGCGATTCAGGTAGTTGTGATAATTTGATAGCTGAAGGAGCAGTCCAGAAATTAGCGTTGAAAACTGAAGATCGTCCCAAACCTTATAAGTTACAGTGGCTTAAAAAGGGCGGGGAGATAACAGTTTCCAAGCATGTCCAAGTTCCGTTTTCTTTAGGAACAACTTATAAGGATAATCTTTGGTGTGATGTGATACCTATGGATTCTTGTCACTTGTTGTTGGGTAGACTTGGGAGTATGACCGTGATGTAACTCACCATGGGAGAACTAATACTTATAGTTTCCTGTTTAGGGGTGTGAAGATTACTTTGATGTCAAATAAACCTAAGGAAGTAGTTAATAAACCCACTGGTACTTTACTAACTCTTTCGCAGTTCGAAGACGAGCTGGAGGTGGGAGGTGATGTTTTTGTATTAATAGGGAAGGAGGTTCCTGAAGACGGTGAAGCTCCTGAAGACGGTGAAGTTCATGAAGCCATGATACCTTTACTTGGGGAATTCTTTGATGTTTTCCCTGATGAATTACCTGATGGTTTGCCACCATTGCGTGACATACAATATCATATTGATCTAGAGCCTGGGTCACAGTTGCCTAACAGGCCACATTATAGGATGAGCCCGGTTGAACATGAGGAGTTGCGCAGACAGGTTGAGGAGCTGGTTTCCAAGGGTCATGTTCGTGAGAGTATGAGACCGTGTGCTGTTCCTGCCTTATTGACTCCAAAGAAGGATGGTACATGGCGTATGTATGTTGATAGTCGAGCCATCAAAAAGATTACTGTGAGGTACAGGTTTCCTATTCCTCGCCTTGATGATTTGCTTGACCAGATTAGTGGTGCTACCATTTTCACGAAGCTGGATTTGAAGAGTGGGTATTACCAGATTCGTCTTAGACCTGGTGATGACTGGAATACTGCTTTCAAGACCCGTAAAGGGTTGTATGAGTGGTTGGTCATGCCTTTTGGTTTATCAAACGCACCAAGCACATTTATGCGTGTGATGAATCAACTGCTCAGGCCTTTTATTGGCAAGTTTGTGGTTGTTTATTTTGATGACATTCTTATTAATAGTGCTTCTTATAATGAGCATGTCAATCATGTGAGGCAGGTCTTGACCTTGCTTCAGAAGGACAATTTTTATGCAGCAACGAAGAAGTGTGTGTTCATGACCCCTAAAGTTTTGTTTTTAGGGTATGTTGTTTCTGGTGATGACATACAGGTGGATGAATCTAAGGTAGCAGCTGTTCATGAGTGGCCAACTCCAACTACCATTATTGAAGTTCAGAGTTTCCATGGTCTTGCTTCTTTCTATAGGCGGTTTATCCCTAATTTCAGTTCCATTATGGCCCCTTTGACAGACTGTATGAAGGGTAAGTCATTTGTGTGGACGGAGGAAGCAAAGATGGCTTTTCAGGTTGTCAAGGAAAAGCTTACTACAACGCCAATCCTGGTATTGCCTGACTTTTCTAAAGTTTTTGAGCATCATACTGATGCTTCTAAGGTTGCAATTGGTAGAGTTCTTAGTTAGGGTGGGCGGCATGTTGCCTATTTTAGCGAGAACTTGACAGGACCGAAGTCGAGGTACTCTACTTATGACTTGGAGTTTTATGGAGTGGTCAAGCTGTGAAGCATTGGCGCCATTATTTGTTTCATAAATAGTTTGTTTTTGTTAATGCAATAATGCCTAAAAACGTTACTTGCATTTTTCGGTCTCTCTTAGTTTTGATTACGACAATATGTAAAAACAAGCATTTACGAAAACAACGAAAAACGAATTCTTGAGTTCAAGTATTTTTCATTTTACCCATTTTAACTTAAGGTATGAATAAACAAGTACTAACCTTAATCAAGTGATCAAGTGATTTAATCTTTTCTTAAAACTCACTTTTTATTAAGTGTGACAAGTTTTTATTAAACTTTCTTTTTAAGAAAATGTTTTATTAAATTAATTATTTGAAAATTTGAAAATAGCATATTCTTATTTGATTAGGAATATTCTATCAGGATATTTTTTAATCCAGATAAGACCTCCACCACTAAAGGACAAAAAAGGGAGCGGAGTCTAGGCGGCGGTTCCCTAGTGCCTACGCGGTTCCTTATCGATAAGGAACCGCCGGCTGAGATATGGAACCGCAGCCAGATATATCCGTTGGCCTTTTGTCCTATAAATTGTGGACCATTCTCAGCTTTTCAACTCACCTCTTTTGCACATCTATTTCCAGATTCAAACATTCTTCTTTAATCACTCAAATCTTTGATCATTTGTTTGATTACAACTTGTTTAAGAAGTGAATCTTGTTCTTCCATCCCTTCCTCTCCAAGTGCAAAGAGAAGAACACTATCCTTGTGAAGTGTTGAGTCCACCACCAAAGATCCATTGAAGATCTAATTTTATACATTTGTTGTTGTGTCATAGTTGTGAAGGTCCAAGTAGTTGTGTCTATTTGGAAGTTGTGTATGTACTAAGTATAGTTGTGTAGATTGGTCCTAGCTATGATTAGGGCTCGACTTTTAGCTTATAGTCAGATATTGGTTAAGCGACGTGTACGGTTTTCTCCACCATAAGGAGCTTGTTGTGTAGTGAACTCTCGAGTAAGGAGTACTCGAGGAGTGGAGTAGGAACGAGGAGTGAGCTTCGTTGCCGAACCACTATAAATCCTTGGTGTTCGGTTTGATCTTTCTTTACCCTTAACTCTTTACATTCTTTATTCTTTGTCCATATATTTTTGTTAGTATTAGTTTAGTTACACTATCATTGTTCATATTGTGCATAAGAAGATTTCACATATTTCCTCAAGACTAAGTTTTTTGAAAAAGGATTTTTGAAAACCTCCTTTTAACAAGTAAATATAAGAAACTATTCAACCCCCCTTCTAGTTTCTACAATTGGTATCAGAGAGAGGTTGCTCAAGAATTTTTAAAGTATATTGTATTTTAAAACCTGAATCGATCTATGGATTCCAACAAATACCTAGAAGGGCAATCTATGCAAAGACCACCACTTTTTGAAACCGATAGTTTTATTTATTGGAAAAATAGATTTGAAACTTATGTGAAATCAAAAGATTTAGATCTTTGGCATGTTATTACCAATGGTGATTTTTTACCTTATCAATTTAATGAAGTTTCTAAAACAAAAGAATTGGTCACTTTTGACAAAGCTAATGACGATACTAAAAAGAAACTTTCAAAAAATAATGAGACTAAAATGGTGATTTATAATGCTTTACCTAAGAAAGAGTATGAAAGGATTTTTATGTGTGAAACCGCTAAAGATATTTGAAACACTCTTTTAGTAACTCACCAAGGTAATAGCCAAGTCAAAGAAAGCAAAATAGATCTTCTTGTCCAACAATATGAACAATTTGTCATCTTAGAAGATGAAACTATTGATAGTGCATTTGCTAGGTTTAACACCATTATTACTAGTCCAAAAGCAGTTGATGAAGGTTTTTCTAGCAAGAACAATGTTAGCAAGTTTCTAAGGGCTTTACATCCAAAGTGGAGAGCAAAAGTCACGACGATTGAAGAATCGAAATATATCTCAACTTTATCACTCGATGAACTCATAAGCAACTTGAAGGTTCATGAGATGATAATTTTGAAGGACTCGGAATTAGTGAAAACCAAGAGTGAAAGAAAATCTCTTGCACTTAAAGCCAAGAAGGAACAAAGTGACCATGATAGTTCCTCGGATAGCGATGACGAGGAGTATGCATTGGCGGTGAGAGATTTCAAGAAGTTCTTCAAGAGACGAGGTCAACACGTTAGGCAACCTAACAATGACAAGAAACCATTCTCAAAGAATCGGTTTGTCAAGAACGAAAAAGGTGATAGGAATTGCTTTAGATGTGGTGATCCAAATCACTTCATTGGTGATTGTCCAAAGCCCTCTCGCGATAAGAATCACACGACGTTCGTTAGTGGCTCTTGGAGAGATAGCGGTGAAGATGATGATGACAACCACAAAGAGGAGAAATGTCTTATGGCTCACACTTCTAAAGAGGTACATTCCGAAACCGAATATTATAGCAATGATAGCTCCACCTTTGATGATATTAAATTTGAAGGCAAATATGATAGTTTACACAAACTTAGTCTTAAATTCATAGAAAAGAACAAAACCTCAAAATCAACCAAAACTAAGCTTGAAAATGAGATCAATGAACTTAGGGAGAAATTGGCAAAACTTGAGAAAAATAAAGAAGTTGATTTAGGTGGCTTAAGTTGTGAGAAACTTAGATTAGAGAATGAAGATCTCAAGAGCACCTCCATTAAATTGGAAAAGTTCATGAAAGGTACTAGTGCTCTTGATGATATGTTAAACAAACAAGTTCATTCAAAGGAAAGACTTGGTGTAGGTTTTAACTCAAATGAAGCCTCAACTAGTGAACCTAAACAAGTCATATTTTCACAAAAATCACCCACTGTACGCGGTCCCAGATTGTATGGGGCGGTTCCTTATCACTATGGAACCGCCACCATAGATAAGGTACCGCGGCCAGAACAAGAGTTTTGTGAAAATCATGAACTTTCTGAAAAGTCAAAGTCAGGTGAAAAACCAAAGCATCTTATTGTTAATAAGGTAAAATTACCCATACTTGACGACAATGCCATTGATAAGTTCTACAAGCCATTAAGTAAACCTCTCATGGGAAATAGAAGTTTATCAAGACCATCTTCTACTCCACCTAGAGTACGGAATGAGTCTAAGCCTAAAAGTAGAACGACAACGCCTAGAAGAGATAATCAAAACAATTCACGATCTAGAAGTAAAACCCCAACACCTAGAAGGAATGATCATAATTCTAAACCTAGATCAAATACACCCAGGAGAAATAACGAACAACAAAATGGTTATATGAATTATTATCCTCCTCCATTTTGTTCTCCATGGGGTACCCCTCCTTCATTCATGCATCCTAACCAAATGCAAGGGATGTTTGGAACTAACAATTTTGGACCCATGAGATATGGGACCAAATGTTTAATCTTGTGTGTTGTTACCTAGATATGCTTGGGAATTGATTTGGAGCCCGACGAGTGGATTAAGGATAGTGGATGTTCTAAACACATGACGGGTAATCGAAGTTTGTTCTCGCACTACAAAGCATATGATGGAGGTAACGTCACATTCGCAAGTAGTCTACGTGGTAATATCATTGGCAAAGGTACGTTTTCTCTTGACTCCATGACCATTGAAAATGTTGAGCACGTAGATAACTTAGGGTTTAACCTTTTAAGTATAGGTCAAATTTGTGACAATAAGTGTAAGGTCATCTTTTCGGAACATGACAGTGAAATCGTAAAAGATGGAAAAGTCATTGGAAAAGGTGTTGGAAAGCATAGGCTTTATGTCATGAAGGTCAATAAGAAGCCAAAAGACAACATATGTCTTGCGACTATAGATGATAGTTCTACTCTTTGGCATAGGAGATTTGGTCACCCTAATATGCGCTTAATTCAATCTTTAGTCTCTAAGGAGTTGGTAAGACACCTCCCCAAGATGAAGTTTGATAGTCACTTTTGTGATGCTTGCAAAGTTGGAAAGCAAGTTCACTCATGTCACAAAGCCAAGAATTTGGTTTCGGCCTCTCAGTGCTTAGAGCTCCTACATATGGATCTTTTTGGACCTTCTGCCATACGGAGTTATGGAGGTAACCTTTATACCCTAGTTATAGTTGATGACTATTCTAGATTCACTTGGACTATATTTTTGGCATCTAAGAATGAAGCTTTCGATCATTTCGAAATCTTTAGTCGAAGAATTCAAAATCAACTAGGATGTCCAATTGTCTCTATTAGGACAGATCATGGTAGGGAATTTGATAATGAAGTGCAATTTGGTGCCTTTTGTGAAGCTCATGGTATTACCCATAACTTCTCGGCTCCTCGCACTCCACAATCAAATGGGGTAGTTGAAAGGAAGAATAGGACACTCCAAAAGATGAGTAGGACGATGTTAAACGAGCAATCTTTGCCTCAAAAGTTTTGGTTCAATGCCGTGGACACATCGACTTATATTCTCAACCGAATTCTTATTCGACCTTTCATAGGAAAGACCCCCTATGAGATTCTTAAAGGAAAGAAACCCTAATTGGAATACTTTAGGGTGTTTGGAAGCAAGTGATTTATCCTCAACACCAAAGACTACCTTACCAAGTTTGACCCAAAGTCTTACGAAGGTATCCTTTTAGGTTATTCCCAAACTAGCAAAGCCTACATTGTCCTAAATAGAACCACGGGGGTTATTGAAGAATCACTCAACGTAACCTTTGATGAAACCCCTCCTTCACCCAAGACACCACCATTGGTTAATGATGACTTGGATGAATTAGAAGTAGTTAAAGCCAAAGAGGTTAGAAAAATAGGAGTTGAAGACCTTAATGTTGAAAAGGAAGTAAACATTAAGGAGTCTAGGGATCATACTCTCAATAATATCATTGGTGACTTAAATCAAAGGACCCTAAGATCTTAAGTCCAAAACCAAAGCAACTTATTTTGTTTCGTCTCCTTGATTGAACCAAAGAATGTCAAAGAAGCTTTGACGGATTAATGTTGGGTCATTACGATGCAAGAAGAATTGAATCAATTCGTTGCCAATGATGTTTGGGAACTTGTTCCTCCACCTAGAAGTTCTACCATTATAGGAACCAAATGGGTCTTTAGGAATAAGTTAGATGAAAATGGTGTTGTGTCTCGTAACAAGGCTAGACTTGTAGCTCAAGGCTATGATCAACAAGAAGGGATTGATTATGACGAGACATATGCACCGGTAGCAAGATTAGAATCCACTAGAATCCTTTTAGCCTACGCTTGTGCCTTAGACTTTAAGATTCAGAAAATGGATTTAAAGAGTGCGTTTCTTAACGGTTTGATCAATGAGGAGGTATATGTGGCTCAACCTCCCGGCTTTATTGATTTTGAGAAACCGGATCATGTTTACAAGCTTAAGAAGGCACTTTATGGTCTCAAACAAACACCCAAATCTTGGTATAATAGACTTAAAGCGTTTCTTGTTAAACATGAGTATACCATGGGGATGGTAGACAATACGCTCTTTACAAAGAAGAAAGTTCCTCAGCTCATAATCGTACAAATATATGTTGATGACATTATATTTGGCTCAACTTGTCAAGAATTGTGTGATAACTTTGCCAAAATCATGCATGATGAGTTTGAAATGAGTATGATGGGAGAACTTAACTTCTTTTTAGGACTCTAAATTAAACAAATGGCTGATGGTATTTTCTTTAGTCAATCTAAGTATGCTAAAGAAATGCTAAAGAAATTTGGATTAGAAGAATCTAGACCAATGAAGACCCGAATGGCCTCGGATACTAAACTCACCGTAGATGATGATTGTGAGTCGGTAGAGAACACCAAATATAGAGGTATGATTGGTAGTTTGTTGTACCTAACGGCAAGTCGACCGGATATCATGTTTAGTGTTTGCCTTTGTGCTCGCTTCCAAGAGGCTCCCAAAACCTCTCACCTCGAAGCGGTTAAGCGTATCTTTCGATATATTAAAGGCACTATACATTTAGGATTATGGTATCCTAAAGGGACCGGCGTAGAAACCATTGTCTACGCGGACTCGGATCATGCGGGAGACTATGTGGACCGGAAAAGCACTAGTGGAGTTTGTACCTTCATGGGTTGTTGTTTAACTTCTTGGTTCTCCAAGAAACAAACCGCTCTTGCAATATCCACCACGGAAGCCGAGTATGTTAGTACCGGAAAAGCATGCCAACAAGCTCTATGGATGAAGCAAGCGCTTGTTGATTACAGGATTTCTCTTGATGATGTTCCCATCATGTGAGATAATAAAGGTGCTATAGACCTTAGCAAGAATCCCGTGCAACATTCACGAACCAAACACATAGAAATTCGACACCATTTCCTTAGGGATAATGTTCGAAAGGGTAACATTTCAATTGAGAAGGTACCCTCGGAAGACAACTTAGCCGACATCTTCACTAAGCCACTTAAGAGGGAACCTTTTAATTACTTGCGTCTAGGTCTAGGATTAATGGAACATCTTCCTTAATTACCTTCTTTTCTTTTTGTGTGTTTTTTTACCACTTTGAGTCATTGAGTCTTCCAACCTCTTTTTGAAAAAACCTCTCTTTTCCTTTTCAAAATTCTCAAAGTCTCTTTCGAAAATGGTTGAGAAATGCTTTTGACATTATTAATTCAATCTAAAAACGGTTTTTCATAGATTCTCGCTATTAATCTAGAGCCTACATAATTCATATGTATGATTCTCTCAAACATAGCTAGAACAAGATAGAATCATGGAGGATCATTGTGTCATGACTTAAGGTCTTGTCTTACAGACCTCCTACATCGATTTTTTTTATCCATGTATTTTGGTCAAATATCTATTTGGTAAGTTTGCATATGTTTTCTTTGTCTATCTTTGCTTTTAAGCATATCCCTATGATAAGTTAGACTAGAAAAATAAGATTTGCTGAAAAATCTTCCTCCAAACACCAAACACAGCCTCTGTAGGCGGTTCCATATGTGAACCGCGGTGCCTTAGTGATAAGGTACCGCCAGTCATGATAAGGAACCGCATACAGTGCCTTCCTTTTTCGGGTTTTTGTCTGAAACTCCAGATTTGCTCCAACATTTTTGAGAATCTTTATTTCAAACCATAAGCATTTTGCCATACTTCACATCCCAAAATGTCTTATTCTCCCAATGAAAGCCTTGAATCTCCTCCGTTTTCTCCAATTGCTTTCAATCCCAACTCAACCAAGAACCGTTACAATCCAAACTCACCCAAGAACACTCTTAATCACATCTCTCCTACCAAGAATGTTGATTGTGGAACATCTTTTCTTCCACCACCACCCTTTAGTGTTCTTCCTCCTTCTCATGATAATGTCATGCACCATGGAACATATTCTCATTGTTGTCAATATCAACATCTTGCTATGGAACACATCTATGAGGAGTTGAGCTACATCAAGAGTCTCTTAATCAAGCCCCCTCTTCACTATGATTATGAGATCTCCAACAAGCCACCACCACCACCCTCCACCATTACCTTGTCTTTCATATAAGCATTGGTTGCTTATCCACAAGACACCAAATTCAAGCAAATCTTAGAATTCTAGAATAACTAGGATTAGATTTATGCTTTTGACTTGTTTCTTTTTCCATACATCTTTGTATGATGTTCTTTTAGTAACCTATCTTGGATCTTTGTCTTTATGTTTTCTTCTCTTTTATTTTGTGACCTATTGCTATATCTTGTTGGTTGTTTCTTTTGTTCAACTAACCCTTCTATGTAGCTTGTCACAATATCTCGATTCCTCGGTGCCCCAAGCTAGGGGGAGTAAGCACCAAGGGGGAGTCTTTGCAAAGTTCGTCTCTTCAACACCGACTTGTGCAACCTTTTTGCTTCGAAAGAGGGGGAGAAATGAATAAACTCGTCTTCGAAAATCTTGTTTTTGTGTGATTGAGTTTATGAATTGTCGGAATCAAAAAGGGGAAGATTGTTAATGCAATAATGCCTAAAAACGTTACTTGCATTTTTCGGTCTCTCTTAGTTTTGATTACGACAATATGTAAAAACAAGCATTTACGAAAACAACGAAAAACGAATTCTTGAGTTCAATTATTTTTCATTTTACCCATTTTCATTTAAGGTATGAATATACAAGTACTAACCTTAATCAAGTGATCAAGTGATTTAATCTTTTCTTAAAACTCACTTTTTATTAAGTGTGACAAGTTTTTATTATACTTTCTTTTTAAGAAAATGTTTTATTAAATTAATTATTTGAAAATTTGAAAATGGCATATTCTTATTTGATTAGGAATATTCTATCAGGATATTTTTTAATCCAGATAAGACCTCCACCACTAAAGGACAAAAAAGGGAGCGGAGTCTAGGCGGCAGTTCCCTAGTGCCTACGCGGTTCTTTATCGATAAGGAACCGCCGGCTGAGATATGGAACCGTGGCAAGATATATCTGTTGGCCTTTTGTCCTATAAATTGTAGACCATTCTCAGCTTTTCAACTCACCTCTTTTGCACATCTATTTCCAGATTCAAACACTCTTCTTTAATCACTCAAATCTTTGATCATTTGTTTGATTACTACTTGTTTAAGAAGTGAATCTTGTTCTTTCATCCCTTCCTCTCCAAGTGCGAAGAGAAGAACACTATCCTTGTGAAGTGTTGAGTCCACCACCAAAGATCCATTGAAGATCTAATTTTATACATTTGTTGTTGTGTCATAGTTGTGAAGATCCAAGTAGTTGTGTCTATTTGGAAGTTGTGTATGTACTAAGTATAGTTGTGTAGATTGGTCCTAGCTACGATTAGGGCTCGACTTTTAGCTTAGAGTCGGAAATTGGTTAAGCGACGTGTACGGTTTTCTCCACCATAAGGAGCTTGTTGTGTAGTGAACTCTCGAGTATGGAGTACTCGAGGAGTGGAGTAGGAACGAGGAGTGAGCTTCGTTGCCTAACCACTATAAATCCTTGGTGTTCGGTTTGATCTTTCTTTACCCTTAACTCTTTACATTCTTTATTCTTTGTGCATATATTTTTGTTAGTATTAGTTTAGTTACACTATCATTGTTCATATTGTGCATAAGAAAAATTCACATATTTCCTCAAGCCTAAGTTTTTTGAAAAATGATTTTTGAAAACCTCCTTTTAACAAGTAAATATAAGAAACTATTCAACCCCCCCCCCCTTCTAGTTTCTATAGTTTTGTTCACTGACCATGATTCCTTAAGGCATATTCGTACTTAAGATAAGGTTTCACATAAGCATGGGCGTTGGTTGGCTTTTCTTGAGAAATTTACTTTTGTGGTGAAACACAAAATGGGTGCTTCCAATCGTGTTGCTGATGCCTTAAGCAGGAGAAGTAGTTTACTTGTAACCATGCAGGTAGATGTTCCAGGACTGGATGTCATTTGTGACATGGTGACTGTGGATCCATACTTTTCAGTTGTTCTGCAGGATTTGCAGTCCGGAGAGAAAACAGATTTTGTTATGCATGATGGGTTCCCATTAAAAAGGAATCAACTTCGTATTCCTCATTCAAGTCTTCGCTTGCAAATTATTTAGGAGTTGCTCATAATCATGTTGTTAATCGGAGCACTGGATTTAGTCCTTTCCAGGTGGTTTATTATGCTCAGCCACGTGGTCCTCTTGATCTTTTGACTCCTCATATTTCTAGGTCTGTTCCGAAGAAAGTGCCGGATTTTGTTGAGGGGTTGCATGATGTTCATAAATATGTTCGTGACAACTTGGTTCGCGCTAATTCGAAGTACAAGCAGGATGCAGATCAAAAGAGGAGACATGTTGACTTTGTAGTAGGAGAATTTGTGTGGGCTGTTTTAACTAAGGATCATTTTCCAGTTGGTGAATATAATAAATTGTCTGCTAAGAAGATTGGTCCAGTGGAAATTGTGGATAAGATGAACTCAAATGCTTATCGTTTGAAGTTGCCAAGTCATATTCTAGGTTCTGATGTTTTTAATGTGAAGCACTTGTTGCCTTACCATGGTGATTCTTCAGATGATGATATAGTTGGGAATTCGAGGGCGAATTTTTCCTATCCAGGGGGGAATGATGGAGGCCCAAGTATTGAAGAACGGGCTGACTTGTTTCCGGAGGCCCGAGATCGCATAACGAAGAGGGGTTTAGTAAAACGGGCATAACTTTTGCATCCTAAGTCCGTTTTCAGCCCGTGACCTGTCAAAACGTGCGTAAAAAGGAGGCCGACGACGTTGTAACAAACTTTGAGCTGGTTGCGGATTTTCCAAGGCCCGAAAAGCCTTTTTAATCTCAGTTTTTTGCATATTTATGTTTTTTCACTTTCAGTTGGACTTTGTCATTGGGCTACGGTCCAGCCCGTTGGATTTTTTTAGGGTTTTTCTTTGTTTGCAGTAATTATTTAATGATTCTACTGTAACCCTAGCAAGACAGTTATCAGTTTAATAAAATTTAAACCAATGGCCGTTGTGTTGCCGTGTTTTACCCTAATTTTCGGGCATTCTTCAGAATCAAAGATTGTTAGCAGAATTGTTTCTGGCATTCTTGTTGAATCAACAGATCCAATTACTTATCTTTGTTACTTTGTTTTTTTAGTCAACATCACCTTTTCCATATTTAAAGTGTGTGTTGTACCTCGCCTGAACCTTCATTTGGTATCAGAGCATGGTATAATATCCTCACAAAAAAGAAAAAGCTGATTTAGGTCAGCACAAAAAGACGAAAGGATGAAAGAAAGAAAGAAAGACGAAAGGAAAGAAAGAAAGTAAAGAAAGAAGAAAGAAAGAAAGTTAGTAAAGAAAGAAAGTAAAGAAAGAAGAAAGAAAGAAAGTTAGGTAATGTGAGAAAGAGAAAGAATCTAGGTGCAGAACCGGATGAGAAGAAGTCGAAAGAAGCGCTTGACTTCTTATTTCATGTGATACCGGAAGAAATAGTGCTGCAAATGTCGAGTCACACGGACCCGAAGAAGGTGTAGGATGGCTTAAAATTACGATACTTGTGTTACACCCCCAAATTGATTCAAATGCAGCGGAAATAATATTTAGGTGTCACGTAAGTGGAGCAGCAGCAGATAGTATGTAGAGCAGCAGATAAAAGATTATTATTGCATTTATTACATGAATAAAAGTGCAAATGTTATTAAATTTGTCTTAAACATTATTCAGCGTTTGGAATCATTCCCCAGTTTATAAAACCCCAGATGAGCTCTATAAATGCAGCCTATCATGATGCTTAACTCTAGGCACGTCAATACCTGCTTCAGTTTCCTGAGAAAACATGCTTAGAGAGTCAAAATAAAGTTGGTGAATTTACAGGTTTAATAAAATGAGTTTGGACAATAGACATTCACTGAAGTAGTAATGCACAAAGCATCAACACTTAAAAGTAATTACATTCCCATATTGCCCGAAACTGAGACTTGACAGCTAAGTCCTCAACAAATGATGACCCTTCGCATTAAAATGCACCCAATAATAATAAGTTCTAACATGTGAAACATCTGTTGTCCTGGCCTAGGCACAGTGAGCGCTACTCACCCAGATGGGGATGGTCAATCCCAAATAGATCTATTTATAACATTCAGGCAATTCAAAAATTCTAATAGTTTCAGATGCACGGGTCATGCGGTTTCATCTATAATAGGCAAATGTAATCAAGGTTTCGTAGTTCAGTTTATGTCCATCAAATAAAATATGTTGCATGTTTTCTTCCCCATAAAAGAGTTTAAAAGTTTATCAATATACAAAGTGGGGCCATGAACTCACCTCAGTAGTACAACAAATAGTCACAAGATAATCTGATGTGATGCTCACGATACAGTCAACGACCTAAATAATTATAAGGTCTCAGTAAATGCATAACATAATGCATAGAAGTTTCAGAACAAGTCTGTGCATGCTTATACTGGTTTTAATTAATTTAGTTCATCGTTGTACAAATTGTAGATGTATTTATTTTAAGTGTAAAATAAATAATATTGTTTAATTAATTAATCACTTTAATTAATATTCTCGTACTTGTACCGTTTATAAAGTAATTTAAATATTTATAAAGGAAGTTTTATATATATTTAAAGGTGAAAAGAAATAAATATAATTAATATATTTATTTTTATAAGTTAATCATATTTAATTTATATAATGTATATAAATAACGTTTATGAAAATGTATAACATTTTAATTTAATTCAACGTTCTCGTAGTGTGTATAATTATTAAATTATAAGTTTGGAAAAATAACGAGTGTTATATTTATTTAAGTTTTATGTTTTTAATATCGGGTATTTATAAATAGTAAATTAGGGTTTGTTATAGTTTGTGTAAATTACCATTTAGTCCCTCGATTTATATAATTACTCGTGGTTAATTACCATAAGACCCCTAGGGTTTCTAAATGTTTCAAGTAATTACAACATTAGTCCCTCCCTAGTTAAACGTGTAACTAGGGTTTGCTAAAGTTTCATATAATGTCAATTTTGGCCCTTAAAGTATTCGAATTATTTTTAGGTATAACATAAGTTTCATAAACGCCCCTAGGAAGTTTTGGCTAATGGCAAAACAGCCCTAGGGTTTGTTTAGGGTTTGTTTAACTTTACTAGTTTGGCAAAATGGGCACCTAGGGTTCCTATTACTTTCGGCATGTGGCAAAAGGGGATCCTAGGTTTTTAACTAAGTTACACAATTAATCTTAACTTACCAATAATTACAATTTAGTCCTCCTACATTTTTAAGTCTCGAATGGTATTAAAATACCACCCTAAACTCTCGGCTATTAACAATATAGGTTCTTATGCTTTATCTTTTGTTAAAATGAGTTTCTAAATGTGTCCATTTAAGTCCCTAAACTTATAATAAGTACAAAATCAGTCTGAAAACTTTATGTTTATCATTTTTAATCAAAAAATTTGTAGATTTACCATTTTAACCCGAAACTTTATAAATTCATAATTTTAACACCAAAAGTTTTATAATAACATTATTTAATAAAAAAAAAGTTTATGTTAGGTAGGCTTATTCTAGTGGGCTTAATAGCTTAATTTCTATAAGGCAACTAGTGAGCTTCATAATCTAAGGCAACTAGTTATATTTTTATTTACTAACCTTAGATCTAGTGATTCTAGGCTTATCTAAACATTACAAAGTTAACAAACACACTAAACTATGAGGATACCCCACGTCTAGTTTTTATGCATGCTTAGGTTTTCATGGTTTTTCTAGTTAAGCATGCTTATGAGATTATGTTCATTATGGTTAACAAGATTTTAGATCACACTAAGTGATATATCATTTTAAGCCGTGACCCTATATAGTCTAGGGTTTCTTAGTTTTAAGCTTTACTAGTGATAAGTATATATATGTTCATGTGTATGAAAATGGATATATAGAAAATATAGGTTTCATGTTACTTACTTGTTTAGATAGATCTAGGAATGAATAAGTGAATGAGTAGTGTCTTGAGCTTGGTTTCAACAATGGTGGATACTTGGGAACAAATTCTAGCCGTAACCTTCACTTGTGTTCTTAGGGCTTCCTTGTTGTCTTGAAGATCAAGGTTGTTGTAGGAGTGATAATGATTAGTATTCAAGATGCATGAGACATAGATTTAGGTTAATAAATGGAGTAGTGAATGAACTTGGAGGATTTTGGTGATGGAGTAAATATGTAACCGTGGGTTTGAGAGAGATATATATGAGATTGATGTCAAGTGTTTTATGTTGTGTGTTTAAGAGATCCAAGTGTATTCGAATATAGGAAGAAAGAGAGGATCTTTGTGTACCTTAATGAGGTACTATGTATCTTTGAAAAGATCATGCGTGATACTTGCTAGATATTGTAAGATATGTCATATGATTTGTAACACATGCCTAAAATTAGCAAAGGCTTTCCCTCCCATTTTTGGTGTTCTTGCCGTGTGTATGCAAGTCAAAGGGGTACAAAGATTGACATCAATAGTGTATAAGTATGGTGATGTATAGGGAAAGAATATGATGTGTAAGGCATAGTATCCAAGTGGGTGTACATGTTTATGCTTGCTTGCAAGTTAGTAAGCCATTATGAATGTGTAAGTATGTATATACACGACATACATATGCAATTTTTGGAGAATTATGTTAATTTGTGTCAAGTATTGAGAAATAATAATAGTCCATGTATTATAGTGTATGCATTTGTTAAGTTTCTAGGTATTTTGGCTAAACCTTTAGGTAACTTGGTGAAAGTATATAATGAGTATATCATTATAATTATTTTACTTGAATAAAGTAAATAGATGACAATGTGAAATAATATACATTGTTTAAAGTGATAGGTGTTTGTTCATAGTATGAAGTATATGTAAATATATACATACAAATATAATCCAAGTACTTAATAAATTAAGTAAATAATGGTACAGTGCATCAAAAGTGTGTACTGAGGTGATGAGTCCTTGTTCAATCATGTGGCCAGTCAATTGCCAGCGTAGTCAATAAAGACTAAAGGTGTGGCCAGTCAATTACCAACGTAGTCAATAAAGACTAAAGGTTCATATAAATGTAAAAATAAATATGAAATGATAGTATGACAAAAGTATATGATTATTAATAAGTCATATAAAAGTGGAATTGTATAGATTCCAAAATAGTAAGTACAACAGTTGACATAGTCAATAAGATAAAATCAGAGGTTTTACAGCACCATCCCGTTATTTTTACTTTGTCCTCAAAGCTTAAGATGAAGTCACCGTTCAGGTGAACAAGTGTGGGTACTTGGTTTTGAACGAGTCTTCTCGTTCCCAAGTGAACTCAGGACCTTTCCTCGAGTTCCAACGTACTTTGATCAACGGGATACGACAGCGTTTCAATTTCTTAACCATCTTCTCCATGATTTCTACCGGTTCTTCTATGAACTAGAGTTTGTCGTCAAACTGAACTCCTTCCAATGGCATAGCCAATGGTTCTTCAGCATAGCACTTCTTCAGGTTAGACACGTGAAAAGTAGAGTGTACCTGACTCCGTTGCTCGGGCAACTCTAAACGATAAGCTACCTCCCCGATCCTGGCTATTACTTTGAAAGGGCCGACATAACATGGATTCAGTTTCCCATGTTTACCAAAGCGTACAACACCCTTCCAAGGTGATACCTTGAGCATGACACGGTCACCTACTTCAAATTACATAGGTTTGCGTTTTTGGTCCGCGTAGCTCTTTTTTCGATCGCGAGCAGCTTGAATTCTTTGCTTAATGAGGACGATCTTGTCTGTAGTCTCCTAGATTAACACTAATCCAGTGAGCTGAAATTTACCTACTTCTGGCCAGCACAAAGGTGAACGGCACTTCCGACCATATAGTGCTTCAAAAGGGGCAGCCCTAATACTGGCATAATAACTGTTGTTGTAGGAGAATTCCACTTAAGGAATGTGGTCAACCCATCCATTTACAAATCAATCAAACATGCTCGTAGCATGTCTTCTAGAGTCTGGATGGTTCGTTCACTTTGACCGTCAGTCTGCGGATGATAAGCGGTGCTCATGTCCAAATTGGTACCTAAGGCTCGTTAGAAAGCCTTCCAAAAGTTTGATTTGAAACTCCCTTCTCGATCACAGATTATCAAAACTGGTATTCCATGTTTGGTCACTATCTCCTTCAGGTACGTCTTTGCGAGTTTTGCCAGGGGATCATTCTCCCGAATTGGAAGGAAATGAGTGGACTTGGTGAGTCGGTCTACGATTACCCAGATAGTATCGTAACCGTGAGATGACTTTGAGAGTTTGGTGACAAATTCCATGGTGATGTTGTCCCACTTCCATTTCGGTATCTCGGGTTATACAAGTAAACCTGATGGTCTCTGGTGTTCAGTTTTGACACGCGAACATGTCAAACACTTTTGCACATAGGTGGCAATATCAACTTTCATATTTGGCCACCAGTATAACTTCTTTATATCCTGATACATCTTCTCAGATCCGGGATGAATAGAATATTTAGACTTATGAGATTCGTGCATGATCACGTTCCTCAAATCTCCATAGCAAGGTAACCAACTCCTTCCGTAAAGGCATAGGGTTCCATCTGCTCTTGGCTCTAGCTTCTCCTTAGTAAGGTCGGTTCTGAGCATTCCCCTGACGTCTTCCTTCACGAGGTTTTCAGGTAATCGAGCTTGAGTCTGAGCTTCCAAAATCTGTTTGGGTAGATCCAAACTGATTGTCATAACTAATGCCCGAACTCTCATAGGAGGGTCCGTTTCCTTACGACTTAGAGCATTAACAACCACGTTTGCTTTACCGGGGTGGTATTTGATCTCACAGTCGTAGTCACTCAACAGCTCAATCCAACGGCGTTGTCTCATGTTCAGCTCCTTCTGATCCAATATGTGTTGCAAACTTTTGTGGTCAGTATGCACTGTGCACTTCGTTCCGTATAGGTAATGTCTCCATATTTTTAAGAGCAAATACTACGGATCCAAGTTCTAGATCGTGAGTGGTGTAGTTCTTTTCATGCTTCTTCAGTTGTCTTGAAGCATAGGCGATCACCGTCATTCTCTGCATCAATACTGCACCTAAGCCTTTGTGTGAAGCATCACAATAAATAACGAAATCATCGTTGCCTTATGGCAAGGATAATATAGGTGCACTACACAACTTCTGCTTGATCAGTTGGAATGCTGATTCTTCCTTCTCTCCCCAATCAAACTTTATTTCTTTCTGCGTGAGTTTGGTCATTGGCTTGGCTATTTTGGAGAAATCTTCTATAAATCTACGGTAATACCCGGCAAGGCCTAGAAATTGTTTTTTTTTGGTAAAAGGGTAACAATGACCCTGGTAAATAGAACAAAAAAAAAGCGTTGAAGTACAATGAATGTGGCTGAAATACCACATTAACCACAAGCTACAGGAAGCTTGTTAAACAAATGTTTATGACAGACCATAAACATTAACTAGTCTAGAATGATGAAAAATATAAGCTAGACAAAAACCAAGACGAAAACATAAAATTACGAAGAAAATAATAAACCATCAACATAGGATCAACCAGTTGGAGTGCTTGCCCCAATATGAGTGTTGAGAAGACTTATCGATTCATCATAGACAATCTCGACTTCCTCCTCGTTATCTTCTTCGCTAACTTGAACCCCTTCTTCCATTCCAAACTTGGACAAAGTTGAAAATTTATTAGAGGTAGAAACAATGCTCATTGGATCCTTACCTTTGTTCAGACCACTAGGGTTGCTAGACTGCTGTGACTGACTAAATTTAGTATTCAACTTTTTACCATTATCACCACTCTTACTTGTAGCATCCAAGTGATTTTTTGGACGAAAAGCAACAGACTTACCTGTTTGAAAACCCTTGCTCAATGGAACACCTCTTGGGATTTGATTCCCTAAGTTACCTTTGTTCTTCTTCCTCTTGCTTTGCACTTGTTGGAAACCATCACTATCAACATGAGTTGTCACGTAACTTTCTCGATTCCAAGGCAACTCACATTTTCAACCATTTTAGGTTTAACATTTTTCGGACAAGTATCAAATGAATGACCAAAAATACTACAAGTAGGGCATCTAGGAGGTTTCCATTCGCACTCAACACGAATAGTTTCCTTAGTGAATCCAGGGCCTTCAAGATCGGGGACACCAATAGTAATGTTTTCCATGAACTCCGAATTAGCATTCATTTCAATTAGACACCGGGCGAAACTACTACGTCCCCAAGACTCTTTACACATAGTATTAGTATAAGTGTCCATCATGATAAGCTTACCAAGAAACGAAGCAATTAAACTAATACCTTCCTCTTCAAACACCTGTAGCGGTACATCATGAAACTTAACCCATACCGGAATGCGAGTTAGTTCCTCTTTTAGAAGGTTCGTATACATAGTCCATTTCTTAAGAAAGATAGGCGAATTCCTTACCATCCACGGACCACCTTCAAGAACCGCATTAAGCCCCTCACAATTCCCAAATTGAAAAAAGAAAAATCCTTTTTCATTCATCATAATACGCTTCAGACCATGTTTGGCCCAGTTATTCTTAGCAAAATACTCCACCACAGGAAACGCAATCCTTTTACCAAGAAAATAACCATATAAAGTATTGTGGTAGCGAGTATTTACTTTCTCAACAACCTTCCTAGGGATCGAGATATTAACCCCTTCACAAACACTGTCATTAACACAAAGAAAATTAGACGAAGATGAGACTCCATCAGAGTTAATACCTTGATTAGTGGATGTAACAATTCCAGCTTCAAACTTGCAAAGTAAATCCAGAATTACTTTAGCACGATCTTGAGAAATCAATGCCCATAATGGATGTTTATTCATCTTTAGTTCATGCATAAATTCACCTGCATCACCAACCTTAAGAATCGTAACACCAAATAATTCCAAAACATAATGTAGATTACACGGATGCATTCCATTAATGGTGGCAGCTTTTTCAATCAAGTCAACGAACTCATCACTAGAAGAGGTTGCCTTAACCCCATGGGGAAAATCAATCATATTAGTTTCAAGTTTACACAATAATGCCACAATTTCCTTAGAACGCTCTTTAGAAATCAGTGCACACACAGGATCCTTTCTATCCTTAATTTCTTGCCCAACAGCACGAATATCTTGAATCTTGGTGATAACAACCCCAAGCAATCCAAGCACCTTTTTAATGTCAAGTGGCTGCATAGCATTAATCTTAGATGCAATAGACTCAATTACCTCAACACTTGGTTTTGAAGACATGATGAATCTTAGACAAATTTGCACTAACAGCCGAATCGGTTCAACTAGTAGCCAAAACTGCCAGCCGAAACAATCGAATCAAACCAGCGACTAAGTACGGAACACTTTTGGAAGAAACGTTCCAAAAGAAACTATATTATACCACCCTAAAAACCTAACCAATGAAGAAGACGCCAAGAACAGCACGTGGATCCCAAACCCTTAAACAATGAAAAAACCAAAATAACCAATCGCTATGGACACCAACAACCAAGGTTAATATATAAATAAATCAACCGACCGTGGATTTAAAAAAAAAGTAGCGATTATGATCCACCAATAAGAATGAATGCACAATTGATGGGACTATACCATAACGATAAAAGAAAAGTATTATTCTAATTAATAAGATTAAACAAAACAAGAGATGTTTTATTATAATCGAATCAAAAAGAAAAGCAAATTATTTTTCGTTCTTTGACGTCGCCATTTTTTAGGGTGAAAACAGATTAAATAACTTCCAAGGCCTAGAAATTGACGGATTACTGTCGGCGACTTAGGTGATACCCAATCTTTGACAGATTCGACCTTTGTTGGATCTACGTGAATACCGTCAGAATCGATGACATGACCGAGGAATTGCACTCTGGGAATCCAGAATTCACATTTTGAAAATTTAGCATAGAGTTGTTCCTCCTTGAGTACCTTCAGTACTTGTGCAAGGTGTTCCCCGTGTTCTTGTTCGTTCTTGGAATAAATGAGTATATCGTCAATGAAGAGTATCACGAATTTATCCAGGTAGGGTCTGCACACACGATTCATAAGATCCATGAAAATGGCTGGTGCATTGGTCAACCCAAATGGCATAACCTGGAATTCGTAATGACCGTAACGGGTTCTGAAAGCTGTTTTTTGAATATCTTCCTCCGTGACCCTTAATTGATGGTATCCGGACCTCAAGTCAATCTTGGAATACACACTTGACCCTTGTAGTTGGTCAAATAGGTCGTCAATGCGAGGAAGCGAATATCGGTTCTTCACAGTTAACTTATTCAGTTCTCTGTAATCGATGCACATTCGGAAAGAACCATCTTTCTTTTTGACAAATAACACAGGAGCTCCCCATGGTGAGGAACTGGGTCGGATAAATCCTTTGTCAGATAGTTCCTGAAGTTTTTCAGCTAGCTCTTTCATTTCTGATGGTGCCAACCGGTATGGAGCTTTAGCTACAGGTGCAGCTCCGGGAATCAAATTGATTTGAAATTCCACTTGTCGGGTTGGTGGTAAGCCTGGCAACTCATCAGGAAAGACTTCAGGAAAATCCCTGACGATAGGCACGTCCTTGATTTGCTTCTTCTCGGGTTTGTCCTCCTCATCTGTTTGAGAAATATGGGCCAAGAAGATAGGACATCCTCTCAACAAATATTTCTGGGCTTTTGTACAAGAGATAACACTAAGTCTAGTGTCCGTAAAGTCGGTGTTACCGTCTCCTCTATGATTAAAGTTTCTTTTCCCCACGGAATACAGACTAGTTTTTCATCACAAACAATGACTGTGCGGTATCTCACTAACCAGTCCATACCAATAATAACATCAAAACTACCAAGGTTTACGGGAATAAGGTCAATGTTGAATGGATGTTTAGAAATATTTAAGGTACAACCTCTAATGATAGTGTCAGCATCTATAGTTTTACCATCATCTAATTCTACGGGGTAGCGGTGATCTAAAATTGTAGGAACGACTTCTAGTACTTTGCTAAATTCAGTGATATAAAACTTTGGTCTGCTCCAGTATCAAACAAAACAGATGCATAACGATTGTTTACTAGGAACGTACCAGTAACGACATTCGAATCGGGGTTGGCGTTTTCATTGCCGACCACGTACACTCTTGACGAAGCTCCTCCACTGTTCTTGTTCTGGTTGGCCAACTTAGGACAACCTGGTCTCACATGTCCCGGTGCTCCACACTCATAGCACATAACTCCCTTCTTAGGTCCACTGCCATTCCTTCCGACAGTATTGCGGTTTCCCTATTGTCCGTTCCCGTTCCCACGGGCATTGTATCCTCCCCTGTTGTTGTAGTTCCCGGTGTTCTGGTTGGGTCGGACCTGAGTGACAACATTGACTCGACAAGTTTTAGCAAAATGACCAACTTGTCCACACTTGTGGCAGGTCTGACATGGGCTATCAATAGTGTGATGAAAGTTTCATCTTGAGCAAAAGGGTTTTACACCCACATATGTCCTAGTTTCTGCAGTGGTAGCACTGTAAACTTGCCCAGCATTTGGCCTTTTTGGAGGCTGCTGGTGCTGACTACGGAAACTTTCATCTGCTTTCCGCTTGTTTTCAGTGTTTCTCTCAGACATGGTACAGACTCTCTTGTTGATAAATTCAGTACTGAACTCAATGGCACTCTCGACAGTAGTGGGTCGAGATGCGAGTACGCTGTCATGAATGGCGTCTGGGAGTCCACCAACATACTTTTCAATCTTTTCATCCTCCTCAACAAACATCCTGGTACACATTAGATTCAGCTCTTGGAATCTTTGGTTGTATGCAATGATGTCATTTTTCTTGCATCGGAGATCTCATAACTCGATCTCGAGCTTCTTCATCTCGCCCCTTGGACAGTACTTCTCGGTCATCCTCACTTTTAGATCAGTACATCTGAGGACATAAGCAGAATCATGTCCAAGAGTGGCAACTACAGAGTTCCACCAAGTAAGAGCACTCTCAAGCAACGTGCATGTGGCAAACTTGACTTTGTTCTCATCTACACAATCACTGATGCGGAACACAGTCTCCAACCTTTCAAACCACTACATCAGTTCCACAACACCTTCTTTGCCTTTGTAGTAAGAAGGCTTTCATTTTAGAAAGTCGGGATAAGAGGAACCCATAGTGGTCTAATTATTCCGACGGTTGTTGGAGTTTTGACTATCGTCCACATTTCTGTTGGCGGCCATCGTAGTTGCGATGCCTTGATCAATCATTTCCCTTAGTTGGGCAGCAATGACTTTTTAGGTAGTGTCGGCATTGTTGGGGTTCGTTCTAGTGATTACCATTTGTCTATAATTATACACAAAATGAAATCATTAGTTTAAGGTGTTAGCACAGTTTTATATAAATACACGAAAAGAAATTCATGTATAGACTTCACAACAAATTAGATAACCTGTTTAAAAGTTCATAATATAATACAGTGTAGAATATAACAAAAGATAATGAGTACATGCCATTTCTAGAATAGAAATACAATACAAATTGTACAACCAATCCAAGACAGAGCACATACCGCCTGTCTGGGATGGTGGTACACATAATCTAAAGTACATCGTCTACGAATACCTAATCTAAATAGTACAGTACAATGATACAACTGATAAAAAGAAAGTACAAATACATGAGGTCCTATATCATGATAGCTGGGATGCAACCCAAAATCTTATCATGATGTACAAAAGATCTAACACATCTAGTCTACTCGTGTCTGACAGACTCCTCCGACATGGCTGGTGCTGCTGGTGGTGATGAGACGGCTGGTGCCTGCATGGCATCCTGCATCGAGGTCATGGCGGCTCGGGTCTCCTTAAGGAGTCGAAGTGCCTCCAAGAACTGGTCTCTGAAGGTCTGTTGAACTCCTCGAAGATGAGCACTCTCTGCCGTCAATCCCTGGTGACGGACGTCCTGGAGATCAAAAAAGATAGCAAGCGTCTGCTCCATGGACATGAAAGCAGTGTGAGTGTCAGTCTGCTGACTCTGCAGTGTGTAGATCTTCTCATGAAGGAACTCATTCTCCTCCAGCAACCACTGAAGAGAATGATAAGTCGTAGACCACGCTCCTCGAGCAGCGTGCGCCTCAGCACTAACAGTCCAGCACAAAAGGTCCTGACACGACTGCAGAGCAGTGCGTGCAAGCTGTCCAACAGATAGCAGAGTGTGAATCTCTGCTACGTCCTGTACCTAGCGTGCGGCCAGTGTAGTAATCTGGGCCTGGATAGGATCCACGCGTCTCGCACCTGAACCCTCGTCGACCTCAAAGGTAGAGTCGACAGGTGCCTCGTACCTCCTCTTACGAGGTGGTAGAGACTCGGGTGCATAGCCCAAGAGTAAGGAAGCTGGTGGTAAAGGTGGTAAGGCAACAGTCGGCTAAACCTCTTCCCTAGCGGGGGATATAGGTGAAACAAGTGAAGTGGAGATGAGTGCAGCAACGAGAGCGGTGTCACCAGAAGTGTGACTGTCGTCTGACTCACTGGCAGGTATCCATCCATGCAAGACGGATGTCGGTGATACGGCAGCAGGAGTATCAGCGGGTGATGTCATAGTAAATCTAAAAATAATATCTTTTTAATTGACGTAAGTATAATCTTACTCAAGTTAAAAGTTTTTAGAAATTATGATTAAATTCTATAGTAGTGCCGTTTAACATGGCGATGTTAAAGGTTACGTTAATACTTATAAGATAAATCAACCGGATGTTAATACTTAATGCAGAGGTAGCCACATAAAAATGTATGCTCTACACTCTATATGGTTAACTAATCTAGTCCCGAAAATCCCAAAAGATTTTTAAAGTAGTTATAGTCCAGTTTATATAAAAAAATTATTTTTATATTTATTTTAATTTTTCGTTCTGGTTCTCTATAACTATCGCTCTGATACCATTCTGTGACACCCTCAAATTGAGTCAAATGTAGCGGAAATAATATTTAGGTGTCACGTAGGTGGATCAACTGCAGATAGTATGTAGAGCAGCAGATAAAAGATTATCATTACATTTGTTACATGAATAAAAGTGAAAATGTTATTAAAATTGTCTTAAAAATTATTTAGCGTTTGGAATCATTCCCCAGTTTATAAAACCCCAGATGAGCTCTATAAATGCAGCCTATCATGATCCTTGACTCCATGCACGTCAATTCCTGCTTCAGTTTTTTGAGAAAACATGCTTAGAGAGTCAACATAAAGTTGGTGAATTCACAGGTTTAAAAAAATGAGTTTGGACAATAAACATTCACTAAAGTAGTAATGCACAAAGCATCAACACTTAAAAGTAATTACATTCCCATATTGTCCGAAACTGAGACTTGACAGTTAAGTCCTCAACAAATGAGGACCCTTCGCATTAAAATGCACCCAGTAATAATAAGTTCTGACGTGTGAAACATCTGTTGTCCTGGCCTAGGCACAGTGAGCGCTACTCACCCATATGGGGATGGTCAATCCCAAATAGATCTATTTATAACATTCAGGCAATTCAAAAATTCTAATAGTTTCAGATGCACGGGTCATGCGGGTTCATCTACAATAGGCAAATGTAATCAAGGTTTCGTAGTTCAGTTTATGTCCATCAAATAAAATATGTTGCATGTTTTCTTCCCCATAAAAGAGTTTAAAAGTTTATCAATATACAAAGTGGGGCCATGAACTCACCTCAGTAATACAACAAATAGTCACAAGATAATCTGATGTGATGCTCACGATACAGTCAACGACCTAAATAATTATAAGGTCTCAGTAAATGCATAACATAATGCATAAAAGTTTCAAAACAAGTCTGTGCATGCTTATACTGGTTTTAAGTATTTTAATACGATATCTGTAATTTAGTTCATCGTTGTACAAATTGTAGAAGTATTTAAGTGTAAAATAAATAATATTGTTTAATTAATTAATCTGTTTAATTAATATTCTCGTACTTGTACCGTTTAAAAAGTAATTTAAATATTTATAAAGGAAGTTTTATATATATTTAAAGGTGAAAAGAAATAAATATAATTAATATATTTATTTTTATAAGTTAATCATATTTAATTTATATAATGTATATAAATAACGTTTATAAAAATGTATAACATTTTAATTTAATTCAACGTTCTCGTAGTGTGTATAATTATTAAATTATAAGTTTCGAAAAATAACGAGTGTTATATTTATTTAAGTTTTACGTTTTTAATATCGGGTATTTATATATAGTAAATTAGGGTTTGTTATAGTTTGTGTAAATTACCATTTAGTCCCTCGATTATTACTCGTGGTTAATTATCATAATACCCCTAGGGTTTGTAAATGTTTCAAGTAATTACAACATTAGTCCCTCCTAGTTATACGTGTAACTACGGTTTGTTAAAGTTTCATATAATGTCAATTTTGGCCCTTAAAGTATTCGGCTTATATTTAGGTTAGCATAAGTTTCATAAACGCCCCCTAGGGATTCAAATAAGTTTCGGTTAATGCCAAAACAGCCCATAGGGTTTGTTTAACTTTACTAGTTTGGCAAAATGGGCCCCTAAGGTTCCTATTACTTTCGGCATGTGGCAAAAGGAGACCCTAGGTTTCTAACAAAGTTACATAATTAATCTTAACTTACCAATAGTTACAATTTTGTCCTCCTACATTGTTTAAGTCTCGAATGGTATTAAAATACCACCCTAAACTCTCGGCTATTAACAATATAGGTCCTTATGCTTTATCTTATGTTAAAATGAGTTATGTGTCCATTTAAGTCCCTAAACTTATAATAATTACAAAATCAGTCCGAAAACTTTATGTTTATCATTTTTAATCCGAAACTTTGTAGATTTACCATTTTAACCCGAAACTTTATAAATTCATAATTTTAACAGCAAAATTTTTAGGGTTAAGTCCATATATTATCAATATACTTTTCAACTTTTACACATCTAGATAACCAACCCAATATATTACTAATATAGTCATTGAAACCGGCTAACTTTTTACAATATAGGTAATATTACCTGTTGATTTTCCACCTAGATAAATAATTATTTTTAATATTCCAAATATATTTTTAAAGCAAATTTCCAACTATACCAGCATATATCTTAATCTTCAACATCCCAACACCACTATCTTCTTCAACATCTACACCCACCATAACTTTTAAACTATATGCACTCTCAAAACCATCACGATCATGTATTCACCACCACCTCATCACAAACCCCACGATCACCCACTTACCAAAAAAGACACATCAAATTAATACTTGGTCATAATCTCTAAATTTTGGGCATAACTCCATATCTACAACTATGATTTGTTAAAAGAAATTTAACCCAAATTAATACTTGATCATAAGCTTCAAAGATAACCATCATCATCATTGATCCACTACCAATCCCTTACCCATCATCATCTATCAACCAATAAAGATCTAAGGCATACCATCAATAAGGTCTAATATTTCATGATAAGATGAAAATAAAGATGAAACGAATAAGGTCTATGTTGATGGGGTTGATAACGGGGTCTGATAATTTCTTATATAAGGATGAAGATGAATAAACTATTAATCTGGGTTTGATAAGGTGGCTATAAAAAAGAAAAAATGTCAAATCTGGAGTACATGTCATCGGTCAACTAAAGTCAAACATGAAGTGTATATCCGAGTCAACTATTTTGATGATGTGTCAGTAATTATTGAGTTGGAACTTACACTTAACCGGTCATATTACCTATATTTTTATAAATTTGAGAGTTTAATGACCATATTAGTAATATATTGAGTTAGTTACCTAGATGTGTAAAAATTAAAAAGTATATTGCTAATATATGGACTTAACCCAAATTTTTATAATAACATTATTTAATAAAAATAAAGTTTATTTTAGGTAGGCTTATTCTAGTAGGCTTAATAGCTTAATTTCTATAAGGCAACTAGTGAGCTTAATAATCTAAGGCAACTAGTTATATTTTTAGTTACTAACCTTAGATCTAGTGATTCTAGGCTTATCTAAACATTACAAAGTTAACAAACACACTAAACCATGAGGATACCCCACGTCTAGTTTTTATGCATGCGTAGGTTTTCATGGTTTTTCTAGTTAAGCATGCTTATGAGATTATGTTCATTATGGTTAACAAGATTTTACATCACACTAAGTGACATATCATTTTAAGCCGTGACCCTATATAGTCTAGGGTTTCTTAGTTTTAAGCTTTACTAGTGATAAGTATATATATGTTCATGTGTATGAAAATGGATATATATAAAAGATATGTTTCATGTTACTTACTTGTTTAGATAGATCTAGGAATGAATAAGTGAATGAGTAGTGTCTTGAGCTTGGTTTCAACAATGGTGGATACTTGGGAATAAATTCTAGCCGTGACCTTCACTTGTGTTCTTAGGGCTTCCTTGTTGTCTTGAAGATCAAGGTTGTTGTACGAGTGATAATGATTAGTATTCAAGATGCATGAGAAATAGATTTAGGTTAATAAATGAAGTAGTGAATGAACTTGAAGGATTTTGGTGATGGAGTAAATATGTAACCGTGGGTTTGAGAGAGAGATATGAGATTGATGTCAAGTGTTTTATGTTGTGTGTTTTGGAGATCCAAGTGTATCCGAATATAGGAAGAAAGAGAGGATCTTTGTGTATCTTAATGAGGTACTATGTATCTTGGAAAAGATCATGTGTGATACTTGCTAGATATTGTAAGATATGTCATATGATTTGTAACACATGCCTAAAATTAGCAAAGACTTTCCCTCCCATTTTTGGTGTTCTTGCCGTGTGTATGCAAGTCAAATGGGGACAAAGATTAACATTTAATAGTGTATAATGTATGGTGATGTATAGGGAAAGCATGAGATGTGTAAGGCATAGTATCCAAGTGGGTGTACATGTTTATGCTTCCTTACAAGTAAGTAAGCCATTATGAATGTGTAAGTATGTATATACACGGCATACATATGCAATTTTTGGAGAATTGTGTTAATTTGTGTCAAGTATTGAGAAATAATAATAGTCCATGTATTATAGTGTATGTATTTGTTAAGTTTCTAGGTATTTTGGTTAAACCTTTAGGTAACTTGATGAAAGTATATAATGAGTATATCATTATAACTATTTTACTTGAATAAAGTAAACAGATGACAATGTGAAATAATATACATTGTTTTAAAGTGATAGGTGTTTGTTCATAGTATGAAGTATATGTAAATATATACATATAAATATAATCCAAGTACTTAATAAATTAAGTAAATATTGGTACAGTGCATCAAAAGTGTGTACTGAGGTGATGAGTCCTTGTTCAATCATGTGGCTAGTCAATTGCCAACGTAGTCAATAAAGACTAAAGGTGTGGCCAGTCAATTTCCAACGTAGTCAATAAATACTAAAGGTTAATATAAATGTACAAATAAATATGAAATGATAGTATGACAAAAGTATATGATTATTAATAAGTCATATAAAAGTGGAATTGTATAGATTCCAAAATAGTAAGTACAACAGTTGACAAAGTCAATAAGATAAAATCAGAGGTTTTAAGCACCATCCCGTTATTTTAGCTTTATCCTAAAAGCTTAAGATGAAGTCATCGGGCAGGTGAAAAAGTGTGGGTACTTGGTTTTGAACGAGTCTTCTCGTTCCCAAGTGAACTCAGGACCTCTCCTCGAGTTCCAACGTACTTTGATCAACGGGATGCGACTGCGTTTCAATTTCTTAACCGTCCTCTCCATGATTTCTACTGGTTCTTCTATGAACTGGAGTTTATCGTCAAACTGGACTCCTTCCAATGGAATAGCCAATGGTTCTTCAGCATAGCACTTCTTCAGGTTAGACACGTGAAAAGTAGAGTGTACCCGACTCAGTTGCTGGGGAAACTCTAAGCGATAAGCTACCTCCCCGATCCTGGCTATTACTTTGAAAGGGCCGACATAAAGTGGATTTAGTTTCCCATGTTTACCAAAGCGTACAACACCCTTCCAAGGTGATACCTTGAGCATGACGCGGTCACCTACTTCAAATTGCATAGGTTTGCATTTCTGGTCCGCGTAGCTCTTTTTTCGATCGCGAGCAGCTTGAATTCTTTGCTTAATGAGGACGATCTTGTCTATAGTCTCCTGGATTAACTCTAATCCAGTAAGCTAAAATCCACCTACTTCTGCCCAGCACACAGGTGAACGGCACTTCCGAACATATAGTGCTTCAAAAGGGGCAGCCTTAATACTAGCATGATAACTGTTGTTGTAGGAGAATTCCACTAAAGGAATATGGTAAGATCTCTTGGTTATGAGCTTGAAGAAGCTGATTTAGTAAAAAGATTGCTTAACTCGATGCAGAAAAAGTTAAAATTACAAGTATATAGAGATGTCCATCACGTATAGTATATACATATGAGCATTAAATATGTGAGTATGAACCTGCTTTGATCACTACACATCAGAACGAAAAGTTGTTCATTCTTTTTAAATATACGAAAAAAGACTGTAGTTCTATCTGTCAAGCCTTCAGATGCCATAATCAGTAAGCCGAATGGCCCTGCTTGACCATTTAACCTTGCATTTTTGTGATACAAAAAAGTTGCGGGTCATTCCACTTGGGGTCCAAAATCTCAGCCTCTTTTAATTTTGAAAGTTTAAAGGAGACTTCTATCTCAACCTAGGCATATAGATGAGTAATCTATGGAGGCTAACAAACTAGCTTTAGAGTAAAATACATATTTGGTCCCCGTGGTTACCGGGTATAACACTTTTAGTCCATTACCTGAAAATCTTACGGATCTTGTCCAACCTCGGATGACCTGTTTCACTTTTAGTCTATTTTGTCAAACGCTGTTAGTTTGACTGTGATTGACTGTTAAATGCGTAGGCGTATTTGTCTTTTCACATAATATTTTATTAAAAACAATAATACCAAACACCAACCCTACAAATACACACAGATCTTGTTTTCTTATTCATCTATATGGGTTTCTTATCATCTTCAATCTTAAAACAAAATCACAAACCCAATTAAAGTATATAATTGCATCAATCGGTATCCATCTCTCTTAAACAAACCACCAACCACCCAAAACCGGTAGCCATCTCCATTCATCTCTACAGCGACCGCCACCTCAGCCTTTGCCCACCACCGTCGATGCTATTACTCTCGCAGGGACTTCCATATATTACCATATTTAGGTTATGGTGTTTTTGAGATGGAGATAGTTATGTCGGTTAAAGATCTGGGGTAAATGGGTAATTATAACCATAAAAGGTTATTGTGTATTTGTTGATTTGATTAAAATGAAAATGTTATTGTGATTAAATCAAGTAGGAGGGTTTTTGAATTGTGAATCTAGGTATGTTTGTCTTTGTTGACATGTAAAGAAATAAGGAATCATGAATTGTAAGTCTAGTAGATCTGCTTAGTACTAGTAGTTAGGGTGTTTCTTTTGTTTGTTTACAAGTAAAGAACACAAAAGAAGTAGGTCTTGAATCCAGGGTTATCACAGATTCAAAGGTTGAATCTACAGTTGTTTATGTTTTTTGTTTTTAAGAAAACAAAAACAAATACGTAGATTTGTTTATTAAGAAGAAACACTGAAGAACACAAAAAACTAGCAAACCATGTTTTCATAAATTTGTAAAGAAAATGATGTTAATAAAAACGGTAATGTGTGTTTTTTTTCGCTACTAACAATTTATCCATTTGATTGCGAATTAATACTTCTGGGTATCTCAAATTTCTATTAAAAAAGATAAAAAAATAAGATAAAAGAAATAATAAAAATAAAAAAGGGGTATTTTTGTCATTTCACATGTGTTAACTGGTCAAATTAAAAAGTCAACTGAAAATGGACTAAAAGTGAAACGGGCCGTCCGAGGTTGGACAAGATTCGTAAGATTTTCGGGTAATAGACTAAAAGTGTTATACCCGGTAAACCACGAGGACCAAAAGTAGTTTACTCCTAGATTTATAAGATGAAATATGTAAAGGATATAACATGTGCGGCTGTGACACCTGAAACCTCAAAAAGTGATTCTCCATTAAGCTTCTTGCTAGAGTAGGTAACATGCTTCTGGCGCAAATATTCAGTTTCCTTGAGGCTAGGCACAACGCGCCTGAATTATTTCGGTCGTGTCTCGGTCGCGACCGGGTCGTCGCGTTGCGGCGATTCGGTCGCCGGTGCAAATCGAGCACAAACCGACCCTGGTCACGACCGTTTGAAAAACTTGTGGAAAAAATGGACCGTTTGAAAAAATGTTACCGTTACATTTTAAAAAAAAAAATTTCAATTTTTTTTTAAAACCTATATAATCAATACATTCTTTCAATATTTTTTACATTTCACACACAAATCTCAACACACATTAAAAATGTCTAGCAAGAGAACTCCCAAAAAACAAAACCCCAAAATCCTGAGTTCGTCAAGAATCTGTTCCACATGTGACACCGGACTCGAATTTCCGATTATCCGGTGTGTCTCAACAATTCCGGTTTAGACCCACCGGTTTTGAATATCAATCACACCAACAACCTAACTATTCAAACCGTCCTTTTTATCCCCCACAACGTGATAACCAACAACCTAACTACGAATCGCCTTCGGGTGTGTATCGGCCTACTATGGATTCTTCCACTACTTCCTATCCAAACCAACAGTATTCTCCGATTAATCGTTTTGAGGTTGATGCACAATTTGAAAATATGATATACAACCAAGACAACTATGTAGGTGACGGGCCTAGCCAAGATCAATCTATGGGTCAAGGTTCGGGACACGGGTCTTTTCATGGTGCATACAACCTTGAAGACGATGTGGAAGAAATGTCCCCAATCAAACCTAAGAAGCCCTCAAGACGTGCTACGAAAAGCAAACAGGTTGATTCAACTGAGGCACCAAAAGAATGGACAAGTGAGGAGGAGTGTGCGTTATGCAGAGGTTGGTGTTATGTTTCCGAGAATTGCATCCAAGGAAACAGTCGAAAATCAAAGGGCTTTTGGCTAAAAGTAGTGAAGTGCTATGAAACCGAGACGGGTTCTACTAGAGGGTATGACGCGGTTGTGAGCAAATGGAAAAACAGGTTGCGTCCTAGTGTTGGTGCATTTTGTGGTATTATGAATAACATTGAGCGTAGTCATGATAGTGGTGCAAATGATCTCACTGATTACCAAAAAGCTTGTGTTGAATACAAAGTGACTTACAATAAAGAGTTTCAATACCAGGAGGCGTGGAAGGTGCTCAAAGATCACCCAAGTTGGATAGAGGTTGAAATGCCACGGTTTACAAAGAAATCGTCTAGCAAAAGTTGTGTTCCGGTGGTACTAAGATAAACTCGCCAAGGTATGGACTGCAAAATCCCATCAAAATGATACCAGTCAGTAAAATGGTCACGATTTTAGATCCTATTATGAATCTCCTTTCGTCAATCTTTATAGGTGTTGATATGTACTTTATATTTTTAAATTGGGTAGTTCTGTCGTGTTACTATATTTTTTTTACAAACAATGTGGAATCGAAACCATGTAACCAAAAAAAAAAATTCAAAATTTTAGTATGAACTTTTTTACCTGGATTCCAGCACATCCTTTCTTGATATCATCTGTCGAACTATCAGAGTCATTAATCCAGCCCCATAGTATCCTTCTGTTCTTCACACTGTCGAAAAATGTTTTTGATGCATAGAACTTTCCATAATCATATCTCAAATCTGAGTTCTGAGCTACTTCCTGTAAGACCTTTGTTATCTGGTACAAATTTCTCCTTATCAGCGTCATATCTCGCAATCGTGTAGTAGTCATGTGCTTGAAAGCTGGCTTTAAGCACATACTTCAGGTTTTTTTCCATTTTTAGAGTTATCGACGCCATTTCTACCGTTTATAGACACAGGATAAAAGTCTGGACACTCCCAGATCCCAGTATTCTTTCCGAAATAAAGTGGATCATCATGCAAACTCAAGTGAAAAAAATCCTTACTTGTGTAAAGAATCGCAACTCCCAGATTATTTCTCAGACCACCTACAAGAACCCTCCAATTTCCATCATTACCCTTCCAAGATGTAGTTGGATCACGAAAATCATTTGGTTTCACCCCATGAGGCGGAGTCATGATCGGGTTACCAGTATATTTCACCCATTCTTTAAGAAAAGGGTCTGATAAGTTCTTTGGCATTGCAAGATTCTGAACTTGTCGGTTTTTTAGTCGACCCAGTGTACAAAACGACTAGTTTGTTTCTCGGAAGGGTTGTTGTAGAACCTGCCCAGCAACTGTTCAGGTGAAAGGGATTGGTCGGGACAAGTGTATTTTGGAGATGAATCCAGTGGACCATATCATGAGAAATTGAATGCGCCCATACTATTGTTTTATTAAAGATTGAACCATACGGGTTGTACTGGTAGAATAAAGGGCTAATGACTTAAAAATGTATCTAACTTGACACATTTTTACGTTCTGTGTATCTATCTTTTTTTTCCATTATGGTCATCAGACTTTCAAAATTCGGTCATTGTGTGTATTTTGTCACAAATTTACCATGTAAAATGACCATTTTACCCTTTAAAATTTCAAAAAAGTAACGATAAAATGGTCACAAAATACACAGAATTATCGACTTTTGAAAATTTGATTACCATAATGGGAAAGAAAAAAGATGGCTACACGAAACGCAAAATAGTGTCAAGTTAAATGCATTTTTAAGTCATTTGCCCTAAAATAAATGATAAAGTCCCTTGTAATACATAGGACCTACAATTTTCAAATGAGGAGATTAGCAAATCAACAAATGAATTACATTAACCTTGAAGATATTAGCAATTAATTTAAACCTTTACCATTTGGATCTGTATGGTATAATTTTCCAAAGAGAAGATACAAAACAATGCAAAGACATAATATAACACAATATTAGTTTAACTGTTAACAAAATATTAAATTCGATTGTGCAAGTATATGTAAACATAATAATTATTTCTGGTTGTGCTGCAATGAAAATATACCATTCAGCCAATTTTTTGGAGGACGGAGATGGAAAGACGGTTTCCCTCGTTGGTTTTTTGGAACTTGGCTGTGATTTAGAGACACAATATGAGAAGTATCATGAACCTCCATTCCATTACCAAGAAAACAATACAAGTAAATGATCATGACAGAAAAAACACATGTCTTCATGTTAAGGTAAAAGATCCCTTGCTAAATTGTGATGTTCATTCATAATTCTACCGGTATTTAAAGGGATACTTAGTGTTGTGGCTAGTCACATACACCTCACACCGAGATACCTCAAAGACCCAAGTATTATTTAAGATCATTCAAAGCTCCACTTTTTCCTTTTCGTTAATTATTTCCATTTGGGCGTGTTTACTCAACTTATTAGAAGCTGAAGACCCTCGAGATTACTATTGTGGATATTGTACTTACATCATTCCCTGCATACTACTCCGTATATCATATATAGGTCACTGTATGATGCTCCATGGCTATTATTGTAACCAAAATACAATACAAATTTACCGTTCATTTGTACTACATACGTAGTTTGTAAGGCAGATTCATGTGTGAGTCAACATGCGCTATATGCACGAGGTTAATTAAGACGATTTCAGCATAGGTCAGCTCATGTTATTAAGAAAAATGCAATAATTATGGGATCAATTGTTAATTTTGCATCTTTCCATATGTTTATTATGCATTGTGTTATGTTTTTGGTCTTATTTCAGGTTTATTGTTTTGCCTCTATTTTGTCTTGATGAGCTTGTTGCTTGTTACCGTTGGAAGCCTAACATTGGCCCCTTGCTTGACGAGTTTATATCCCTAGTCTTTGACTAGGGTTTCATCTTATCATTCATATCACACACACATAGCTGTGTGCGCAGCTCTCTCATCTTTCTCTCTCTCTTTAAGTTTATGACTTGACCTGGGAGTTTGATTTTCATCTTATATAGAGTGTGTTTGAGTGATATATGTATGTGAGGGAAATCGGATCAACCTAGTTGGGACGATCTCATCATTTTTTTTGTAATCGTTCGGCTAACATCCATTTAGGGACTAGTCTTTATCTTTTTTGTGGTGTTCCCTAATTTATTCACTTCACCATGGTTGATTAATAGAAAATAGATGAAAAGAATGAAGATTTCAAGAGAAAGAAAGTAGTGATAGAAAGTAGAGAGAATGTGGAGAAACTAGGTGAAAATTAGATTAAGAAATGAAATTTTGCCACCCTCCTAACATGCTAGGAGGGTGCTTATATAGTCCACAGACATGCGGGCTCTCTAATGGACTATATATATTTTGGGTCAGGCTTGAATAAATGCTTAGTACCTTAAAAGAGGCATTTTAAGCTAACCATCAAGCCCGTAATGTCACGACTATTTTAACTAACTATTACAACGTTCTAATAAATATTACAATTAAAACCTATGTCCGAACATTCTTGTTTGACTCAATATTTTGAGGTTAACAATCTCCCCCAATGTGAGGTCATTCCTCTTCGATATTTGGAGATCAATGGAGATTACGAATTTCGTCATAAATGAGTCTTGAACGTGTAATAGTAGTTTTGTTCCTTTATGTTGTGATCTTTGAGCCTTTGTCATTGTCTTTCGACTTTGTATTTTATCTTGAGATCTTTAAATTATTCTTGACTTGTCTTTGCTATTTTGGGATATTGTGTCTTTATCCACATGCTCATACTTCGCACTATCTTGAAAGCTTGCTAACAATCTCCTTTGAAGAGAGGTCATTGCTCTACATTAGGAAGATTTTGATCATTAGAGTTGTGGAAGTCTTTAGCTTTCTTGATTGTTGAATATGTCTTTGGGCATGAGTATGTGGTTTTTAAATCTTCGACTTTGCTGAGTACACCGTAACGGCGCCTTCTCGAGACAAAACTTAGACACGGACTGAATGGCTTTCACATTCGTCTTAAATCGGTAGCGTTTTACCTCCGGTCGGTAAAGACCGTTACACGATATTAAATATCGTACCTGTGATTAGGTAGATTCAATTAAGAACCTCCTTGACAGGGTTTGGTGGCTGTACTAGCCGTTCTCTTAACTCGACCGTCTCAAAGAAAGAATGCGAACATAAAGAGTGAATCAATTGGATAAATATCCGCTTGATTAAAGTCGTCAATTCAAATTCCTGGAACAAGTTTGATTCATTACGAATCTTACCATTGTTGCTTTCCAGTTGACACAAGCTTGATTCAAAAGAAACTCGCAAGTTACCTACCGTAGCGCTGTTTAATGTTGACGCTAGAAGGATTTCCATTCGTCACTGTGAATATTAATAAATATCACTCTGAATGTTCTGGCAAGATCATAAAGATATTGCGTAGAAACCTGAAACGAGTTTGAATTGATAACGAAACAAACCACTATTGCTTTTCAGTTTTACATATGTTCACTTCATAAAGAATCTTACACATGACCTACCGTAGTGCTGTTTGATGTTAACACTGGATGGATTTCCACTCATCATTGTAAATACTAGGAAGTATCACTCTGAGTGTTCTAGAAATATCGCAAGGGTATAACGTAGGACTCTCTTGATCGCCATCCGTGTGTCCTAACGAGATTTGATTGATCTCTTGGCTCTACACTGGATTTGTGCACTTTTATTGGTCGAAGGCTGGAGCAGATGCCACCTATTCAATATCAACTATCTCGGAGTGAGAAGGTCAATAGTAGTCGTGTTGATCTCTGTGACAATAAAACAAACTTCTTTTGAGAGAAGCCTAAGTCAGCTGGGGAGGGGTTGTGCATTACATCACTGGGTCCATGATGCGTTGTCTTCATCATGTGTTGACCCAGTTTCTACCTAAGTTGTATGGAGGGCTTCTTTCTTTACACCCTTTATCCTTACATTTATTTTTCATTATTCAACCCCTTCAATGCTTACCAAGACATCATTAATAGCACATTGTTGTGATTGTTCCAGTGCTATCATCACTACTTAGTCAGCATTCAGCTACGTTCACATTCTACTCCATCTTTCCTAAGGACTTCTAGTAATCTATTGGATTGTCTCTGCGAAGATCCCTCCAGTTCTGGTTGGATCATAGGACTTAAACCTAACCACCCTTTTGACACCAATAACGTCGTGAATTAAAGATGTTGTGGGTATTTGATCGTAACCATGAGTGCTTGAGTCTTTAGATCACATTTTAATTACATTTTCTCCTCCTATCTCTAATATATAAAATAATTTGATAATAGAGATACCAAATTTGATTAAAATATATTGTGAAAAATAGTCTTGAAAAATTTCGGGAGAAAGATGTGTTAAACTTAGCATGAAATTGGAACGCTCCCCCTCAAAAATTGATCCAATGGAATTGTCATTACTAGGATATAATCCACATTAAACTTTTAAGGATAGGAGTTGTTGAACACACAATTTTTGAAAGATTTTGAATATCATTGAGAAATTCTTGAAAAAATTGTGTTCAACGCTTTTTTGAAAAATCAATTCTTTTTGGCGAAAAGGTTTTTCTAAAGCATAAACTTGAGTTCATAGACTATGAATGTCTTAACAAATCCACTCAAGCGTAAGAAGATTTCTCTTCTTTTGCTGAGGGTAAGGGCACTAAAGCGTACACTCCCCCGTGAATATGGATCCGGGTTGCAATCTGAAAGTGATTACAAGCCATTGTGTTGAGCTCAAAACGTTGAATGTTTTGTGACAAGCTCAACCCAAGATAGATTTCTCTACCCGTTGTTGGAAATATTGTTCAAAAGAGACAATTTCCTTTATAAAAGATAGAAATGACATGTTTTAAAAATATCTACAACTTTCATTCGAGCTTTATGTACACACCTGTGTCGTTATTGAGCGACATTTCTAGGTACGTTCATATTATCGATACTGAAAGACATGTCGAGAAGAATCTTTTTAGATTTTCAAAAGTTTTTAATTTTGTATTTTGCTTTTTCATTAATATTTACATGTATATGTTTGATAGATGAATCAAGCAGGCTTCTTTGCCAGAACCTCCAGTTCTGCTGGAGTCAAACATCTCATACCAATTTGCCTAACTTGATACACGAACCTCTCTTTCGAAAGAGCTTTTGTAAACAAGTCAGCTAATTGATAATCAGTTCCAACAAAGTAAAGTTCAACGATACCCCTTTCAACATGTTCCTTAATGAAGTGATATATGACAACAATGTGCTTACGTGTATCAAGACACCCTGTATGATCAGAATCTGAATAGGTCGTTAGAAAGAAACCGGTTTCCTCGAATACCAGAGTCCCATGTGAATGGTATTCTTAAGGTACCGAAAGATCCGTTTAACCTCTTTGAGGTGCTTTTCAGTGGGTTGTGCTTGATATTGTGAACAATAACATGTAGCATGTGATATATCTGGTCGGCTTGCTATTAAGTACATGAGGGAGCCGATCAAGGAACGATATTTCGTTTGATCTATGGCATCTCCCTCCAAATCAGCATCTAGGGATGTGGTTGATAATGGTGTCCCAACGGGTTCACATGAGGTCATACCATGCTTTTTGATTATCTCTTGACAATACTTAGCTTGGTTAATAAAGATACCACTTGGGGATTGGTGAACTTGAATTCCTAGAAAGAATTTTAGTTCGCCCATCATAGACATTTCAAATTTGCTGTGCATTACTTTTTCAAACCATTTTGAAAGTTTTGGGTTTGTAGACCCGAAAATAATATCATCAACATAAATCTACACAAGCAAAATGTCATCCCCATATTTATAACTGAACAAAGTCAGATCAATGGAACCTTTTGAGAAACCTTTGGAGACCAGAAATTTCGAGAGCTCGTCATACCACGCCCTTGGAGCTTGCTTGAGTCCATAAAGTGCTTTGTGGAGACGATACACCTTGTCAGGATAATGATGATTGAAAAATCCTTCCGGCTGTGTGACATAGAATTCTTCCTTTAAAGGACCGTTAAGAAACGCCCTCTTGACGTCCATTTGATAAACGATGAATCCCTTATGTGCAGCATAAGCAAGGAAAACCCTGACCGCTTCCATACGAGCTACTAGTGCAAATGATTCTTCAAAATCAATACCCTCTTTATGTCCATACCCCTTTGCCACTAGCCTATCTTTGTTCTTGATGATTGTGTTTTCTTCATCCATCTTGTTTTTCCAGACCCATCGAAGATTTAATGGAATTACCATCGTATGGTCTGTCAACAAGTTCCCAGACTTTAAGTATTTCAAATTGAAGAAGTTCATCTTGAATCGATTCAATCCAAGCATGATCAGCCATGGCTTCTTTGATGTTTTTCGGTTCAGTTGTACTCACGACGAGTGCGAACATACAAACATCGCCATCGGTTTCAAGCTGTCGTCTTGTACGAACGGGTTGTGAAGGGTTTTCTTATAACTTGAACCAAAGGATGATCTCGGGTCCAATGATGTGTTGAAGGATGCTGTTGATAGAATGTATGCATATTAGACGGATTGACATGTAGAGTAGAAGACTCTCCAGTTTCGTGTACCGGTGTACCGAATCGGTTGATAAAGTCGTCTTCGTCATTTAATGCATTGTCTACTTTGTGTTATCTAGAGCAATGACAGTAGTTGTGGATGTTGTAGGAGCGGTTGTTGATGTGATATTCTGAGGAGGTAAATATGCAACAACCCGTGTTGAAGTAGATAAAGTTGTATCCTTTTGTTGACGATGATCGGTATCACGAGTGACAGTGGAAGACTTCGATACAACATGTTTCTCCCCCGTGAAATATTCATCATACATTGGTCCATATAACATTTCCAACTCTTCAATTGTCGTGTTGACTGTCATATCTGCTCTTGGAACATTTCCTTGAACCAGCTTTGAACTTGACGATTCATTGATGTGGTCTTGAGTTCCGAGTTTCGTGCGGTTGTGAACGGAAGTCGTTTGTCGTTGTGGACCGGGACTTAAACTGTTTTGTTCAAGTGCCATTTCTTGTAATTCATCAAATCGGATGTGAATAGTCTCGACTATCAATTTTGTTCTCTTGTTGTACACTCTATATCCCTTAGACTGAGTTGCATATCCCACTAGAATACATGCATCACCTTTCTCTTTCATCTTGTCCAGATTTTCACCATCTCGAATAATGTAACACGTACATCCAAAAACATGAAGGTGTTTGAGTGAAGGTTTTCGATCATGAATTATGTGATATGGTGTCTTTTCGTGTCTTGGGATAATTAAGGATCTGTTTTGTGTGTAGCATGCAGCTGACACGGCTTCGGCCGAAAAGTATAATTGTAGTTTTGAAGCGGAAAATAATGTTCGAGCTGCCTCAACCAAAGTACGGTTTCGTCTTTCAAAAACGCCGTTTTGTTCGGGTGTTCGTGCAATAGATGTTTCATGTTCAAGTCCTTCAGCTTCAAAATAGTTTCTTAGAGTTGAATTAAAAAATTTTGTTCCTCTGTCAGTACGAATCACTTTTATTTGAGCTTGAAGACCACGTTGTATCAGTTTATAAAGTTGATGAGAACTTCGGGTGTTTCATCCTTGGACCTCAAGAAGTGAGTCCATGTGTACTTTGAGTAATCATCGACAATTACCATAACATATTTCTTCCCATTGATACTGTGAACACGTATGGGACCACACAAATCTATATGAAGAAGATCTAACCGACCTTTAGAGCTTGGTGTAGTCTTTGTCTTAAAACTACTTCGTTTAGCTTGAGAAAGCTCACAAGAAGAACAAAGATGATCTTTGATGAATTTCAAGCTTGGAAGGCCTCTCACAATATCTTTCTTGGAAGCTAAGTTGATGGTATCAAAGTTGAGATGAGATAGACGTTGATGCCATAACCATGCCTGAGTCGTTGAAGCTTTAGCCATGAAGCAAATTGGAGTTGATGAAGTTGTGTCTTGTAGTGAAATTGTGTAAAGATCAATACCCCGTGTACCGGTAAGTAAGTCATTCCCATCATAATCACAAACAAAACATGTCTTCTTTCTGAAAGCAACCTCCAAATCCACATCACAGAATTGACCAACCGAGAAAAGATTGTGATTGAGCCCTTCGACGTAGTATACCTTTTTGATCGTTATATTCCCCTGAACCAAATCTCCATATCATAGGATCCGTGGAAATTGATCATTTCCGAATCGGATCGTACCCAGGAACTTCTCCCTGAAGTTAATTAGAAGCTTGAGATTCCCCATCATGTGCTTCGTGCATCCGGAGTCCAGTATGAAGAGAATTATTTGTATCACCTGCAGAAGAGTTAGAACAAGATGGAGCATTTGCTAAATTGGATACCACAACAGTTGTGATTGTAGAATCATTAGTGTCCTTAGCAACATTTAAATGCATACTAACACTCGTTGTCACATTTTATGTCCTAACTTTAGGCATCCATTTATATCCTAGAGGACATTGATTAGTAAACCACCATTTCTAAGACTTGCTAGCAGACTCATATAATTCCTTAATTCTGCTTCTAGGATTCTTAGTGGTGGAGTCTGATGCAATACTTTGCTTAGTGGGGGTTGCACCAGAATGTTTCATTTTGTGTTTGGGTTTACTAGCGCTAATAGGCATCGCAACTTGCTTCTTAGTTCTAGTATCTACGCCTTTGACATTATTCATAGCACACATAGAATGCTTAGCATTAGCAAACTTTCTACATTTGACACAAACAAATTTCACATTCATAGCATTTAAATCATTCAAGACATTCAAATCGTCATTACACGACTACAGACTTTTTATTCTTAAAAACATTCAAATTCCTAGGGTGTTCTTCTACTTCCTTCATCTTCCCTTGACTCTTGTGTTTCGAGACCTTATCATTTGCTTAGGTGCTCTTAAGCTGAGGCCGGCTAACACTAGAAGTGGAGACTACTCCTGTAGTAGAAGTCACACGAATATTAGTGTTTCTAGAAGTCTGAGGCGAGTGACTAACTTTGTTTGTGGGTTTAGTGGTCATTCTATACATCCCTGGTTTAATCACATTATTGTGCTTAACGCTTGGTGCTACAATATTCCTTATGGGTTGAGTATGTGGTAACCTTTCCTTTCCATCCATCTTGTGGGCAAACACAGGTTTTGCAAACAAAGAATTTGAGAAAGCAGACGGTTTTCGCAAGATAGATGATCTATTCACTTTAGAGGCATTGAGTTGTCTAACAACAAGTTTCTTAACGCTAGGTTCCACAACTTTCCCACCTATCTTAGCAACGATTTTCTTCAACTCTGCTATTGCTATGTCTTTTTCTTGTAACTGAGCTTTCAAATCCGAAATATCAAGACTTTTTTCGTTTAGTAATCGACATGACTCAGATAATTTTACTTCCAAAGGTGTATCATTTGAAAAGCTGCCAACTTTCTTTTGCAAAGCAAGTTCAAGTGAGTGACAATGTTTTTGAAGATAATCATATCTATGTTGAAGTAACGAAAACTCTTTTTGGTCAACTTTATTCGAAAGCTCAGTTTCAAGACGTTCACATTCTTTAACTTGATCAAGATTTTTGCATGCAACATCATAATATTCATCAATATCAGCACAAGATGTAACATAAACACACATAATATCTTTTGAGAGACATTTGTGTAAGAGTAGATCATATGCTGTAGAAAAGTCGTCTCTTTCAGGTTGATGGTCGTTCACTTCTTGTTCAAGAGATTCCACAAATTTCAAATCATCAAACATTTCTTGCTTAATTAATGTTTCAAATTCCAAAATATGTTTTTGCGTTCATTCTGCAAGCGGAATCAAAATAATTTTCACAAGCACAGTTATATCGTGAGGAATTTCTTTGTCTCCTTTCGAAAGTTCACGTTTTTTCTAGTCATCATCAACAACCTTTTTGAAATTGTCAATGTTGCTGTTGAGAATAATAAGTGCTTACTTACTCTTGCTTACAGAAGCTTTATATGGAAAGTACTCAATAAATTTTGAAACATTATTTTTCTTAGTGGCAAAAGCTTGTCTCCATTTAATTCTTATTTGTTCACATTCGAAAAATATTTGCTCACGAGTTTTCTGTGTTTGCGGTTTGAAAAGACCATAAAGACTGTTTTCATAAGCATAATTATATGGTTTAATGAATTCTTTATTAACTTTTGGTCTACTCTCTTCTTCCAAATCGTTTGTCTCTTCACTATCAGGCCTAACAACAAGACAATCAAGATCGGTCTATTGGGACTCATCAAGATATAAGTGCTGATTCTCAGATTGAGCTTGCTCAAGGTACTTAGGATTTGCAAAACTAGGTCTATCCTTGAAAAACGAACGAGGTGCCAATATTCTCATGGTTTGAATTGATTGATTAGTTTTGTAAACAATTTTCTTGTAAAAATCAAGTTGAGTTTCAAGTTTCACCATTTTGTCGATGTCATTCGCTTGTTTAGTTTTGAAATCCTTTTCCATCTTTTCAACCACAAGTTTCTTTTCATTAACAAGTTTAGTTTTATCCTCTTGAAGAAAACCATTTACTTGAGTTAGCTCATTGACTTTAGTGGTAGCAAGATACGTTTTGTGACGTTCAGTACTCAAAGAGGTGTTATAATTACGTTTCTCTTGTTCTAGAAGCTTAAGAGTTTCATTATATTTCTGTTGAAAATCGTCCTTTTTGACGTTAATTAAACACCCTTTGTACCCCTCAATCTCATTGGTCTTTTGAAGAAGCTGAGCTCTATAGCTATCAATGGTCTCACTAGATTTAATTAGAGCAGCTTTGCATTCGTCAAAATTTTGAGTGAGCGTAGCGTTTGCCTTCTTTAGTTGCTTCTGACTCTTTCTAGTTTCTTTGACATCTTTTTGTAAAGAAGCAATTAATTTAGCAAGCGCAATACGCTCGTCGTCATCATCATACTCATTTGCATGTTGATCATCCTAAGACTCATTATTGCACATGCCTGATGAGTCGGTTGTGGTATTGCTATCAACCGTTTCTATAACACCCCCAAATATTCATACTTTAGTTCAGCGGAAGAGTCGTTGGTGTTACGGGATAACACATTACTCAAATTATAGACAACGCTTAAAAATCGCGTCGTTTAATAATAAAGCATTTTCCATTCATGAGTATCAAATTTACATAGGTCCCAAGTCATAGTATTTCATACAATTTTACAAAACATTTGAATAGAAATTGTAATTTAAGTGCGGGCCATAAATTCTTGTCGTCTTCCCGAGAATTACCTTCAAGTACCTGAGATAAAACAAGTTAAAAGAAAAGGTCAGCGAAAACGCCGAGTGAATTCATAGAGTTTAATGAAATCCATTAATATATCATCGGTATAAAATTATTACCGAAAATCATTTTGTACAATTCTTTGTTGTAGGCCATTAAATAAGCCAAAAACATTTTATACAAATCTTTGTTGTAAATCATACTATAGGCTTTTGCCATTATACGAACCAGTGTCGTAAAAACATCATACAATACGTTTTATAACGTTGTATACAATTAAATAAAAACCGTTATATGAATATGGTTATATAAAACCCAAAACACGAACATAATATCAATAATAAGACCCCGTATTGCTAGTCAGGCAATATATCATAATTCAATACGTATAGCAGTATTTTCGTTATTGGATTATTATAAGCCGCATGACATTGCTACGTTACTATAACAAACAACGGGTAGCTAACCCGAAACTCATTTGCCCATCTAAAACAGCGTGTCGTCACAATAATCACGCTTATGTAAATCTTCTCATACATAAATTCGCTTACCAATCAATGTGGCACGACGTGGATCAACCGTCAAGGCGCGAACTGGGGTGATCTTCCCCAAATAGTACTATTATATGCACAAGCGTCTACCAAATCCTGGTAGTTCACAATTCATGCTAATGGGACTTCTGTGACATAACCTAACTATAATAATCCATTTTATTTCATACATCGGTCATAAAATCATTCATCGGGTCATATAATCATTCATCGGGTCATATAATCATTCGGGTCCAAATCAATAAACAAACAATCGGGACAACTGGTGTCCTATTTTATTAAAGCTAACATGTTATCTCCCTCGTGGGTTAATAAGTATGAAAACACTTATCCTTTTACCACTTAATTATAAAGATAACCAAGCCAAAACGTGTATTTAATGTCGTAAATCTCGGAATTATGCGTGTTTTGTGTTTTTGTTGTGATTTAGGACCAAAATGTGAAAAGGGAAGAAAACATGGGCTTTCACGGGCTTTTTTCGAAGAAAAAGACAAAAGACAAAGTCAAAAGATCAAGAGTGAAAAAAGAACGGAAGTCCAAGGCCTATTCTGAAGATTTATCGAAGAAATAGTCTAAAGACGAAAGTTTAATAAAGTCGAACAACCAAGTCTAATAAAAGAAGAAAATTATAAGACGAGTTCAATTTATATCAACAAATCCCAAGACAACGTCGAGAAAGTCGAAGAATTTAAAAGACAAAAAGACGAGAAGAAAGAGAAAAGCATCAACACATGTTAATCCTCCTATAAATACCCTCCTAATGACACATTAGGAGGTGTTAGCTAATTTGACAAATTAGTCTTTCCATTTATTTTCCTTGCACTTTCATATTGTCATTTTACTTAATTGTTCTTTAATTTCAAGATTATTTCGATTAAGTTCTAATTTTGTTGTTGAATCATTAATTTTAATCAAGCTTTTTATTAGTCTCTCATTCTACCTTTCTTGTTGATTTAATCTTTATGCTTATTTGCTTATTGTCATGCTTATTTGATTGTTCTTTATGTTTTTATGTGTTTGATTTTTTAGCTTATTGTTATTATAGCTTATTGATTGCTTTTCTTAATTTTAATTAAGTATTTTTAAAAGTTATTTTATAAAAAATTGATTTTAAATATTTTTATTATTTAGTGTTTTTAAAAGTTTTTTATTTGTGGCCTATTTAATTTTTCCTAAAATTACATTGGTTAAAGTTTTGGTTAAGTGCTTATTAGTTTTTAGCTTATTTTTTAGATTTTAGCTTATTTATATTTTTTTACGATATCCGGGTTTTTAAACCCTAGTATCCCGGATAAGTAATTTCTCACATTCCGGATAATGCAACAAAATCATTTCCCGGATAAGTTATAGAATTGGAAACCCGGATAGTAGAAAAAAAGTTGGATCCCGGATAAGACATAAAACACAAATCCCGGATTAAGCCAAAAACATGTATTCCAGATAAAGGAAAAGTGTTTTACCCGGATAAGCTTTCTAAGACCAAAACTTCACAAGACCCGGATAAGTCTACTAAACAAAACCCGGATAGCAATATAATCACAGAACCCGGATAAGAATATAATCACAGAACCCGGATAAGAATATCTTTGACATGCTAGCTAGGTTGGTTGCTTATCACTTTTCCCGCCATTTTGAGCTAGTAACCTGGGTGCTTGAGCTACTAGCTTGGTTGCTTGGTTATTCATATATATTGTTCCGCATCGATTTAGTTTTATCTTAAAGTTTTTCCAACTTTTATTCTGAAAGTCACGTATTTTTAGTTATATTATTCGTCGATTTTCAGTATTAGTATTTTTTCGGAAAGTTTAAGTTTTATCTTTTATTTAGTGCCCGCTTTAGCTTTTACCTCGTTTAGCTTTAAAGTAGCCATTTAGTTTTATTTCCTCCTTTTTCACCAGGTAAACTTTATTTTCAAGTCGAAAGTTAATTTCTTCGTTTAGTTTTATTTTTATTAATTGTTTTGTTTTAATTTACGTTTTATTATTTGTTTTGCTCCTTTATTAGTTATTTGTTTTTGGTTTATTTTTATTACGTTTCGCTTTTACCTTTTAAGTGGAAATAGATAACCAAACCTTCTTTTATTCACCAAAAACGAATGAGTCGCACTTTAAACCCTTTTTCAATTCGAATCGAATCGAGAGAAACGAACTTAATAATTTTTCAACTATTAAAATGGCGCCGCTGCCGGCTCTTTTCGTGAAGATTAACGTTTTTTGTGAGAGACGCGTTGGATTTTGGGGATCTGTTCACTCGTGAACGTTATTTTTCTTGCTCAAAATTTTTCAAAAATCCATAAAAATTAAAAAATTAAAAAATCCAAAAACATTTAAAAAAAAATCATAAAAAAGCATTTCTTTTTCCAAGAGTTTTGCACAAAAATATTCCTCTTCATCCTCTATTTTGTTTAATTATTTTTCTCAACCCTTCTAATTTTTAATTCTTCATGGATTCGTATGTTTATTGTGTAGGGTGTGGGAGACCATTGTATGGTTTTCAAACATGTCAATGGTGTATATGTGAGCGATGCGAAAATGATATCGACAATTTTCATATTTTGGATTTTGTCCATTGTGCAATTCGACTAATTCATCCTTTGCTTCTAATGCACCTGCTCCCCCTCTTGCATATATTGTGGAAGCGATTCTCATTGGCATATTTTGTGTCCTATTCGATATCCGTCTCTTGATGAGCAAGAACCGGGTTACAATTATGACAATGGTCATAACTATCTGCCAAATGCACCGGGTTTTTCTCAATACCCGTGTTGCAATAATTGTGGGGGCCCTCACGATACCTTTTCTTGTCAGCCGATGAATTATTGTGAGCCACTTCCGTGCTATAATTCTGGTTTTCAAAATTTTGAGCCCCCACGTCACACCGGCGATCATCAACCTTCCTTCGAACATTTGAGCCCCCACGAACAATGGGCCACTCTTGCTAAGCAATGTCAAAAAGTTCAAGAAGCTTTAAATAAATACATCGAAAAATGTCAAGAGGATCAACGACAAGAGCAAGTATCTAATCTTAGTGCTTATACTCCTCCTCTTGTGCGTCCATACTACTATTATGATGATGATGACGAGGAGGATGATATCTATGATCTCAACCCATCTTCTGAGATTACTACTCCTATTGTTGATATCCATAATGCGTCTAAGGATAGTGATTCATCGAGTGAGATTAGTGATTTTGGTCTCGACAAATTCTTTGATGATGTTTGTGATGTGCCGACTTTTGCGGAGCATACGGACGAGGTCACTCTTACGGATGACATTTCTCCATGTTATGAGAATTTCACGTTTGAAATTTCACTTTTTCACCCATTTCCACCGGGAGATGCGGGCGATGACGATTTATTCTCTCCGAATTATGAGAAGTTCACCGATGAACTTGCTCTTTTAAATAAGGTGGAAGACGTTATTCTTCGCGATCGATTGTTGAAAGTTCATCTTCTTATCTCTCAAATTGAAGCGTTGAATTCCACTCCTATCAATGAATCTTTACTTCCGTCTTTTACACCCGTTGAGAATAATGACCCATTTATGGAGGAAATCGACATTCTCCCAATACCTCTGGGTATTAGTGATTACGACACGGAGGGGGATATTCTTTTTGATAATTTGATACATGAAGATATTGTACCAAGTCCCCCTCCCGAGCATCTTTCATCGACTCTTTTAGATACCATTACGGAGGACGAGTGCTTTGACCCGGGAGGTAACATTGACCATTCAAATCGAAAGTTAATTTCTTCGTTTAGTTTTATTTTTATTAATTGTTTTGTTTTAGTTTAGGTTTTATTATTTGTTTTGCTCCTTTATTATTAGTTATTTATTTTTGGTTTATTTTTATTACGTTTCGCTTTTACCTTTTAAGTAGAAATAGATAACCAAACCTTCTTTTATTCACCAAAAACGACTGAGTCGCACTTTAAACCCTTTTTCAATTCGAATCGAATCGAGAGAAACGAACTTAATAATTTTCAACTATTACGGGTTTATAAAACATTTCATAAAACATTTAAAAAGTGCGAGGCTATGAACTCACATTGATTGGGAAAGGCGGGTTATCGGCGATTTGGATGTACGATACGTGCTTCAATCACGGAAACCTAGACAAATAATACTCATCTTAGACTCTTGTCCAATGACGTTATAAAAATAATGGCTATGTATATATATGATGATATTATAAGTATGATGATGATCAAGTGTGTTTTTATATCTTCATTCAACATAATAGTGTTATGTGTTAGTCAATTTTTTTACTAGTTACACTAGTTTCAATCCAATTTCATATTAAGGCCCAATAAGCCTATTAAAGCCCAATACATTATATTAGTCCAATTACCCTTTCAACATCAGTCCTATACTCACATGTCGGGCCCAAGTGGGTTAAGCCCAAAGAGTAAGTCCATTAGTATTTAGCCAAATTAGTTGGGTTAATAATCCAATAAGGCTAATTTGACCCGTTAATGTCCATATGTTATAAAGCTCGGGTTTTATCGGTTTTACTTGTAATATGTACTTATACATCAGTATATGAGTTGTAAAAAGTTTACATTAGACGGGTCCGACCATCTATGTTTTAATTGACGAAAACGTTAATTTATCGGTTTTAGCCGAAAAGACGTAAAACTTATGTTTATAGTTTTATAACTTATAAACTTATCAAATTGTCATTTTTATAAAATGATACTTTTATTTATCAAAGTAAATAATTATTTATATGTAATTTATAAGTTAGTGGGTTTTAGGTATACTTTTTATATTATATTTACTTGAGTGTTAATATTATACTATATACTTTTATTTTACAAATCTGATTTCTATTTTCACTTTCACTATTTTTACCATATCCTGAGTTCTACAAAGAGATAGAAGCTCGTTTGTAGACACCATAAACTACATGATATGTGCTACAATTAACTCAGTTTTAGCTACTGTTCAATCTATATCTAAATGTCCCTAACAGTCCGTCCAAAACAGACTACTCAGATTTGTACTCCAATAATGTTTTGATCATATCTCACTCATTTTAAGGATTCCATGGTATGGCCAACTCTCACATGTGTAAAAGTCTTATAAATAACTGTATATTAATTCATCCATGCCATTTTAACAGTTTAACGTAAGGTTCTTTACTGTTTTTATACAGCCTACTTATTTAAGCAAGATTTTACCACTTTTACATGTAGTTTTCAATCTTTTTAAACAAGTTTATCAATACATGATCCCCACATAATATTTTTATCATCATATATCATTATATACATATACATCAAGAAAGAAAATATAATTTACATTTGCAAAAATAACAAGGAAATGGGAAGGATGATCTTGTTACCACCATGATTATGAAAGTTAAGATCAATCTTGACTTTTGTTGGTAAAACTTGGGTACACCAATATCAACTTTAAGATCACCTATCTTCATGAAATACTTATGGAAAATCAGCCCTATGACACCAAGAAATCTCCTCTTTGGATGTTAAAATCTCCTCCAATCTTCAAGTCTTCAAAGGGTTTCCATCTTGATCAAGTTTAAACACAAGATTTGTGGTAGAAACTTGATCATGTGAGGTGTTTAGTGGTGGTGGTGGACGACAAGTAGAGAGAGGAAGAGAGAAATGTGTGTGTTTGCATGTATACAAATGAAGATAGTGGTTTGAGTTTGGTTGTTTTAAGGTAAAGATGGTTTTGGAGCAAGCTAAGGACAAGTGTCCTTAGTTAGCTTATTAAGTTGACACACCAAGAGTGTGTTGGTGAAGCTTTGCCGCCCCTTGTATAGGGGTGGGGCAAGAGTTATCTTGTCTCATACCAATTTATTTACGGGTATTCCTTGATTCTATTTTCCTCGATTTACGTGCCCTCGGGTCGTTTTACGAAAAACGTTTTTATAAATTATGAATCAACGGCACAAAATGAATCAAATAAAAATTGTCTCATCAAAAACGGAGTTTAAAAACGTAAATACGTAAACCTAGGGTTCTCGGTTTAGTCGTAAAGGACGTTGAATTATGAACGTAAGTCCTAATCTCTTCTCGTAAATTTGTGAGTTTATAAAGCAACACAAAATAAAATTCCAAAATAATATTCAAGAATAAATTTATTTCCTGAAATGTCGGACTGTCACCAAAAACGGTATATGTAAACGTAAGCACGTAACGTAGAGTCCTCCGGTTTAGACGTAGTCGATGCTACTTCAAGACGTAAACCCAAATTTCTTCCCATAATTGAGTTACTTCATAATATAACATTAAAATAATGTTTTTAAATAAAACTTGAGAATAAAATATCGACCATAAATTGACGGATTGTCACAGTTTCCATCATACATGTGTCATTAATGGCTTTGGGTAGCTCAGAATGCTCATGAATATTATCAAACACATTATATTCCTCTTCAGTGTGTACCTTGTCGATTGGCTCAGTATCAAAGATAGGCCCATTGTCATCTTCAGTGACATTGAGAACTTCTTCAACCTTTGCCATGTACGAGTAATGTGCTTCAAGTTCTTGGTCGGAGGCTTCATCATCGGTATCATCAAGAATTGCTCCTTCCTTAGCCGACAGTTTAACCCCAGCTTGCATTTTCTTGCATAGCAGCATCTTTTCCTTATGATAGCCAGACTCCCTAACCCGTTTCTGCTTCCTATTCCCAACAGCAGTAGCAATCCTCTGAGTATCATACTTAGCATTTTGTCGATCATACCGTGCAGAACCCTCAACATGTGTTGGTTTACGTCGATCATACCTAGGAGGACTTTCATCACGTTGACGTGTGTCATACCTTCGAGGACTCTCAACATATTGGTTCCTCGTATTTGATGATGTTCGAAGATTGTTGTTGGTGGGTTTGAAGATTTTCTTGTAGGTCTTCATAATGAAAGAAATTTGTTGCTTCATCTCCATATCCTTCTGATCTAGTTCTTCATCACTGTCCTCTTCAGATGATGGCTCAGGTGATGGTGATGGTGCTCTTGGTTCTTTGTCTCGTGATCTTGTGGGAGCTGAATACTTAGATGAAGTAGAGTATCTTGGTGTAGAGGATGTAGTAGAGTATCTTGGTGAGGAGGATGTAATGGAGTATGACTTTGGAGCACGAGAGCGATGATCTTGGACGTGTTGAGTGGTAGACACCAAAGCAAGTGGATTATCAGTCTTTGCTATCCTTTCAGCTCGAAGTTCATTCGCCTCATTCTGAAATTATTTCAAAATGTCAAAGAGTGTGTGATAGTTGACCTCTTCTAACTTACTCTGTTGTTTCACCAAAGTTACAAACCGTTTCCACTCTGGTTGAAGTTGCTGTAGAAATTACACATTGACTTGCATGGTGGAAACTTGCAAATTGTTTCTTGTCATGTCATTCATCATCTTGTAGAACCTTGAGTAATATGAATCAATTGATTCCCCATCCAATGAATTAAACTTACCAAAGTTCCAGAACAAGTTAGTTTTGACATCTTGCTTGTTATGTGATTCACCTTGTTGCAAGCGTTCAATGGCAAACCACATCTCTTTAGCAGTAGAGCATGCATCAACCGTTGAGTAAATATCATCCCCAATCCCACTTAGAATCAAATAGATTGCTTCTTTCTCTGCATCAATCCAAGCACGTTTCTCTTTCGAAGTTTTCTCATATGTTTCTTCAATTGTTTGCTCATTGGAACCAGTTGTTGAGTCGGTTGCTGGAATTGCAGGAATGGTTATTGTAGTCAGCGTATAGGGTCCTTCTTTGATGCAGCGTCGAAGAACATCACCATTATGTTTGGTGTCAAGATATCAAAGGAATCGTGATTTACATTGTGCATATCGGCCAGTCACAAGCATTGGAGGTCTCTCTTTGTTACCCGCCATCATGATGTTGTTGTTAGTGACACGATACTCTTGAGTAGAATCCATGTTGAAAAACGAGAAATTGCTGAAATGAAAAGGATCTTAAGTAGATGTGTTGTGATTGTTGTTGTCGATGAAAAATGTTAAAATCCCCTAAAAATTGTCTTCACAAGAAACCAAAAATTCTAAGGCGAAAAATCACACGAAAGTTTCACTTTTGTAAAAACTTCTATTTTCGGAATATTGGAGTTTTTCGAAATAAGAGACTTTTTCGGATAATTGACCCTTCTTCGGAATAATGGTGAATTTCGGATAAATGAAGATTTTCGGAAAATTGATGAATCTTCGGAATAAGTGGTTTCTTCGGATAAATAAGATTCTTCGACATAATGAGAGATTTTTGGAAAAATGTGGCGTTTTTGGTAAATGCACTATTGTCGGAATTTTGTGGTTTTTCGGAATAATGCACTATCTTCGGAATATTATGGATTTTTCGCAATAATATACTTCTTCGGAGTTATGGCACTTTTTCAGATAAAGAACATTTTTCGGATAAATGCAATGAATTCGGATAAAAGGAGGATTTTCGGAATAACTTACCTTTTCGTATAAACGATTTTCGGAAAAATCCCTTTCTTCGGATAAAGCAATATCTTCGGAATAACTCACTTTTTCGGAAAAACTGATGATTTTCGGAATAATCCCACTTTCTTCGGAATAAATCTTCGGATAACCACCTTTTTTCGGAATATCTACTTATCTCCGGATAACATATTTTCGGAATAACAACATATCTTCGGAATGAGAAACCCTTTTCCGAATATTGATTTTCGGAATAACCAAAATCCTTTTCCGAAGATCTCTATTAGCCAATAAAACTTACTGTTCTTGTACCGAGCCCCAAAACCAATCCAAACACCCCAAAACTTGGGTATTAACCACAAAAACTTAACCAAATCCCTACCACAACTATGTAGGAGATTTATAACAAGATTTAGATCCCGAAAACACTAAAAAAAATTAATTCGAGATGATTTTTAAGATAAATCAACAGAACCAAATCCAAACCAAACAACCAATCACTAATCTACCCCTTGGCGATTGATACCAATTGTTGTTCCCTAATTTATTCACTTCACCATGGTTGATTAATAGAAAATAGATGAAAAGAATGAAGATTTCTAGAGAGAGAAAGTAGTGAGAGAAAGTAGAGAGAAGGTGGAGAAACTAGGTGAAAATTAGATTAAGAAATGAAAGCTTTCCACCCTCCTAACATGCTAGGAGGGTGTTTATATAGTCCACCCACATGCGGGCTCTCTAATGGACTATATATGTTTTGGGCCGGGCTTGAATAAATGCTTAGTACCTTAAAAGAGGCCTTTTAAGCTAACCATCAAGCTCGTAATGTCACGAGTATTTTAACTAGATATTACAACGTTCTAATAAATATTACAGTTAAAACCTATGACCGAACATTCTTGTTTGACTCAATATTTTGAGGCTAACATTTTGTTCTTGTACTCTGATTATTAATAAATTACACCAAGGGGTGGTTGGTTGGGTGTAAGATCTATTTCTGCTTCTTTGATATTATATTTTTCAACATGGTATCAGAGCTTTAGGTTGTAGATCTTTCAGCCTATCTAAGCTCTCTCGATTTTTTTGTTATATCGGTTTGATTGGTGAAAACACTAATTTATTTTTTAGGGTTTTTATTTTTTTGGTGGTGATCTTTGCTCTCTTGACGTCTCTGAAAGCTTGTATTGGTGGTGCCGTTCCTTTTCTCAAAAATTATTATTATGGTTTTCACCAACTCTAATTTTATTTTTTGGGGTTTTTGATTCTTTTGTGCCCATGAAGCTTTAATTGGTGGTGCCGTTGCTTATTTTGGTGGTGCCGTTAAAAGTCTTAAAGATTGAATTAGGGTTTCTTGAAACCCTAATTTATGTTTTTGGGGTTTTTACTTTCTTTTGGTATCTTGGTATCACTTTTGGTGACGCCGTTACTTTTTTGGTAAGTTCACACAAGTATATCATTATTAGGGTTTGCAAACCCTAATTTGTTTCTATTTTTTGAGGGTTTCCTGTTGGTGACTCACCCATCCTCAAGACTAAGTGAATCTAGAGATTGGGTGATTTTTTGATAGATATTGGTTGTTGTTAATGCACTGTAAGTCCTCTTTTATTGTTACTTATCTCTCTCTTGGTTACTTTTGTGAGGTACTGTTGTTCAAGTTGTGGGTGCAAACAGATTCGGTTAACATCTTAACCCTCCAGCCTTGACTAGTGTGGATACCTACTCTGGCCAATCCCAGTCCAAAACTTGACATTTCTAGTGCTCATATTCTGAGTAGTTATTGTGATTATCTTGTTTTGTTTGGCTTGCTATACTTGCTTTTTTTGTTCTTATTTGTTTATTTTTTATTATATGCTCTCTCTTTGTGTGACTCATGAGTGTTGGTGGTGCTCCTCCTACACCTAATGGTGGTGGAGGAAATGGTGGTGGTAGGGGTCTTCCTGAAACCACTACCAATCCTGTTGCTCTCATTGGCAATTTGGATGCTGGAAACCCACTTCTTATTCATAGTAGTGATAATAATAGCTCTGTTCTTGTTCCTTTCAAGTTATTGGGAACTTAAAATTATAGAATGTGGAATAATGCTATGAGACTTGCTTTACAAGCTAGAAACAAGTATGCTTTTGTTGATGGTTCTTGTTTAAGAGAGTCTTACACTGATGATGTCTTGTGTGTCCAATGGGATAGATGCAATGCTATGGTTCTTACTTGGATTATAAATGTTGTTTCTAATGATGTGTATATGGGCCTTGTTTACTCTGAAAATGCTGCTAATGTTTGGAAAGACCTTAATGAAACCTATGATAAAGTTAATGGCTCTATTCTCTATAACTTACTTCAAAAGATTGGGTCTGTTAAACAGGGGGTAGTTCTTTATCTGACTATTATCACAGGTTGAACTCTCTTTGGAGAGAGTTTGATGTTGTTTCTAAAATTCCTAAATGTGTTTGTGCTGTTAAATGCCCTTGTTCTGCTAGCACTGAATTGGCTTTGCATCAGCAAATCATGAGGCTTATGCAGTTTCTTATGGGGCTTGATGATTGTTATCAACCTGTTAGAACTGCACTTCTCACCAGGGATCCACTTCCTGATGTTAAGGAAGCCTATGTCACTGTATCTAGAGAGGAATCCCATAGGGGTGTTCCTGATAACTCTGACCATACAGAGGCAAAATTGAATGCTACTTCTTTTGCTGCTAAGACCTTTAATCAAAATAGGATAAGTACTTCCAATGCTTCTAATAGAACCCCTAACAAGGGCAATGGGTCCAAAAGTTATAGGGGTCCTAACCCTAACCTATTGTGCACTCATTGCAATCAAATTGGTCATACTGTTGATAAATGCTTTGAATTGGTTGGTTATCCTGGTGGTCACAAAAAGGGGGTAATAGTCAAAGGCAAACTGGTTTTAAATCGAATTTTAGTGCTAATTGTGATATTAAAAATGGAGAAAAACAGGCTTCCACTTGTAATTCTCCAAACTCTTTCACCACTGAACAAATGAAGAAGCTTCTTAATCTGATCAATGACACCTCTGGCAACACTCAATCCAATATGGCAGGTAGAATATCCTTTTTTAATGCTAATGTTTGGTTCAATATAAATTTCTCCATGTTTTTTTGTGGCAACTCTAGATTTTCTGTCAAAACCATCACTTTGGGATGGATTATTGATTCTAGGGAAAACCAACACCTTACCACTTCCACCGTTGGTATGTGTAATGTTGTTGACATTTCCAATCTCAACATTTATGTTGGTCATCCCAATGGCACTATTGCCAATATTAGTCACATTGGTGACCTCGAACTTTCTAATAATGTTGTTCTTCATGATGTGTTGGTTATGCCTAGATATTGTGTTAGCTTGTTATCTGTTAACAAACTTATTAAAGATAGTAAGTTGTTTGTTGGTTTTGATGAGGATAAATGTTATATTCAGGACATGGCCAAGGGGACCACTCTGGGGACTGGTAGTGAATCTGGGGGGCTCTGTTTGTTTGATGACCTTAAGACTAAGAGCTTAGGTACTGTAAACAATGCCATGATTTTAAACACTTCTAAAGACATCTGGCACTGCTGACTTGGTCATCCCTCTAACTAAGTCCTCAATGCTCTCAAACTTTCCAAAAACACCACCATTTCTGTTTGTGAAACTTGTCATAGGGCTAGACAAACAAGGGAACCTTTTCCATTGAGTGATCACAAATCCAGTCAACTTGGTGACCTTGTTCACTTGGACTTGTGGGGCCCTTACAAAGTTCAAAGTAAGGAAAGGTATAGATACTTCCTTACCATTATGGATGACTACTCTAGGGCTGTGTGGACTTACCCATTGAAATCTAGGGATGAAGTTTTTGATTGGTTAACTCAGCTTATTAATCTTGTTAAAAATTAGTTTGATTCTAAAATCAAAGTTTTTAGATCTGATAATGGGACTGAATTTGTTAACAACAAAGTTCACACTATGCTCTCTTCTTTGGGAATCATTCATCAGATCTCTTGTCCTCACACCCCTCAGCAAAATAGGATTGCTGAAAGGAAACATAGACACCTGCTTAATGTAGCCAAGAGTCTTGTGTTTCAGGGTGGTTTTCCTATTAATTTTTTGTCTGAATGTATTTTAACTGCTGTGTATTTGATTAACAGGCTCCCCTCTTCTGTCTTAAATGGTAGGCCCCCCTATGAATTGCTCTATAAGAAAAAACCTAACCTCTCTCACTTAAAGTGTTTTGGATCTGTGTGTTTTTCTACTTGTCTGAAAAACAGTTACAAACTCACATCTAGGTCTGAGAAATGTGTTTTAATTGGTTACTCTTCTTTTAAAAAGTCTTACAAATTGTTTAGCTTGGATAATAGAAGAATTTTGTTTTCCAGAGATGTGAAGTTCTATGAAACTGTCTTTCCTTTCAAAATGAAAAACAATATTGGAAAAGAATCAACAGATGTAATCATTACAAGTGATATTGAACTCTTAACCTTTTTTGATAACCAAACACCTTCAAGTCCCAATGATGATGAGAGAGCAACACCTGGTGTGGATGGTAGGGTTCACCCCACTATTGATGATGCCTTTGTGCATCATCGGGAGGAGGACTCTACAACCACCATGGGTGAAAATGTGCAAACCTTGTGACAATCAGTCAATTTATGGTTGATATTTTATTCTCAAGTATAATTTAAAAACATTATTTTAATGTTATATTATGAACTCACTTATTTTTTGGAAGAAATTTTGGTTTACATCTTGAAGTAGCATCGACTACGTCTAAACCGGAGGATTCTACGTTACGTACTTATGTTTACATACACCATTTTGGTGACAGTCCGACACTTCAGGAAATAAATTTATCCGTGAATATTATTTTGGGATTTTAAATTTGTGTTGGTTCATAAACTCACTAATTTACGAGAAGAGATTAGGAGTTACGTGAATAATTTAACATCCTTTACGACTAAACCGGAAACCTTAGGATTACGTATTTACGTTTTTGAACTCCGTTTTTGATGAGACAATTTTTATAACATTCGTTTTGTGCCGTTGATTCATAATTTATAAAAACGTTTTTCGTAAAACGACCCGAGGGCACGCAAATCGAGGAAACTAGAATCAAGGAGTACCCGTAAATTAGTGGGATGGGACAAGTTATACACTTGCCCACCCCACTATATGGGACGGCAACACATAAGCAACAACACCATGAGGTGTCAACACCTCCTAAACAAGCTAACACTTGTTTTACTAAGCTTAACAAGTAAGCCACCAAACCATCAAAACCATTTTACTAAACCATTTCATCACAAAACACACATGCAATACCACTCTCATTCTCTCCTCTCCTCTCTCTCTAAATTTCATCCCAAAACCATCATCAAACACCCCTATTTGATATATTTTAGCCATAAAATCATGTGTTATTCATACACATGATGATGCTCCTTTGAAGCCTTGAAGATTGGAGGTGATTCTGACATGCAAGGAGGTGATTTGGTGATGTCCAAGGGCTGATTTCTACAAGAAGTTTACAAATATTGGTGGAGTTCAAAGTTGGTGTTGATCTATCACAAGTTTTTCCAACAAATCCAAGCCTTGATCATAAACTACTCAATCTTGGTGGTATAGAGATTGTCCTTCCTATCCTCTTATTATTTTGATTATGTAATCTTGTATTTTCTTTCCTATTGTATATGTATATGATGAATACATGATGATAAAAATATTGTGTGGCGATTAAGTGTTGATAGATATGGTTAAAAAGATGGAAAACCATAGGTAACAAGGTTAAAATATTGCTTAAAATGATGGCTGTATAAAAACAGTAAGTAACCAAATGATAAACAGATAAAATTTCATACTGGAATCAATTTACAGTAAGTATTAGGTGTTATACACATGTGAGAGTTGTCCATGCAATGGAATCATCAAAATGAGTGAGATATGATCAAAACAAGATTAGAGTGCAAATCTGCCTACACTGTTTTGGACGAATGTATTAAAATATTTAGAGGCTGATTCATCAGTATCTATAATGGAATAAAATGAAGCACATATCATGTAGTTTCTGTCATAAAAATTTGAGGTCCTATTTCATTATAGAACTCTAGATATGGATATTTTAGTAGACTTAAAATTTAGGACTGATTTTGTAAATAAATAGTATATAATATAAGCACTCAAAAATTTATATAAAATATACATATATAAAACCCACTAGTTGATAATAATCATAAATAAAGAGATATAGATATATTGATATTAAAATGGGACATGTTATATAAATTACAAGTATAAATGTTTTTCTAAGTTATAAAACTATATACCTAAGTTTTACGTCTTTTCGGCTAAAACCGAAAGATTAACGTTTTTGTCAAATAAAACTTAGACGGTCGGACCCGTCTAATGTAGACTTTTATAAACTCACATAATGATGTATAAAATTTTATAACAAGTAAAAACCGATACAATCCGAGCTTTACAACATATAGACATTAACGGGCCAAAGTAGCCTTATTGGACTATAAACCTGACTAGTTGGTAAAACACTTATAAACTTACTTATTGGGCTTAACCCATTTGGGCCCAACATGTAAAGTATAATACTGATATTAAAACTATATATGGGATAATGAAAAGTATTGGGCTTGTAATAGGCTTATTGGGCCTAAAACATGTAAATAAGTAAAACTAGTAAACTAGTATAAAAGTTACCAATACATAACACTAAAATGAGTAAATGAGAATGTATAAACCCACTTGGTCATCATATATATGAAATCATCATATATATATACATAATTGTTATTTTGATAAAGTCATTGGACAAAAGTCTAAGACGAGTATTATTTGTCTAGGTTTCCGTGATTGAAGTACGTATCGTACATCCGAATTGTTGATAACCCGCTTTCCCACATCAACGTGAGTTCATAGCCTCGCACGATTTTAAATGTTTTTATGAAATGTTTTATAAACCCGCGAGGGAGATAACATGTTCGTTTTTATGAAATAGGACACTAGTTGTCCCAATTGTTTGTTTATTGATTTCGACCCGAATGATTGTATGACCCGATAAATGATTATATGACCCGATGTATGAAATAAAATGGATTATTGAAGTTAGGTTATGTCACTAAAAGTCCCATTAGCATGAATTGTAAACTACCGGGATTTGGTAGACGCTTGTGCATATACTAGTACTATTTGGGGACGATCACCCCAGTTCGCGCCTTGACGGTTGATCCCCGTCGTGCCACATTGATTGGTAAGCGAATTTATGTATGAGAAGATTTCCATAGCGTGATTTTTGTGACGACACGCTAACTTAGATGGGCAAATGAGTTTCGGGTTAGCTACCCGTTGTTTGTTGTAGTAAGCTAACAATGTCATGCGGCTTATCATAATCCAAATAACGAAATACTGCTATACGCATTGAATTACAATACATTGCCTGACTAGCAATACGGGGTCTTATTATTGATATAATGTTCGTGTTTTGGTTGTACATAACCATATTCATATAACGGTTTTAGTAACTCTATACAACGGTATATAACGTATTGTATGATGTTTTTACGCCAATGTTTCGTATAATGATTTTGAAGGCGAAAGCCTATATTATGATTTTTGATAAGGATTTGTATAAAATGACTTTGGCTATTTTATGGCCTATTACAAAGATTTGTACAAAATAATTTTCGGTAATAATTATATACCGATGATATATTAATGGTTTTATCAAACTCTATGAATTCACTCGGCGTTATCGCTGACCTTTTCTTTTAACATGTTTTGTCTCAGGTACTTGAAGGTAATTCTCGGGAAGACAACAAGAATTCATGGCCCGCACTTAAATAACAATTTCCATTCAAATGCTTTGTAAATCTTGTATGAAATACTATGACTTGGGACCTATGTAAATTTGATACTTATGAATGGAAATGTTTTATTTTTAAACGACGCGATTTTTAAGCGTTGTCTATGATGTGAGTAATGTGCTATCCCGTAACACCAACGAGTCTTCCGCTGTATTGAATTGTATAAATTTGGGGGTGTCACAGTTTGGTACCAGAGCTCTCGTTACAGAGAACGAAAGATTTTTAAAACCAAGGTTTTGAATAAAACATTACAAAATCTTTTAACTATAAACATTTTTCTAAAAATGTCTAAAAATCTTTTGACTATAACGGTGCCGAAGAATTCACGAGTTACCGACAAGGCCAGACTGAGAAGTGTTATTTTAATATATATATATATATATATATATATATATATATATATATATATATATATATATATATATATATATATATATATATATATATATATATATATATATATATATATATATATATATATATATATATATATATATATATATATATATATATATATATATATATATATATATATATATATATATATATATATATATATATATATATATATATATATATATATATATATATATATATATGATGTAATTTGATTACATGATTGTTTGATGATTATTTTAATATTTATACGAGGTATTTATACGATGTAGATTGTCACAAGGAACCCTAAATGCCCTAATAAATTAATCTAAGCTAGTCCTATAGGAAATCTAGCTATCCAGATCTAAACCAAGTTGTGGATATTTATGATCCCAACAAAATGGTTGATATTCGTAGAAATGTTGATAGTAGTTGATTATGATATAAAGAAGAATTGGCGAGATTAAATCTGATATAGATGTCATGACGATCTTTCCTTATAGAGTGGAGTTTGACAAAACATTACCACCTGGAAAGGTGTCATCTGATTCAGTGTCACCCAATTCTTAAATTTGAGAATCGAAAGGGTGAATGTTGCACTTGAGGCTGTCATTGGAACCATTACCCAAAAGCCTCATGCCACTAGTACCTTTCCGAGAAGTCTAATTGAATGTGTGAGTCATTTAATATTAGTGACTCATTTGATAATTGTTGTTGTAAGAGCTATAGGATTGGAAATTAAGTGTTGATCATACCGTGCTTTTATTGCCCTTTTAAGGTTTATGAATAAAGTTGAAAGTATTGGAGAATGAGGTAGGATGTCGCATTGAGTATAAGTTGATTGAAACTTGAATGAAATAAAATTTAACCCGTATGGAATATGATATTGTTAAGAGGAAGTCGTTAAGTCATGTGATTGAATTATAAGGTTTTAAATAATTGTTGGTTCGTGTTAAGGGTTGTTCCTAGGCCATTGTCCAATGACGAGGATGCCCTGTGACAACCCGTCAATTTCAGGCCGTTATTTTAATCTCGACTATTACGTATTACGTGTTTACTTTAATGAGAATTTTAATATATCGACTAACCGAGAAGGTTATGACTTGAAACTAGCGTAAGAATGCCGATTAGATGAAAACCGACAAGGAATATGTTAGGTATCGATATTATATTCTCAAATAATCATAAAAATGATTTTTATTATATTTAATCTTTATTTCTCGTGTTTTACGTTTTAACGAATGACGAGAACTATTAGTGATCGCGAGACCGACGGATGCCCAAAAATTTACGTTTCATTATCGATTGTCTCGATATTGTATATTTTCGACGTTTTTGGTTTAATTGCGTTTTAAGTCGTGTCGAAGCTTTGTTATTATATTTTGAAGCGTTTTAACTTTCGAAAAGTATTTTTACGAAACCCGAGCCCCGTAAATATTTTTAAAATTTACAATTTACATTTTCTACCTTGTAAACTACTTACTTGCATTTTTGGACCAAAAGAATTCATAAATGACAAAATCTACCCCCACCCCACTATATAAGGTTTTTCCACTAACTCATTTCATTTAAAAATTCATTTTAAACAAAAAAAAAATCTCTCTCTCTTGTTCTTGAGTTTGGCCGTCCACCCCCATGCTCCAATCCATCAAGATTTTTGATTTTCTACTTTGATTCATCCAAAACTAAAACAAGTCCCATCCTAGAAATTTCAAGAGCTTCAATTTGGTATAAAAATTTCCCACATGCATTCACTTATTTTTATTTTCAATTTTTGATGATGAACATCATGTTTGATCCATTTTTATGTTTATATATGGTGTTAATATTATTATATTCATAGTGGGTTGTTGTTGCATGTAAGATTTTAATTATTTAATTTTTGTGAGATTAAATTTGAGGGTTTTATGGGTTAGTTAGATGTGTTAGTATGATATTAGGATCATATTAGGACCATAGGAATTGTTGGAATGGGTTAAAAATGTGTTTTGGTATGATTTTTAGATGGTTTATTTTAGGCAGTAACTTTAACGCCATTTTTGAAATTGTTACTGTGATAAACTTGGTAAACTAATTAGATAGGGTCGTAGAGAATTTCGTTAGCTTCGATTTGAGCTAAAGTAGAGCTTCTAACTCATTACGAGCGAAAAGTTATGTTACTTTTAGTATTTGTGTACCGGGAGACGGGTATCGGCACAATCCGAAAATTGTTGTCGATATTTGGAAGGAATCTCGGGGACTATAAAATGAGTTTTAAAAATGTTCAAGGGCTGTTTTAAGTTGATAAACCTCAGGTCATGAGTCTATATTCAAACCCGAGTGTCGGTTTTGCAAACGGAATTGTTTAGATAAGTCAAAATGGTTTTACAAGTCAAAGGCGTAAAACTGTCCGGTTTTTGTAACACGAAGGTGTGTCGGGCAGAAGGTCTTAGAAGTAATATTTTTGAATGAAATTTAAACTAAGTCTTATTCATATTATGTGTAAGTTTGTCACCAAGTTTCGTCGAAATCGGACATGTCTAGTTAGGTTAGATTGGTGTGTACATTTGGAGTGTATATGCTGAGTGGTATTTTGGACACCTAGTTCAATACTTGTATGTCGTGAGTTGAGTATTCACTATTGGACATGGTGACTTACTCGAGTGTTAAGTCATTATATAAATGACTTAGTTACTGGTCCGAGGGAAGTAAAATGATGGTTTGACTTGCGTTGACTTGGCGTCTTATGACGGGTCAATGTCGAGGGTGTAAGTGTTTAAAAGAATAAGTGTTGAATAAAAGGGTATAGAAGTACACTTATATTTTTGTTATTTTTCGGGATTTTCATGGTCATTTGAAATTGACTTTCATATTATTTAAGTATTATTTATACTTGAGTCATTTATTAACGAACGCGCCTTAATTGGTAGGTTGCGGTCTTCGTGTTTAACGGGCATCACAAATCGTCGGCGATCGTCACGTCACTACTATCGTATCAAGGTGAGTCTATAGCCTCGCTTTAACATGTTTACTTGTTTTATAAAACCCGCGAGAGGGATAACATGCTTGTTTTATTAAAATAAAAGGGGTACGACGAGAAGTTGTGGAAACCCTTATTATTGGAAAAACATTATTATAAATGAAGGGTACAACGAGAAGTTGTGGTAAACCCTCATTCTTTTAAAATTGAACACAAAGGACCCGATTGTATGCTTAGATGAAAGTTGTTATACAAGTTTGTTTAGCCTTAAAAGACCCATGAATCGTGAATTGTTAATCGAAAGGAACGCTAATACTATGGATAGATCTATCGGGGTGACACCCAGTCCGGTCGCGACTAGCTATCGCGTGGTGTTGTGATGCACCAGTAATGAAACATCGGATGCAATTGTATAAGAGAAATATACGCACTTGGCTAGGTGTGTTGGGCTAAAATAATATATGTTAACGTTCAATTTCACGAGACTTATGAAATAACAACGATAATTATGTCTGATCCACATGATTGTCAACCACGGAAGGTTTATTCAGAATACTTGTGTTCATTTATTTAATTTAAACTCTATAGATTCACTCAACATTTTTGTTGACTTTATAGCATGTTTTATCTCAGGTCCATGAAGAAGGCACTCAAGGAAGGCGGTTTCACGCAGCTTGCTAAATCAAAATATTTTGGCCCGCTTTACTAAACTATGTCCATTCTAAGAAACTTTTATTGTTTGGTTGGTTGTGTAAACTTAAAACTATTTGGGACCATGTGTGAACTGTTTTATTTTTAAACAAATGAATGGATGTATGTTTTGTTAAAACGACTCATTTTGAGGCGTTTTCTATGATATTGAGGTTGAACCATGATAGTAACACCCAATGACCCTTCCGCTGCTATGACCCGAAATTGGGGGTGTTACAGATTGGCATCAGAGCTCAATTTATAGAGAACGAAAAGATTTTCCAAAAATATAATTTTGAAATCTTTTGACTATAACATCTGCAAGCGAAACTTCCGAGTTGCCAATGGACGAGAACAAGAAAAGTATATATGTTATACATATTTAATTATTATTTATGCTTAAAGCATAATGGATTACATTTATTTATTTATAAATGTCTATTATTTGATTATTATAATACTAATACGTGATTTACAAACGACGCTGATTGTCACAATAGAAATCCCTGTCTTTTGACTCATTCCTCGTGAATCTTCGTTCCTTGTCTAAATTCTATTCCTTACTCTATCGTCCATTCTTGTTTCTTTTCATCTATCTATTCTCATTTTATGTTATTCATGTTTTGTTATCACAAGCGTTGAATGAATACTCATTTTGATGTGAATTGTGTAACAGGATCATGCCGCCAAAACAGTTGACTGAGACTCAGTTACGTGCTATAGTAGCTGATCAATTTCAGATATCTATGAATGCATTTATGGCAAACTTGAATAATGGAGACGGTGGATCTGGTGGGTCTGGTGGAGCTGGTGGATCTGGTGGAGCTGGTGGATCTGGTGGAGCTGGCAATACTGGAGCTGGCAACACTGGAGCTGGCAATACTGGAGCTGGCAACACTAGAGCTGGCAATACTGGAGCTGGCAACACTGGAGCTGGCAATACTGGAGTTGGCGCTACTGGAGCTGATAATACTGGAGTTGGTAATACGGGAGCTGGCAATGCTGGTGCTGGAACTGGTAATGCTGATAGACCAGTGATTCCTGAAAACAAGAAGTGCAATTATACCTCGTTCATGAAATGCAAACCTCCAACTTTTAAGGGTACTGAAGGTGCTGTTGGGTTAATGCAATGGTTTGAGAAATTAGAATCAGTGTTTCGATTTAGTGGAAGTGAGGAAGGAGATAAAGTGATGTTTGCCTCTGCTACTCTTCAAGGGCGAGCATTAACTTGGTGGAATGGAAGAATGGCATCATTGGGTATGGATGCTGCTTATGCTACACCTTGGGTTGAAGTAAGAAGATGGATGACTGAGGAATTATGTCCAAGGAGTGTTATTCAGAGGTTAGAACAGGAACTATATCAGCTGAGACTGAAGGGTACTGACATCGATGGATACACAAACAGGTTCCATGAGCTTGCTCTACTTTGTCCAAACAAAGTTAACCCAGAATACTTGAAGGTAGAGCAGTATATTCGAGGCTTACCTACCAACATCCGTGGGGATGTGACCTCATCTAAACCTGCCAATATTGATGAAGCTGTTCGTATGGCCTACCAACTAATGGGTCAAATCATCCAAGACAAGGCTGATGGTGTTTCTGAAGGCAACAAAAGAAGAGCTGAAAATGACAGTGATGATCGTGGTGATAACCGTCAATCTCACAACAGAAATCAAAACCGAAGGAGGGGTAACGCTAATGCGATGACTGAAGTTGCAACTGCTGATAAGGGAACCAGATGTCAACGCTGCAAGAAGTCTCATACTGGTGAGTGTGCTAAGTGTGGAAAGTGCAACAAGTTAGGTCACAAGACTGAAGACTGTTGGGGACCAGGAAAGAAGGGAGTGACGTGTTATAACTGCCAAGGTAAAGGTCACATGAGGAACCAATGCCCTCAACCTCCGAAGAATGCACGTGGTGGAGATAACCAAGGAAAAGCTTATCAGTTGGGAGAAGCCGAAGCGAAGCAAAACCCGAAAGTTGTCACTGGTACGTTTTTACTGAACAACCGTTATGCTACAGCTTTATTTGATTCTGGTGCGGACAAAAGCTTTGTGTCTACAAGTTTTAGTACCTTAATTGATATCAAACCGGTCGAATTAAACGCGAGTTATGAGGTAGAACTAGCTGATGGTAAATTAGTGAGTACATTTCGTGCGCTCCTAGGATGTTCTCTTAATCTCTTGAACCGTATTTTTAAGATAGACTTGATGATTGTTGAATTGGGAAGTTTTGATATTATTATCAGAATGGATTGGTTATCCAAGTATAACGCGTCTATCTTGTGTGGAGAAAAGAAAGTTAGGATTCGCTTAGATGACAAGACCATGGTTATCGAAGGTGATCATCGTAGTTCACGACTAAAAATCGTTTCGTGCATTAAGGCTCGTAAGTATATCGAAAGAGGGTGTGAGTTATTCCTAGCTAAAGTAGTGGAGAAAGAATCGAAGGAGAAACGTGCTGAAGATGTACCTGTTATCCGTGACTTTCCTGAAGTGTTTCCAGAAGATTTGCCTGGACTTCCTCCCCCAAGGCAAGTAGAATTCCAAATTGACCTAATTCCTGGTGCTGCACCCGTGGCTCGTGCGCCATATCGTTTAGCCCCATCCGAGCTGAAGGAGTTATCTGTGCAATTGCAAGAGCTATCTGATAAGGGTTTTATACGACCGAGTGCGTCACCTTGGGGAGCCCCTGTCTTATTCGTTAAGAAGAAAGATGGTTCGTTTCGTATGTGTATTGATTACCGAGAGCTGAATAAGCTAACGATCAAGAATCGTTATCCGCTTCCAAGAATTGATGATTTATTCGATCAACTTCAAGGTTCTCGTGTTTTCTACAAGATTGATCTTCGTTCTGGTTACCATCAACTTCACATACGTGAGGAAGATATTCCTATTACGGCGTTTAGAACTCGTTATGGTCATTATGATTTTCTGGTTATGCCTTTTGGTTTGACTAATGCACCTGCTGTATTTATGGATTTAATGAATCGCATTTGTAAGCCGTATCTTGATAAATTCGTGATCGTTTTCATAGATGATATTCTAATCTACTCCAAGAGCAATGAAGAGCATGCCGAGCACTTAAGGATTATCTTGAACTTGTTGAAGAACGAAAAGCTGTACGCAAAGTTCTCAAAGTGTGATTTTTGGCTTAATTCTGTACAATTTCTTGGTCATGTGATCGATAAAAGTGGAGTACATGTTGATCCTGCGAAGATCGAAGCCATCAAGAATTGGAGTGCTCCGACTACTCCAACTGAAGTACGACAATTTCTAGGTTTGGCTGGTTATTACCGAAGGTTTATTGAAGGATTCTCTTTGATATCGAAACCATTAACGAAGCTGACTCAGAAGAGTTATGCGGATGTGAGAAGAAAACCATTGGAGTTTAACGTGGGAGATAAGGTTATGTTAAAGGTATCACCATGGAAAGGTGTTGTACAGTTTGGAAAATGTGGGAAGTTGAGTCCTCGTTATATCGGACCATTTAAGGTTACATCTAGAGTAGGACCCGTGGCATACCAACTGGAACTACCACAAGAACTGTATGGGATTCATAACACTTTTCACGTGTCGAATCTGAAGAAGTGTTTATCCGATGAAGAACTCGTTATACCGTTAGACGAGGTTAAGGTTGATAAAAAGCTGCACTTTATCGAAGAACCAGTCGAGATCATGGATCGTGAGGTCAAGCAACTGAAGCAGAGCCGAATACCTATCGTCAAAGTTCGATGGAACTCTCGAAGAGGACCGGAGTTTACTTGGGAACGAGAAGACCGAATGTGGAAGAATTACCCTCATCTCTTTGATTTCAACAAGCGATCGGGCAAGAACGCAAGTTGATCTTCGAGGGCGAAGATCCTAATTTGGTGGGGATGATGTGACAACCCGTCAATTTCAGGTCGTTATTTTAATCTCGACTATTACGTATTACGTGTTTACTTTAATGAGAATTTTAATATATCGACTAACCGAGAAGGTTATGACTTGAAACTAGCGTAAGAATGCCGATTAGATGAAAACTGACAAGGAATATGTTAGGTATCGATATTATATTCTCAAATAATCATAAAAATGATTTTTATTATATTTAATCTTTATTTCTCGTGTTTTACGTTTTAACGAATGACGAGAACTATTAGTGATCGCGATACCGACGGATGCCCAAAAATTTACGTTTCATTATCGATTGTCTCGATATTGTATATTTTCGACGTTTTCGATTTAATTGCGTTTTAAGTCGTGTCGAAGCTTTGTTATTATATTTTGAAGCGTTTTAACTTTCGAAAAGTATTTTTACGAAACCCGAGCCCCGTAAATATTTTTAAAATTTACAATTTACATTTTCTACCTTGTAAACTACTTACTTGCATTTTTGGACCAATAGAATGCATAAATGAGAAAATCTACCCCCACCCCACTATATAAGGTTTTTCCACTAACTCATTTCATTTAAAAATTCATTTTATACAAAAAAAAAATCTCTCTCTCTTGTTCTTGAGTTTGGCCGTCCACCCCCATGCTCCAATCCATCAAGATTTTTGATTTTCTACTTTGATTCATCCAAAACTAAAACAAGTCCCATCCTAGAAATTTCAAGAGCTTCAATTTGGTATAAAAATTTCCCACATGCATTCACTTATTTTTATTTTCAATTTTTGATGATGAACATCATGTTTGATCCATTTTTATGTTTATATATGGTGTTAATATTATTATATTCATAGTGGGTTGTTGTTGCATGTAAGATTTTAATTATTTAATTTTTGTGAGATTAAATTTGAGGGTGTTATGGGTTAGTTAGATGTGTTAGTATGATATTAGGATCATATTAGGACCATAGGAATTGTTGGAATGGGTTAAAAATGTGTTTTGGTATGATTTTTAGATGGTCTATTTTAGGCAGTAACTTTAAGGCCATTTTTGAAATTGTTACTGTGATAAACTTGGTAAACTAATTAGATAGGGTCGTAGAGAATTTCGTTAGCTTCGATTTGAGCTAAAGTAGAGCTTCTAACTCATTACGAGCGAAAAGTTATGCTACTTTTAGTATTTGTGTACCGGGAGACGGGTATCGGCACAATCCGAAAATTGTTGTCGATATATGGAACGAATCTCGGGGACTATAAAATGAGTTTTAAAAATGTTCAAGGGCTGTTGTAAGTTGATAAACCTCAGGTCATGAGTCTATTTTCAAACCCGAGTGTCGGTTTTGCAAACGGAATTGTTTAGATAAGTCAAAATGGTTTTACAAGTCAAAGGCGTAAAACTGTCCGGTTTTTGTAACACGAAGGTGTGTCGGGCAGAAGGTCTTAGAAGTAATATTTTTGAATGAAATTTAAACTGAGTCTTATTCATATTATGTGTGAGTTTGTCACCAAGTTTCGTCGAAATCGGACATGTCTAGATAGGTTAGATTGGTGTGTACATTTGGAGTGTATATGCTGAGTGGTATTTTGGACACGTAGTTCAATACTTGTATGGCGTGAGTTGAGTATTCACTATTGGACATGGTGACTTACTCGAGTTTTAAGTCATTATATAAATGACTTAGTTACTGGTCCGAGGGAAGTAAAATGATGGTTTGACTTGCGTTGACTTGGCATCTTATGACGGGTCAATGTCGAGGGTGTAAGTGTTTAAAAGAATAAGTGTTGAATAAAAGGGTATAGAAGTACACTTATATTTTTGTTATTTTTCGGGATTTTCATGGTCATTTGAAATTAACTTTCATATTATTTAAGTATTATTTATACTTGAGTCGTGTATTAACGAACGCGCCTTAATTGGTAGGTTGCGGTCTTCGTGTTTAACGGGCATCACAAATCGTCGGCGATCGTCACGTCACTACTATCGTATCAAGGTGAGTCTATAGCCTCGCTTTAACATGTTTACTTGTTTTATAAAACTCGCGAGGGGGATAACATGCTTGTTTTATTAAAAAAAAGGGGTACAACGAGAAGTTGTGGAAACCCTTATTATTGGAAAAACATTATTATAAATGAAGGGTACAACGAGAAGTTGTGGTAAACCCTCATTCTTTTAAAATTGAACACAAAGGACCCGATTGTATGCTTAGATGAAAGTTGTTATACAAGTTTGTTTAGCCTTAAAAGACCCATGAATCGTGAATTGTTAATCGAAAGGAACGCTAATACTATGGATAGATCTATCGGGGTGACACCCAGTCCGGTCGCGACTAGCTATCGCGTGGTGTTGTGATGCACCAGTAATGAAACATCGGATGCAATTGTATAAGAGAAATATACGCACTTGGCTAGGTGTGTTGGGCTGAAATAATATATGTTAACGTTCAATTTCACGAGACTTATGAAATAACAACGATAATTATGTCTGATCCACATGATTGTCAACCACGGAAGGTTTATTCAGAATACTTGTGTTCATTTATTTAATTTAAAATCTATAGATTCACTCAACATTTTTGTTTACTTTATAGCATGTTTTATCTCAGGTCCATGAAGAAGGCACTCAAGGAAGGCGGTTTCACGCAGCTTGCTAAATCAAAATGTTTTGGCCCGCTTTACTAAACTATGTCCATTCTAAGAAACTTTTATTGTTTGGTTGGTTGTGTAAACTTAAAACTATTTGGGACCATGTGTGAACTGTTTTATTTTTAAACAAATGAATGGATGTATGTTTTGTTAAAACGACTCATTTTGAGGCGTTTTCTATGATATTGAGGTTGAACCATGATAGTAACACCCAATGACCCTTCCACTGCTATGACCCGAAATTGGGGGTGTTACATGCCCAGTGTCCAAGAAATCAATTGAAGAAATCTTCTTCTGAATCGGGACGGATGGATCTTCTGGGACATGTAGAACACCTAATGACTATTGTACATTAGTATTCATTGTGGTATCTTTTAAAAATTCCTAACTTAACTGTGACATCAGTTGGTAGGATGAGTTCTTGGAATTGTAAGACATAGTGACACGTCATGTGTTACGGTACAATTTTGACTTGTTTGTGATTAATGAAAAGACTACCTTTGATTGCTAGATCCTACATGTATCGATGTTATCTATCTTTTCTTGCTTCTTTCTAATGTTCGCATTAGTAATGCAACCATTGAACAATTACTCATCCCGATATGAGTTATGTTGTGGATTATTCTTTTTGATTACCATCGAGGTCATGAACCTCATGATTATTTGGCTAAGCTCATTTCCTGATATATTGTAGTTAGTTCGGTGAACAACTTTTCATCACTCTTTTGCAGATCACTCATTCTTTTTATAAGATAAAACAGTATCCCTTGAGAAAAATTGAATTTCATCACTATAAGGATTATTCAATGTGAGATTTATAAGTGATTGTTATCGAAATGAAGTTGTTTATAAAACACCTTGGAAAACTTAATTGTTTTCATAACAAAGAAAATATTTGTAAATTTATTTTTGATTCTTATTTAAGAATTAAGCATGAAAATGTTTTTATTATAAACATGATGATAAAATTTTGACGAACTGAGTATTGCATCGTTAATCTTGAAATTGTATATAGTTGCGCGCCTACATACAATTTGGAAGTGACCATGCAAGGCTGATTAGTAGTCACCATGAAATTATTAATAAACACTAAATTTTCTTTGAATATTGTGAAAGATTAAATTTTATGAGATCTGCAAGAAGTGAAAAATAGGGACATACTGATAGGGACACCTACATATGTGCCCGTACAATTTATTCTTCTAAACAAAATTTAATCATCTGTGGATATTGTCTTCATTGACAATTGATATCCCCTTCTTGTCCAATTCTCCCGTAGTGAGATTCTTAGGAAAAATATCTGATTACCGAGTGTTGATACCCGACTGGATGTATCGACGTTCCTATCATTTCTTTTGATTTGGTTTCGTTTGAATGACCTGGGTAATGATCCGAGGAGCTTTCGAATGCGTACTCAATTCAAGAAAACATGGGATATATTCATATTCGTTAAATGTTTTTGTTTGTATCTGATTTGAATTTTCTCTCGCATAGATTATGCGTTGACCTTACTCTTTTAAGGTTAGTTATGTCTCCTGTTATTCTTGAATTTGTGAAGGATTATGAGTTATTATTAGTCTTTTGAGAAGTTCACATCTTATCGACGGCAATAAAACTGAAAAGTTGATAGTGCCAGTAGAATGGATTGATTGATTATGACATGACGACATTGTCTTAATTGATGGGAACTCGAATAGAATTTCCCTAAATGATAAGATGTTGATTATCAAAAGTGATCTAAATAATTCATGATGGATGACCATATCCTGCATTTAGACTTGAAATTATACCGTGAATGGTTGTGAATTAGTCATAGATATTATAATCTAGAAAGAATAAAATATGAATTAATTAAAAGATGTTTATGTTATCTGAAACTTTAGGAGGTATTTATTGGTGAATTACCTAGACTTTTGCCATTAAGGCAAGTTGAAATTGGTATTGATTATATTCCCGGTGTTGCACCTGTGGCTTGTGCACTGTACGTCAGCACCATCTGAATTAAAAGAATTACCGTACAACTGAGAGAGTTTTTGGAGAAAGCTTTTATTCTACCGAGCTCGTCATTATTAAGAGCTATGGTTTTATCATTCCTTATATTTGTTGAATTACCGTGAACTAGGTAAATTGATGATCAAAATCTATATCCACTACCCAAGATGATAGATTCGTTCGATCATTTACAAGGTTCTAGCATATGTTCTAAAAATTTGATCCTTGGCATGGTTATCATCAACTTCGCGTCCGCAAAAAAGATTATCTATTCAAATCACTACCTCCAGAACTTGTAATAAACATTATGAGTTTCATGTGATGTCGCTTGGATTGACCAATGCACATGTAGCATCCATAAATTCGGTGAATCACGTGTGTAGGCTGTAATTTGATAAATTCATGCTTGTGATCATTAAGGACCATATATTTGTTTATAAGAATAAGAATGAGTTAATAATTAATTGTAGAATGCCTTGAGTCGGCCGAGTAATGAAAACCTATACCTTGAGTATTTAACATATGATTTAAGACTTAATCCTTTACATGATTTGACCGTGTGATTAATAAGATAATGGGATCTATATTGACTTTTCAAAGATTAGAGTCATTAAGGCTTTGGGTTATACCAAAAAGAAAAGTGCAAATATGTTTTGACAAATGTTTTAACAAAGGATTTTTAAGGGATCATTCCCTTATACCCAAACCATTTAACTAAACTCTTGTTTAGGGGTAAATGTTTGTATATACCTCAAGACAACCTAAGAGGGATTGAGGAAACCATTTAAACCATGACTTGGAATTTGAAACAACAATTGTTGCTTTTCAAACTAAGAAAATTTTGACCAAAGTATAAACAAAGATTTTTCGAACATTTACGGATCTTATTAATTATTATAATTATTTTCGATAAATCAACAAACATCGTGTTAATTAAATTCAAATTTATCTTGAACTTTTTTATATAATTGGTCGAACTAAGAAATTTAAAACTTTTACGTTTACGTTTCATAAAAAATTGAATATTCATTATTTAATTACTTGTAATAATTATCGGCGCTCTAGACGTCGGATTGAGCAAAACTGATAATAATAATAGTTGAGGCGAAATTAAAACTTAGAAAATATGAAGAAAGAAATTTTGAATGAATACGGTCATGATAATTATTTCATTAGGGAAGGTGAATGTAGATACTGACACATAATATAGAAAGGATAAAGAATCAATTAGAATTGTGTTCCATAATAATGACGGTGCAAAGTAATTTGCCCGAACAATTTAGAAATAACTAATGCTTGTAAGAAGGATAATATAGATAATAAACAGGGTTTGTGGCTAATGTGAACCATTAGATATAAAAGTCGATGGCGTTAAATGTTTAAAAGGTCTTTTGTGGTTGCCTAACTATGGAGGATTTCGAGATTTAGTCATGTTAGAATCTCGTAAGTATGTGTATTCTATTCATGTAATTTCTGATAAAATGTATCTTATCTGAAGAAGTTGTACTGATGGCAATTTATGAAGGCAGACATCGCCTCATACATTAGTAAACGTCTAACTATTGCAAAGGTCATCATCTGAATTTGATTCGATTTGGATCATCGTCGATAGACTGGCCAAATCTGCTAATATCATTCATGTTAATGATAGTTTCTCGATGAAGAAATTAACTCTTTTGTATTTAGAGGAGTTGTGTAAGCATAGTGTGCCTGTATCGATCATCTCTATTAAGATCCTCGCTTCGCATCGAATTTCTAGAGATTTGCTCAGAAGTCATTGGGAACGAACCTTGATAAGAGTACTGTTTACCACCCCGATCGAAGGGACCAAGTAAAGTAATGATACAAAACACTAGAAGTGTTGTTTTATGCTTGAATGATTGACCTTTGGTAATAAACCGTAAAATCATTTTCTTGTGGAGAGATTATCATTGATAATCATCGTATTAGGATCGAGATCGAATCTTGTTAGGATCTAAATATGAGAGCATCTGTAAGAAGGAGTTGGGATGAAGACACCCGACATACACCCATTGTGAGTTGGACGTGTGATAGGTGTGTAAACACCCATCTTTTCTACCACTTAATTACAATAATAACCGGACCAAAACGTGTATTTTATGTCTTTTATGTCGGAATTATGCGTGGTTTGTGTTTTTGTTGTGTTTTAGGACGAAAAGGTGAAAAGTGGAGAAAACACGGACATTCACGGGCATTTACTGACTTTTATTGAAGAAAAGGATGAAAGACGGAGTCGAGAAGTCAAGAGTGGAAAAAGAACGGAAGTCCAAGACCAATTCTGAAGATTTATCGAAGAAAAAGTCAAAAGACGGAAGTTTATCAAAAGCCGAGAAGCTCAAGTCTATTTTATTGAAGAAATTAAAGACGAGTTCAAAAGATATCCCGAGCCACAAGTCCTTAAAGTCCAAATTTAAAAGAAAGATTAGAAGAAAAGGACTAATGACGCAATTAATGAAGATTAAATGAAGGAGGGACTTAATCCCGCAATTAACAAGAAATGAAGGAGGGGAGGAAGCTTCCTTAATCCTCCCCTATAAATAGCATTAGTTGTTAATCATTTGTTGTTGTTGGATAGCTTGACAAACTATCTCTTCCATTTTTAATTACTTGCACCTTTAATTTCTTGTCCATTTTAATTACCTTGTCTTGCACTTAATTACCATTTAATTTCAAGTAAGTTTTTCTTTTAATTCTTGTTAATCTTTATCTTTATCTTGTTAATCTCATTCTACCTTTCTTTAATCTTTGTGTTGATTTGTTTATGTTCAAGTTCTTTATTTTTGTTGATTTGATTAAAGTGGTTTTGATTATCTTGTTTAGTTTTATTGTTTTGGATTGATTGTTTATGCTTTATATTTGTTTATTTACTTGTTTGATTTAATCTTGTGGTTGATTTGATTTAGATTTGTTTAGATCGTGCTTTATTTGTTTTTCCCTTGTTCTTCGGTATTCTGTTCATCCCCAGGTATTCGAGCCCAATTATTCCGCATAGGGGTTTTGTAGAAATTGCTTATTCGGAATATTAAATTATTCCGCATAGGGGTTTTGTAGAAATTGCTATTCGGAATATCCAGTATTCCGAATAGGGGAGGTTTTCAGCATAGAGCATTTATTCCGAATAGATTTCTTTTTCCGAATAGGCCTGAATATTCCGAATAGGAATATATTCCGAATAGGGACAGATATTCCGAGTAAGGCATTATTCCGAATAGGAGGTATTATTCCGTATAGAGCTTATTTTTCGAATAGAAGAGTTATTCCGAATAGGGCTTATTTTCCGAATAGAGGTATATTCCGGATAGGTGACATATTCCGAATTGCCATATGTTCCGAATAGGGTTTATTCCGGATAGGGGATATTTTCAGTTTCTTTAAATTTAGTTTTTAAGTTTCTGACCTTTTATTTTAAGCTTTATTTTTCCCGCCTTTTCCTTAATTGCACTTTAAGTTTATTTGCCTTAGTTTAAGATTTAATTTTAGTTATTTACTTTATTGCCCTTTAGTTTTAGTCGCGCTTTTAATTACTTGCACCATTTACTTTATTAGATTTAGATTTACTTTAAGTGCTCCTTTACTTTAATTGTTTTGCACCTTTTATTTACTACAACGACACATCTTTGTTCCACCAAAAACAATAGAGTCACATAGAGAGCTTAGATCAATTCGATTAGATCAACACAACGAACTTTAATTTTTATACGGGGTGTCAAAAAACCAGTTATCAAATGGCGCCACTGCCGGCTCTTTCGTAAAGATCAACAGTTTTCTGTGCTAGACACGTTGCTTTTTGGGATCCGTTCACTTGTGAACGTTATTTTTCTTGCATAAAAAATTCAAAAAAATCATTAAAAAAAAAATTAAATTAAAAAATTCAAAAAACCATAAAAATTAAAAATTTCAAAAATCCAAAAAGATTTTATCTTTATTGTGTATATATATTGTTTTTGTGTTTGGTTTTGTTTTCTTTTGCATTTTCAGGTGTATGCGTACTAGACCTTCTAATTATCAAGAGCCCGAGCCTCAAGAAGATTTAGATATGGCAGGTGTTAACAACAACAACATTCCACCGAACCTCAATAATAATAATAACAACAATGCTCTTCCACAACCCGATCTTCGGACCATGGAGGAACTTTGTCAACCAACAATGTTTGGACGAGGAGGAACGATTGCGCCGATGCAAATCAACGCTCCTGAGTTTTCGTTGAAGCACCACATGATTCAGCAAGTGCAAACAAACCCATTTAGAGGATTGCCTGATGATGATGCCAACAAACACCTCGACAAGTTCATTACAATCACCCAAAGCATGAAGTTGCCTGGTGCCACAATGGATGTACTTCGCCTACAACTCTTCTCACATACTTTATCACATCATGACGAGAAATGGTTTGATCGTCTCCCGAAGAATTCTATTCACACTTGGGATGATATGACTCAACGCTTTTTATCGCGCTACTTTCCACCATCCATGGTCACGAGCCTTCGCAATCAGATCAGCGGTTTCATGCAAGACCCTGATGAATCTCTTTTTGACGCTTGGGAGAGATATAATGTCTTGATCGATAGATGTCCAAACCACAATATGCTTCCCGTCACTTTGATAGATACTTTCTACAACGGATTGACTTTTCGAGATCGTGATACGATAAATGCAGCCGCCGGTGGCACATTATTGAAAAGGAGACCCGAGGAGTGTAGAGAGCTAATAGAGAACATGACTACTCATCATAAAAACTGGGATTCCTCTGCTTCTTCTAGGAACAACCCGAGAGTCAATGTTTCCTCAACCTCAGCAAACCCTGAGATGACCGAACTCACCCGCATGATGGCCGAAATGAGCATAAGTATTACGCTTCTCGCTTCAAACCAACAACAACAACAAGTTAAAGCGGTTGCTAATCCTTGTGAAACATGTGGCGGTCCTCACTCATACACCGATTGTCCTTCGACACAAGGAAATCCGGAAAATGTGTATGCAGCTTACGGTAATTATTCACCAGAAAATTACCAAGCTAGACAACAAGGGGATAGAAATCTGCTGAGCTACCGATCCAACAACTACCTTTCACCCGGTTTTTCTCCTCAAAACCAAAACCCCGCCAACAACTACAATAGAAGCAACCAAATCCCACCTCGTGCTTCTAACCCTTATCAACCACCCACCCAACAACACCCACCCATTAATCCCGATGTTGACACCATCATGAGAACTCAAGGTGAGCAAATCAAGAATCTACAGAGCCAAATAATCAATTTGAAAGGAGATATCTTGAAGCAAGGTAATGACATCAGAACCGAGGTTCGTGATAATCTTCAATCCTCCTTCATCACTCAAACAACTGAATTAAAGAATCTGTTGGCTAGTTTCTTGCCCGAAGCTCAACCTTCTTCTTCTTCGGGTTCTCTACCTTCAAACACCGTCACTAATCCGCGAGCTAATGTGAGTGCTATAACTACGCGTAGTGGAATTACCATTGTCAATCCACCTGACCCACCACCATCATCTACACCTCCTCCACCACCATATATCCCTACTCCTCCTACACCTAGTGTTAGTACACCATTACCGTCTCCGCCTCGTCATGACGATGTATCTCGGAACGACCCTTCAACATCACAACCTTCACCGTCTCCCTATCAACCTAGAATCCCATACCCTTCTCGCATAGGCAAGACCAATGATCTAACCAAGAATGACTGCCAAGTATCGAAATATGTGGATATGCTATCTAAAATGACCATCAACATTAGCCTTGTTGAAGCACTTTGCCACATGCCGAAATTTGTCAAAGCATTCAAGGAATTGCTTAGCAAGAAGGAGAAGCTGATTGAACTCGCCAACATACGCTTAAATGAAAACTGCTCTGCAGTCCTTCTTAGAGAACTTCCGGAAAAGCTTGGAGATCCCGGTCGTTTTGTGTTGCCTTGCGTGTTCAACAAAACTGAAGAATTTACTGCTCTTGCTGATCTCGGGGCTAGTATTAATCTTATGCCACTGAGTGTTTGGAAAACACTATCATTGCCCGACCTCATTCCAACAAAGATGACTCTCGAACTTGCAAACCGCACTCTCGCTTACCCCGTTGGTATAGCCGAAGATGTGTTTATCAAAGTTGGCACATTTACTTTCCCGGTCAATTTTGTCGTAGTTGATTATGAAATGGACCCTCGTATTCCTTTAATACTTGGTCGGCCATTTTTGAGAACCGGACGAGCTTTAGTGGATGTGGCCGAAGGTGAGTTAATCTTACGAGTCGGGGATGATTCTAAAGTTTTTAAAATGGGGAAGTTTACAGGCAAATCCTTTGGAGGCCGAGAATCAGTGAATATGATAAATGTGCTCGATGACTTTACCGTCTATGACAATCCTCTATTCGATTCTTCCATCGATAACCCACTCTTTGACGATGATGAGGATGATTCTCGATCCACTTTGGAACCTTCTCCCATTTATGATTCGCCACCAGTCTTTGATGCTTATGATGATGATTCTAGCTCAGATTCGGATGATTTTGATTGTACTTCTGAGTATCCCCAGCTGCCCCCTTTTGATGATTTTGATGAGGCTGATAGTCTCTCGAGCGATTCTTCACATGATGAAGATCCTCCGCCATCACTCGATCATACTTTGGACGATTATTCATTTGAGGAAGATTTCTCTGAATTTCTCAACACATACTTCCCTCATGAGAGTGATGCTCCTCCTTATGACTTTGAAGATTATTGTCTTGATCCTACTTTGGATTTGAAGCACATTCTGTCAAAGGAGAAGAAACCGGTTGACACCAAAGTCCGTTGCACATATGATATGACACCTCTTTGTCCCACTTATGAGGACGAGGTTGTGCTTCTTTGCGGATCTTCTTCACACTCGGCTGAGCCCGAGTGCTATTTTCCCTTAAAGGAAAAGGTGTTCGACCCTGGTATTGAAGTCTTTAAGCCATCTCAGTATCCACCTGATGAAATAAAAGGAAAAATCTTTGGAAATTTTGAAGACATGCTTGCACCGCTTCCTACTTGCTTCCACCGTGCTCCATCGCTGCTTAAGGGACCCTGCCACTTCTTCTTTGGCTTGCCTTGTTCGCCTTAAGCTCGTGCTTATTGATGGATGAAAACTATGTCTTTGATCCTGGTGGATATGTTTCATGCTTCTTCCGTTGATGATCAAGGTCGAGTCAGGCTCACGACTCGGTTAACAAAAACCAAGCGCTTCTTGGGAGGCAACCCATGTATCTATCTTTTCGCTTTCTTTACCATAAGTGTAGGGGGGACCCTTTGGTTTGTTTTCCTCTCCTCACTTCTTAATCAGGGATTCGAGCTTCAATGATCCACTCTTGATGATTCTTGATGACCCGTGATTCCGTGTTCTACTTCTCCCCGGTTCTATCCTAAACTCTTTTCGATTCACTATTTTATATTTTCTCAATATTAAAATAGGAATCTCTTTAGTTGTCTTTTCCTTAGCGAGATTTAAACAACGTGCACAATGTCGTAAGTGTAGGGGAGTTTACTCCCACATGCTTAAACATTGAGGAAAATGTTTATCTTAAGTGTAGTGGACTTCTATCGAAGTTAAGTGGTCTTTTCCTTGTATTTGTCCTCATTTTAACCGGAAAATCAATTTTTCGAAATTTTTCAAAATTTTTGATCTATTTTGGCCTATTTGTTTTTCCCTTTGTATAGTTATTTTCTTTCTTTGCTAGAATAAATGTTTAATAAGTGGTTTTAATTTACAAACGTTGTGAATCTTTTGACTCAATCCGAGTTTACTCTAGCTAGTATCCTTAACGTGTTTAAGTCAAGTTTTGCTAGGCTTTTATATAGGGAGCTATAAAACGCGAAAGTCTTAACTCTCACGGGTTAAGAACAAGAACTTTTCGCAGGTTCCTATAATTGATCCTAGAGAGTCGTTTATCAAGGGAACTTTAAAATGCGATTTCTAAACTTGAAAAAGTCTAAGAATTTGCAAGATCCTATAGGCGACTCGAAAACCCAAAACTTTGATTTAATAGGCTAAGTATCCACGAGTCTCATTACTTGAGATTTTAAACTGTGGAGAACGAGAGATGATAGAGCCAATTATAAGTTCGGTATTCTTTCGTGAATTTATGTGAGTTAATTATGAGCCTATTCTCCTATCGCTTGCTAATAATTTATCTGCTAATAAATAAGGTTGTACGATTTGAAAAGTTACTTAGCTTCTAGCCCCAGATCGTTTAAAAGTTGCTCGGTATGGATTAGAGTTCATAGCCAAGGCATAACTTATTGAAGCGGGATGCGAAGATTGGCGAGTCCGAAAAGGCCCTAACAAGGCATGAGGGCTACATTTTGTTGCTAAAGATCCAAAGTGATGTGAAGAATCATTTGTCGAAAATCAATATGAAGGATCGAGACACACGACGTAAAGCAAAACTCCCCAAAAGTCATGGAGAAGTGTATCCGAAAAGACCCTAACAAGGTATGAGGATAAATAGATCCAAGTCATAAAAGGAGGCGGATCGTTGTATATCAAAGTCCAAAATAAAGATTGGAGAAAAATGAAGAAGTCGTGGTCCAAGTATGAATCTCTCAAAACTTCAAGTGAAGAAATTCCTATTATGAAGAGAAGACCATTATTTCATGAACGTCTCTCAAAGATTTGAAGTATGAAGTCGCTGCCAAATATCGGTCCGAGAAAGGTCTCAAATCGCGAAGCGAGTTATGCCAAGATATGAACTTTATGAGGTCCCGAGAAGCAGTTTTAAAAGATTTGGTCCTTTAGCTAACTATTGATTAAATCGTTCACTTTATTTTCTGACTAAATAACTATCGAAATAAGTCAAACAATGCATCCTCGTGATCATTCAAGACAACAATAAAATATAAGAGATACACCTAGGAATAAGGGAGTCTAAGTGAATAATTGGCCCACATGAGTTCGTGATAGTTTACTAACTTATAATAACAATGATCTCGTTTTTAAGCTTGGTTTGGAGAAAGTGAAAACTTGAGGATGATGATTATTCATAACATTTTCAAAACCCAAGGTATGCTTTCGATTTCTTTATTTTGAACGTTTTTAATTTTCTATCTCTTTAATAAAGGCCAACGTGGATTGATTATGATGAAAAGTGTAATCTTGCTTTGTAACTAATGCATTGCATGAGGACATTGCAATGGTCAAGTGTAGGGGATTTGATAGGTGTGTAAACACCCATCTTTTCTACCACTTAATTACAATAATAACCGGACCAAAACGTGTATTTTATGTCTTTTATGTCGGAATCATGCGTGGTTTGTGTTTTTGTTATGTTTTAGGACGAAAAGGTGAAAAGTGGAGAAAACACGGACATTCACGGGCATTTACTGACTTTTATTGAAGAAAAGGATGAAAGACGGAGTCGAGAAGTCAAGAGTGGAAAAAGAACGGAAGTCCAAGACCAATTCTGAAGATTTATCGAAGAAAAAGTCAAAAGACGGAAGTTTATCAAAAGCCGAGAAGCTCAAGTCTATTTTATTGAAGAAATTAAAGACGAGTTCAAAAGATATCCCGAGCCACAAGTCCTTAAAGTCCAAATTTAAAAGAAAGATTAGAAGAAAAGGACTTATGACGCAATTAATGAAGATTAAATGAATGAGGGACTTAATCCCGCAATTAACAAGAAATGAAGGAGGGGATGAAGCTTCCTTAATCCTCCCCTATAAATAGCATTAGTTGTTAATCATTTGTTGTTGTTGGATAGCTTGACAAACTATCTCTTTCATTTTTAATTACTTGCACCTTTAATTTCTTGTCCATTTTAATTACCTTGTCTTGCACTTAATTACCATTTAATTTCAAGTAAGTTTTTCTTTTAATTCTTGTTAATCTTTATCTTTATCTTGTTAATCTCATTCTACCTTTCTTTAATCTTTGTGTTGATTTGTTTATGTTCAAGTTCTTTATTTTTGTTGATTTGATTAAAGTGGTTTTGATTATCTTGTTTAGTTTTATTGTTTTGGATTGATTGTTTATGCTTTATATTTGTTTATTTACTTGTTTGATTTAATCTTGTGGTTGATTTGATTTAGATTTGTTTAGATCGTGCTTTATTTGTTTTTCCCTTGTTCTTCGGTATTCTGTTCATCCCCAGGTATTCGAGCCCAATTATTCCGCATAGGGGTTTTGTAGAAATTGCTTATTCGGAATATTAAATTATTCCGCATAGGGGTTTTGTAGAAATTGCTATTCGGAATATCCAGTATTCCGAATAGGGGAGGTTTTCAGCATAGAGCATTTATTCCGAATAGATTTCTTTTTCCGAATAGGCCTGAATATTCCGAATAGGAATATATTCCGAATAGGGACAGATATTCCGAGTAAGGCATTATTCCGAATAGGAGGTATTATTCCGTATAGAGCTTATTTTTCGAATAGAAGAGTTATTCCGAATAGGGCTTATTTTCCGAATAGAGGTATATTCCGGATAGGTGACATATTCCGAATTGTCATATGTTCCGAATAGGGTTTATTCCGGATAGGGGATATTTTCAGTTTCTTTAGATTTAGTTTTTAAGTTTCTGCCCTTTTATTTTAAGCTTTATTTTTCCCGCCTTTTCCTTAATTGCACTTTAAGTTTATTTGCCTTAGTTTAAGATTTAATTTTAGTTATTTACTTTATTGCCCTTTAGTTTTAGTCGCGCTTTTAATTACTTGCACCATTTACTTTATTAGATTTAGATTTACTTTAAGTGCTCCTTTACTTTAATTGTTTTGCACCTTTTATTTACTACAACGACACATCTTTGTTCCACCAAAAACAATAGAGTCACATAGAGAGCTTAGATCAATTCGATTAGACCAACACAACGAACTTTAAATTTTATACGGGGTGTCAAAAAACCAGTTATCAAAGTGTCTTTTAGGTTTAAGGTTTCCTACGATGACAAACCTAACCTTACAAAATACTCGACCCGCGAGACCTGAAATTGTTGTTGAAATTAGGATCTGATTATTGACTGCCGATAGTAGGCAGGAGGTTATGTGAATATGAAATGTAGATCTTGAAGTGCCGGATGGGTAGCGAAGTTATGTCAAAAAAATTTACTTTGGAAAAACGAATAGATGATCTGAAAGATCATGGGAAATAAGTCCCCGTAGTATGGGACCATAGAGATGATGTAAAAGTTGGTTTGAAAGGCATATAAGCTGGATCTACCCTAGGACTTCAAGAGCTGCGTGAATTATGTTTCGTATATCGAACTTGATGAAATGTATATCAAGTGAGAATCTGATTGTTTCTTAGTAAATGGGTTTAGATCGGCGAAAAGTTCCATTCATCAAAAACCCGTGAACATCATGGATAGAGAAAGTAAGTCGACATTAAGCCTGATCTTATTCCCGTAGTTATGTTTGATGAAACTCGCGTATTGTAATGGATTACACTTGAGAGAAAAGACCGAATGTGGAGGAAATACCCACATGGCTTTAAGTCTATAAGAAGCGAGTAGTAAGATAAATTGATCTTTGAGGACAAAGATCCTGTTTAGGGGTAAATGTTGTGACAATCCGTCAATTTATGGTTGATTTTTATTCTCAAGTATAATTTAAAAACATTATTTTAATGTTATATTATGAACTCACTTATTTTTGGGAAGAAATTTGGGTTTACATCTTGAAGTAGCATCGACTACGTCTAAACCGGAGGATTCTACGTTACGTGCTTATGTTTACATACACCATTTTGGTGACAGTCCGACACTTCAGGAAATAAATTTATCCGTGAATATTATTTTGGGATTTTAAATTTATGTTGGTTCATAAACTCACTAATTTACGAGAAGAGATTAGGACTTACGTGAATAATTTAACGTCCTTTACGACTAAACCAGAAACTTTAGGATTACATATTTACGTTTTTGAACTCTGTTTTTTATGAGACAATTTTTATTAGATTCGTTTTGTGTCGTTTATTCATAATTTATAAAAACATTTTTCGTAAAACGACCCGAGGGCACGCAAATCGAGGAAACAAGAATCGAGGAGTAGCCGTAAATTAGTGGGATGGGACAAGTTTTACACATGCCCACCCCACTATATGGGACGACAACACATAAGCAACAACACCATGAGGTGTCAACACCTCCTAAACAAGCTAACACTTGTTTTACTAAGCTTAAAAAGTAAGCCACCAAACCATCAAAACCATTTTACTAAACCATTTCATCACAAAACACACATGCAATAACACTCTCGTTCTCTCCTCTCCTCTCTCTCAAAAATTCGTCCCAAAACCATCATCAAACAGCCCTATTTGATCTATTTTAGCCATAAAATCATGTGTTATTCATACACATGGTGATGCTCCTTTGAAGCCTTGAAGATTGGAGGTGATTCTAACATCCAAGGAGGTGATTTGGTGATGTCCAAGGGCTGATTTCTACAAGAAGTTTACAAATATTGGTGGTCTTCAAAGTTGGTGTTGATCTATCACAAGTTTTTCCATCAAAATCCAAGCCTTGATCATAAACTACTCAATCTTCGTGGTATAGAGATTGTCCTTCCTATCCTCTTATTATTTTGATTATGTAATCTTGTATTTTCTTTCCTATTTTATATGTATATAATGAATATATGATGATAAAAATATGGTGTGGGGGTTAAGTGTTGATAAATATGGTTAAAAAGATGGAAAACCATAGGTAACAAGGTTAAAATATTACTTAAAATGATGGCTGTATAAAAACAGTAAGTAACCAAATGATAAACTGATAAAATGTCATAGTGGAATCCATTTACAGTAAGTATTAGGTGTTATACACATGTGAGAGTTGGCCATGCAATGGAATCATCAAAATGAGTGAGATATGATCAAAACAAGATAAGAGTGCAAATCTGCCTACACTGTTTTGGACGAATTTATTAAAATATTTAGAGGTTGATTCATCAGTAGCTATAAAGGAATAAAATGAAGCACATATCATATAGTTTCTGTCACAAACATTTGATGTCCTATCTCATTATAGAACTCTAGATATGGACATTTTAGTGGACTTAAAATTTAGGACTGATTTTGTAAATAAATAGTATATAATATAAGCACTCAAAAGTTTATATAAAATATACATATATAAAACCCACTAGTTTATAATAATCATAAATAAAGAGATATAGATATATTGATATTAAAATGGGACATGTTATATAAATTAAAAGTATAAATGTTTTTCTAAGTTATAAAACTATATACCTAAGTTTTACGTCTTTTCGGCTAAAACCGAAAGATTAACATTTTTGTCAAATAAAACTTAGACGGTCAGACCTGTCTAATGTAGAATTTTATAAACTCACATACTGATGTATAAAATTATATAACAAGTAAAAACCGATACAACCCGAGCTTTACAACATATAGACATTAACGGGCCAAAGTAGCCTTATTGGACTATAAACCCGACTAGTTGGTAAAACACTTATAAACTTAGTTATTGGGCTTAACCTATTTGGGCCCAACATGTAAAGTATAATACTGATATTAAAAATATAATTGGGCTAATGAAAAGTATTGGGCTTGTAATAGGCTTATTGGGCCTAAAACATGTAAATAAGTAAAACTAGTAAACTAGTATAAAAGTTACCAATACATAACACTAAAATGAGTAAATGAGAATGTATAAACCCACTTGATCATAATATATGAAATCATCATATGTATACATAATTGTTATTTTGATAAAGTCATTGGACAAAAGTCTAAGACGAGTATTATTTGTCTAGGTTTCCGTGATTGAAGCAAGTACCGTACATCCGAATTGCTGATAACCCGCTTTCCCACATCAACGCGAGTTCATAGCCTCGCACTCTTTTAAATGTTTTATGAAATGTTTTATAAACCCGCGAGGGAGATAACATATTCGTTTTTATGAAATAGGACACTATTTGTCCCAATTGTTTGTTTACTGATTTGGACCCGAATGATTGTATGACCCGATGAATGATTATATGACCCGATGTATGAAATAAAATGGATTATTAAAGTTAGGTTATGTCACTAAAAGTCCCATTAGCATGAATTGTGAACTACCAGGATTTGGTAGACGCTTGTGCATATAATAGTACTATTTGGGGACGATCACCCCAGTTCGCGCCTTGGCGGTTGATCCCCGTCGTGCCACATTGATTGGTAAGCGAATTTATGTATGAGAAGATTTCTATAGTGTGATTTTTGTGACGACACGCTAACTTAGATGGGCAAATGAGTTTCGGGTTAGCTACCCGTTGTTTGTTGTAGTAAGGTAACAATGTCATGCGTCTTATAATAATCCAAATAACGAAATACTGCTATACGCATTGAATTACAATATATTGCCTGACTAGCAATACGGGGTCTTATTATTGATATAATGTTCGTGTTTTGGTATTACATAATCATATTCATATAACGGTTTTAGTAACTCTATACAACGTTATAAAACGTATTGTATGATGTTTTTACGACAATGTTTCGTATAATGATTTTGAAGGCGAAAGCCTATATTATGATTTTTGATAAGGATTTGTATAAAATGACTTTGGCTATTTTATGGCCTATTACAAAGATTTGTACAAAATGATTTTCGGTAATAATTATATACCGATGATATATAAATGGTTTTATCAAACTCTATGAATTCACTCGGCGTTATCGCTGACCTTTTCTTTTAACATGTTTTGTCTCAGGTACTTGAAGGTAATTCTCGGGAAGACAACAAGAGTTCATGGCCCGCACTTAAATAACAATTTCCATTCAAATGCTTTGTAAAACTTGTATGAAATACTATGACTTGGGACCTATGTAAATTTGATACTTATGAATGGAAATGTTTTATTATTAAACGACGCAATTTTTAAGCGTTGTCTATGATGTGAGTAATATGCTATCCCGTAACACCAACGAGTCTTCCGCTGTATTGAATTGTATAAATTTGGGGGTGTTACAAACCTGCTCTGAGGGCAATTTTGATAATGAAAATAATTCTAACACCTTTATTGAGCATAGTGGAGACCATCCTCAAGTGGGGGAGCAACCTGTTAGAAAGTCAAATAGACCCACTAAATTGCCTGCTAAACTCAATGATTTTGTTCTTGATAGCAAGCTTAAGTATGGTATTGAGAAGCATGTTAACTACTCTAAGTTGAACACTACAAATTTTTGCTTTGCTACCACACTTAATCAATCTGTTGAACATTCTACCTACTATGAAGTTGTGAAAGATAGTAGGTGGGTTGAGGCTATGAACAATAAAATTGAGGCTCTTTTAAGGAACAATACTTGGACCTTATGTGATTTACCTGCTGATTGAAAGGCTATTAACAATAAGTGGAGCTATAAGATTAAATACAATTCCTTTGGACTAGTTGACAAGTTTAAAGCTAGAGTTGTTGTTAAAGGCTGTAGTAGAGGGGAAGGCATTGATTTTGATGAGACTTTCAGTCCTATTGTTAAAATAGTTATTGTTAGGTGTCTTGTTAGCATAGTTGTTTCTAATGATTGGCCTCTTTTTCAACTTGATGTTAATAATGCCTTATTCTATGGTGATCTTGGTGAGGACATTATATGACTCTTCCTTTGGGCTTCAATTGCAAGGATAAAGGTAAGGTATGTAAGCTTAATGCTTTGTATGGTCTTAAGCTGATGAGACTGCTTTTATACATAGTCTCATCGTCCAAAAAGGGCTTAAAATGCATTAAATATCATGAAAATACCCAAATATATGCATGTGTTTGTTTCTTGTGTATTTTAGGTACGGATATTGAGAAAATGACAAAAGATCACAAGAATCATGCAAAAACGGACACGGGAAACGAAGCCGCACATTAAACCAAGCCCTAATGAAGAATTTTCCAAGAAAAACCCTTGAAGATTTAAAGATTTATGAAGAAGGGTCCTCCAATATTGAAGAATTGACACTTTATACCCTTGTATCCTCATAATTACAAGATTGGTCCCTAAAGTTTGTCAAAATTGCAAAAAGGGCCCTCCACTTTGAAGAATTGGCAATTTTAGTCCCTCAACAAAACTAAAATGTCAATATTTATCCTCCTCAAAGTCAAACATACCAAGAAGGACTCCAAGTTTCAAGAATTACAAATTTGGTCCTTTGAAAATATCAAAATTACCAAAAGGACCCTTGACTTTGAAGAAATGGCAAAAATGGTCCCTCATTAATCATGAATTGGCAATTTCAGTCCTCCAAAAGGTCAATCATACAAGTCAAGACCATTATCAATAAAGAAAATGCCAAAACAGTCCTTCAAGAATCACAAAATGGCAAGAAATACCCCTGAAAATACTTTGGAAAAGTATCTGGGGCAAAAGTGTGAAGTTGGAAACTTCACTTACAAAGGAAAACGGATTTTGGTGCATTATTTAGAAAGTGAAAGAAGAAAAGAAGAAGAGGGGCTAAAGCTGGCGACACCCTTACTTACCTTAACCAACCCTTGCACGCCACGTGCCCCACTAACCCACATCAACCAATCAGATTTCCCCCTTCCTCCACATCACCCTCCACTCACTGTTTATTATTAACTAAATTTTCAAAAGTTAATTAATATTATAAACTGGCGCTAAACACCTCATAAACCCAAAACAAAGATCAAAGGAGTTGTTCTTAAGTGTTCTTATTAAAATTGGGTTTTCTTAATTATGTAACAATTAACCCACCAAACCTTCCAGATTTATGATTAAGCATGCCTTAATCATAACCCAACCTTGAAAATAGTTGCCACATCATTCCCTTGTCCCACAAGAGATTCCCCTGCTGCAACAAAGAAGAAACTGCCAAAAGAGGCCAGTCATCCAACGTGTGAGATTCCAGCTTACATCCTAAGCTTATTTTACACCATTTGATCAAGTTTTCACCATGCCAGCTCCATAAACAAACAAGAAAGAGTCACATGATCTTCAAAGTTCAAAATTTGCAAATGGCATAATGGGACTTCACTACATTAGGGTTTACGTTTTTTATCTCTTAACTAGTTCATTGTATGCCTATATAAAGGCCTTAGGTCATTACATTTCAGTTTGCTCTTGAATTTTCCTTTGTTCAATATTCTGTAAATCCATTTTCAGTTGAATGAAATGTGTTTGAATCTTTGAAGAAAACTCAAGTGCCATTGTTGTTTACTGCTTATTATTGTTCTTAGTTTGATAATCTTGAATCTCAAAACCTGTTTTTAAGGAGTGTGCAAAAGTTTGCACATTTTCCTTCAAGCTTGATATTTTGCTAAGTTTCTTGGTTCATCTTGGAATTCTTGGGCTATAAAGCTGATCATAGCATCCTGATATTGAGTTATCAAGGTGTGGTGAAGCCTATAACTTGGGGATAATCAAGTGTGGAGTACAAGAGTTGCATTATCAAGGCTTTTCAACCTTACTGTTTTTGATATTTTGCTTCTAACCTTGTTGAATCTTAGCAGGCTTTGTTGTGGAAGCTTGTACTTGTTCTTGCTAGTACATAAGCTCAAAATTCGTGGGTGTGGATGTACATCCATGAGGTTTGCATACTTAACCCAAAATCTGTTAAAATCTTGATTTTTGGTGATATTTGTGTGTGACTTGTGTTCTTGCTGATTTTATTGCTTAATCTTGCTTAAATCTGCTTAATATATTTGTTATTGAGTTAATTTGGGCTTGGGTGGTCTTAAAATTTACTTTTGATTTGAAAAATCTTGATTTAAAAAGTTAAAGGGGTGTTTGGGATTACCTGTTTGAGATCATAAGTGGTTATTGTGTTGTTAGAAGTTTGTGTTTATGCTTGTTATCTGTTCTTGACTTGGTTGAGTGCTATTTGCTGCAAGTTTTTGGGCTTGAACCTTGAAATCAAAGATTGTGCTATAACTACTTGAGTTTGACTGTTTTTGACCTAAAATTTTGGGAATACTTAGATTATATGCATGTTTAGGGATATAAACTGTTAAATCATCATTAATATAACATATCTTAGAGATCTGGAGGTTTGAATTTGGCTTGTTGGCCAATTGCATCAGCAAAGTGAAAAAACTGCATGTTCATAGTTCATCAGTAACTTTAAGTGCTTGAATCTTGCTCAATACATTGAATCAGTGCATGAAACCTATTTAGACTTGCTTATTTAAGTTTAGTATTGCTTGTGTATGCATTTGGTTAAGTTTAGCTGGCTGAATTGTGCTATAAGTGCTTATTGAACCATAACTGCTTATTGTTCTAAGTCTGGTACATATCTGGTGATTGATTGAATTAACTGTACAAATTGGTGTTGGGAATAAATTAAGGCCAAATCACTTGAGCGCTGACAAGAGTAAAACAAGCGTTGACAGGAGCAAAACAAGCGCTGACAGCTCAAGCGTTGACAAGACAAAGTCAAGCGTTGATACATTGAAGACAAGCACTGGTGGGAAGATATACTCTACGCGTTTATTGTATTCTAGATTATTTCTAGTAAAGATAGGAACAATAATGTATTTTCTATATTTATCTTTACCTAGAATAGCTGATACGTAGATTATTGTACAAGGCTTCTTATGTCTATAAAAGAAGACCTTTAGGTTATTGTTTCATATAAGTTTTCATTCGTAAACTACTTTCATTGTAAGCAAGTTTGATATCATTAATCAAAGTGAAAGTTTGTTTATATCATTGTGTGTTCTTGTTTAAGTGTTAATTCCGCATAACACTTAGATTATCATAAGCATATACAATGGATTCTCTAAGTGTATTACTTGATCTAATCTCGTATACATAAAGCTAAATCGATCTAAGTTTGGGATCAACAAGTGGTATCAGAGCTTGTTGAGGAACTTTTGATCTTAAAGAACACAAGAACCCTAAAAAATCACCAAAACCCTAATTCTCTCAAAAACCCTAACAACATCATGTCAACTCCAGAAATAACCTCCTCCTCCTCACCCTTACCAAACATCAAGATTCCTATGCTTGATGCAACCAACTTTGAATTGTGGAAATTCAACTTTGAGCAATATCTAGGGATCTATGACTACACACTCTGGGAAATTATTGAATATGGAAACACATTCAATAAGGCTCAAAAGATTGCTAATGCCATTGCTGCAAGAACAGCTGTTGCTGGATGTTCAGAAGCAGACAAGAAGGAAAAACCTGATGATGGTAGAGTTGTGTCTGCTGAAGACATAGCAAAGAAAAGGGTTGACATGAAAACCCCAAATATTCTGAAACTCTCTTTGGGACAAGAGAACCATCATAAATACAGAGGTTATGAATCTGCTAAAGACCTTTGGGCAGCTCTTGAAGTTGCATATGGTGGCAATGAAGATACTAAGGAAGAGAAGAAGAAGCAACTCATGCATGATTATGCTGTCTTCAAGGCTCAACCTAATGAAAAGCTCAGTAGTGTGAGAAGCAGATTGCTTGATATTACAAGCAAATTGTCCTTCATGGGGACACAACTTGGTGATGTTGACATCAATGCTACTTTTCTTAAAAGTCTTGGTGAGGCGTGGAAGATTGAGGCAAGATCTATTCTTGCCAATAATACTCCCAAACGTTCCACGTTTGATGATATCTACAACAAACTGAGGCTGTTGGAAGATGAAACTCTTTTAGAGCATGGAAGCAAGTCAACCAACAGTAACATGGCCTTCTTTTCTCATAGTGAAGGTCAATTCAATCAGAAGGACTCCTACATGCATCCAATTACTGGATCATCATGTGTCAGCGCTGGAACTTGCCCTGTCAACGTCTCCTTTTCAGACGCTGACACATTCAAAAGTGACTCACCAAGAGTTAAACCTGCTGGTTTGGATTTGGATACTGTATGTGCTTATATTGATTATTTTCCCAATGGTTCAGTGATTACATATGAGGACCTTGAGCTGATAATTGATGAGCACTTGGAAGAGATGGACATTAAGTGGAACATGGCTCTTGCTAGTATAAGAGCAAAAAGGTGGAACAGAAGGTTTAAGAAGAAGATGACCTTCAATGCAAAGGATACAGCTGGATTTGATAAATCCAAAGTTGAATGCTACAACTGTCATCGTATGGGGCACTTCATGAGGGAATGCAGATCTCCTAGAAGATCTGATGCTGGTAAACCCTCAAGTCAAATTGTTAAAGCTCAGGATCCTAAGGCCATGGTTGCAGTTCAAGGAATTGATGGAATGGGATGAGACTGGAGCTATCTGGCTAAGAATGTGGAAGAGGATAAAGCTTTGGTTGCTGAAATTGAAGAAGAAGAGCATGTTGAATATGCTCTCATGGCACACTCCTCCTCTTCATCTGATAATGAGGTATACGATGATGATTTTTGTAGTAAAGGTTGTAGGTTCAATACTGAAAGACTTAACAAAGAGGTGTTAAGATTATTAGATGATATGAGTACTGAAAGATGCAAACTGTCTAATTACCAACTAGCTCTCACTGAAACTGAGAAGACAGTTTCTGAATACAAGAAAATGGAATTTGACTTAAAAGATAAAATAAATATCTTAAAACATGAGTTAAATGCTAGTATGGATATTAGAAACATCATGGAAATGGGTTAATGGTGAGTTACAAGCTAAATTAGATGAAGCCATTAAGAATAAAGATAATGTTGGCCTTAAAATTCAAAGATTTGATAGAGCCACACAAACCCTAGGAGAATGTGTGGGTAAACAAAGGGATCCTAAGGACATGACTGGGATTGGGATGAAAGACTACTTTGTGGTTCCACCACCAGCTGGTGACTTCTATGGTGTCCAACAAAAGGACCTATCTTGGACTGGTTTGCCAGAACTCCAAGAGGAGGAATTCATTCCTCCACCAAGAGTTGTCACCCCAGTTGAAGAGTATCAACAAAAGTTGACTGACCTGAATGAATGGAAGAAAGCTAACCCTACTTTATTTGTTAAGGGTGGCTTGCTATGTGAAAGTCCCAATGAGTCAACACCCATTAAGGTTACTAACCCACTCACTGGTAAAGCTGTTGATCTTGGCTCCAACACTGATAGAAAACCTAGCATTAAGTATGCAGAGATGTATAGGAATACTATGTCACCCAAGAGCCAAGTTAGCAATAATGGAACAGGCTTCTTCTCTTCTAGACCTAGGGTTGTGTCTAGAAAAGCTTGTTACACTTGTGGTAGCTTTTCACACTTGGCATACAAGTGTGTCAACGCTCCCAAAGCCAGCGCTGACAGAAACAATTTCAGCGCTGACAGGAACAAGGTCAATGTTGTTAGAAAGTCAAACGTTGTCAAACCCAAACCTTGTGTGCAGCAAAGTCCACAAGTTGTTAGACCTGCCCCATTCTTCACTAGAGGGTCTAACACTCATGGACAAAGACCATTTCAAAAGACAAACACCTGGTCGAATATGCAATGGGTTTCTGTAGCAAACCCTATGTTCAACGCTGACAAGGGTCATTTCAACGTTGACAAGACCAATTCCAACGCTGACAGAAACGTGACCAGACCTAAATATTTGCAACCACAGGGTAAGGGGTCTAAAGCTTCTTCGAGCTTAACATGGAGACCCAAGAAAGATCAAAACCCTAATGATAATGGGATTTCAATGACCTACAACAGATTTAATTACATTTCAAAGGTCATTACAAAACCTATTGGGGTTAACTGGGTATTTCATCCTAAGAAGGATGAAAATGGGGTTGTTATGAGAACTAAGTATGGTCTTATTGAACAACCAGATGAATCCAAGTCTTCTAAGGCTTGGCTTCCCAAAGAAAACTAATTTGTTTTCTTTATGTGCAGGGCATTCAAAAACAGGTCAATGATTATGGATATTGGGATAGTGGATGCTCAAGGCACATGACAGGGAAGGAAGATTATCTCACAAACTTCACTCCCATTAAGGATGGTGATAAGGTTTACTTTGGAGGCGGATATGGTACTATCACAGGCAAAGGAACCCTTCTCACCAAGAATCTGCGTTTTGAAAACGTATTTTTGGTAAAAGAACTTGATTACAATCTTTTTAGTGTATCACAAGTTTGTGATAACAAAAATAAAGTTCTGTTTACTGATACTGAGTGTTTGGTGTTAAGCAAGGATTATAAGATCCTTGATGAGAAATATATTGATTATAGAACACCTAGGCATAAAGACATATACAATGTGAATCTGAATGGGATTAAAATGAATAATAATATGTCTTGTTTTTATGCTAAAGCTTCGGTAGATGAGAGTAATTTGTGGCACAGGAGACTAGGGCACATAAATTTTAAAAATATAAATAGGCTTGTGAGACTTGACTTGGTTGATGGTTTGCCTGAGAAGGCCTTCCACAATGACCACTCTTGTGTTGCATGTCTTAAAGGCAAGCATCACAAGGTCTCATTCAAGTCCAAACAGGTGCATACTAGTTCTAGACCTCTTCATTTGCTTCATATGGACCTCTTTGGTCCAACCAATATAGAAAGTTTGAATGGCAAGTCATACTGCTTTGTGATAACAGATGATTTTTCTAGGTTTACTTGGACATTCTTTCTAGCTATGAAGAGTGACACAGCTGATATTCTAATTGATTTTATCACTCAGATTGAGAAAAAGACTGGCAATGAAGTTAAAATGCTTAGGAGTGATAATGGTGGAGAATTTAGGAATAAGAAGCTAGATGATTTCTGTGCCAGGAAAGGATTTACTAGGCAATTTAGTATTGCAAGAACCCCACAGCAAAATGGGGGTGCTGAGAAAAATAGAACCCTAATTGAAGCAGCCAGAACAATGTTGGCTGATGCTCATTTTCCTATAGCCTTTTGGGCTGAGGCTGTTAATACAGCTTGTTATGTTCAAAATAGAGCATTGGTTAACAAATTCAGAACAAAACACCTTATGAGTTACTTTGGGGAAGAGAACCTAATATTGGTTTTCTCAGACCTTTTGGTTGTTATGTAGTAGTTTTAGACACTAGTGATGCCTTAGGTAAATTTAGTGCAAAAGGTGAAGAAGGCTACTTCATGGGGTATTCAGTGCAGAGCAAAGGATATAGGGTTTATCTTAAAGAGGAAAAACGTATACTTGAAAGAGTACATGTTAGGTTTTTAGAGAATAAACCTAGTGATCCTGAAAGTGGTCCTAATTGGTTGTTTGACTTGGAACCTTTATCTAGAACTCTAAATTATATGCTTGTCACTAATCTAGACATTGTGAAGGTAACTTCAAATGTTGTGGAGGAACAAGTTGTTGATGTTTCAAGTACACATGTTCATGAAAAGGTTGGATCACAAGCAGAAAAGACATCTCCTATACAAGAATATGTCACAATTCCCATTTGGACAGATGCTTTTGCTGCTGCTGCTGCTGCTGGTAAAGATAATGGAGGTCTCCAAGTACCACCAGATACAAACATGCATGGTCCTTCAGGCGCTGACAAAGGAAAATCTAGCACTGACAAGACCAATTCAGACGTTGATGGCTCAGACGTTGACAACAACAGCTCAAGCGTTGTTAGCCCAAGCGCTGACAACCAAGATTCTGGCGTTGACAACACCTTTGCACATCTCTTCTCTTCCACTTTTGAACAAGGTGAACCTTCCAACTTATATGCAGAAGGTCATCCCTATGTTGATATAAGAAAGTCTGATGAAGAAGATATTGGCAACATGGAGAATGAGGTTGAGGACACCGGACTTTTTGAAGGAGGATTTCTCACTTCCACTATGAAGAATCACCCCACTTCTCAAATCATTGGTGATATTATGACTCTAGTTCAGACTAGAAGATCTCATCAAGGTCTTGGTGGGTTTATTGCCAATATACACAAGAAGGTTGATACCCCTCTTGTGCAAGCATGTTTGTTTGCCTATTTTCTGTCACAACAGGAACCCAAGAAAATATTTGATGCTCTCAAAGAACCAAGTTGGGTGGAAGCAATGCAGGATGAGCTTCACCAATTTGCAATTCAGGATGTTTGGGAGCTGGTTGATTGTCCCAGATATGTCAGACCTATAGGGACAAGATGTGTTCTAAGAAACAAGAGAGATGAAAGAGGAATTATGGTCAGAAACAAGGCAAGGTTGGTGGCTTAGGGATATACACAAGAGGAGGGGATAGACTATGAGGAGGTCTTTGCACCAGTTGTAAGGATTGAAGCTATAAGGATCTTTCTAGCCTATGCATCCTACATGGGCTTCACTGTCAATCAAATGGATGTCAAGAGTGCCTTCCTCTATGGAACTATTGTTGAGGAGGTATATGTGATGCAGCCTCCTGGTTTTGAGGATCCGGAGAATCCAGACAAGGTGTATAGAGTCAAAAAGGCTATGTATGGCCTTCATCAAGCCCCTAGAGCATGGTATGGTACTTTGTCTACCTATTTGGTGGACAATGGATTCAAAAGGGGAACCATAGATCAGACACTCTTTACAAAGAAGAAAGGCAGGGATGTGTTGCTTGTCCAGGTCTATGTTGATGACATCATTTTTGGGTCTACTGATCTAAAGATGAGTGAGGATTTCTCCAAGCTTATGACAGACAAATTCAAGATGAGTGCTATGGGGGAGATGAACTTCTTTCTTGGTTTACCAGTTCAGCAGAAAGAAGATGGTATCTTCATCTCCCAGGACAAATATGTGGCTGAGATCTTGAAGAAGTTTGGCTTTTCTCCACATGAAAAGAGGGCTACTACTCCTATGGATAGAGAACACCCTTGGGGAAAGATTGGAGATGGGAAAGATGTTGATGTCAGGCACTATAGATCCATGATTAGATCCTTGATGTATCTTACAGCCTCTAGAGCTGACATCATGTTTGCTGTGTGTGCTTGTGCACGCCATCAAGTGACTCCCAAAGACTGTCACCTTTATGCTGTGAAGAGGATCTTTAGGTACCTAAGATGCTATCTTAGTCTTGGTTTGTGTGTACCCAAAGGATTCCCCATTAGAGCTGATTGGATATTCAGATAGTGATTATGGAGGTGATAAATTTGATAGGAAATCCATAACTGGTGGATGTCAATTTCTTGGGAGCAGGTTGATATCTTGGCAGTGCAAGAAACAAACAGTGGTGGCTAATTCTACAACTGAAGCTGAGTATGTGGCTGCAGCTGCTTGTTGTGGACAAGTTTTGTGGATTCAGAACCAGCTGTTGGACTATGGGTATAATTTTATGCATACCAAGATATTTGTTGACAATAACAGCACTCTATGCATCATTAAGAATCCTGTACATCATTCTAAAACTAAACACATAGAAATTAGACACCATTTTATAAGAGATTGTTTTGAAAAAGGTTTAATACAACTAGATAGGGTTGACACTGAGGAAAATGTGTCAGATTTACTAACTAAACCTTTTGATGCTGGGAGGTTTCAATACTTGGTAACAAGTATTGGAATGATCAATCTCACATAATATGTGTTTTGGAGTCTTTTTGTAAAAGTATGTACAGGATGATGCATTGTTATTAGTCTTATTGATGATTTAGATTTTCCACTATATTTTTCTAACACTGACAAAGGTTGCTTGAACGCTGATAAGTGTTTTTGTAACGTTGTCAGCAATATGATTGTCTAACGCTGACAAAAGCTTCCCTCAACGCTGTCATGTGTTATCGGGGCGTTGTCAGCAACAATGTTAGTTTTGTGGTTTTCAATCTAAATGTGCAGATGGTGCTAGCAGTATACGATTGGATACAGAGTTGCTTTTATGGATCAATGGAGAAGCATTTGGACAAGTTTTTATTTATGGATGATGGTTGGAATTTTTAATTCCTATCTTGACATAAATTTTTATGTTCATACATGTTTTTAGCAACTTATGTATCATAGTTTAAGGGGAGGTTTTAGGAACCTTTAGGATGTTTGGGTATCCATATGATACTCTTATCACAATTCTAGATTGTGTCCACAGGTGAGTATGAGTTAGTTTTACTAAATCATGAGGCACTGTAGCATGCAAAGTTGATATGCTATGCATGCTGCCAAGACATTTTTGGCCTAGAATTGGTTGTGGTCTGTTGGGAGAATTGGGAATAATTTTGTTATGGAATTTACCTGGGAGTAACAAGGAATTTTATAAGGTAACTTGGTTGTTAAGAGTTTTGGTTAGCAATGGGATTAAAATGAATAATAATATGTCTTGTTTTTATGCTAAAGCTTCGGTAGATGAGAGTAATTTGTGGCACAGGAGACTAGGGCACATAAATTTTAAAAATATAAATAGGCTTGTGAGACTTGACTTGGTTGATGGTTTGCCTGAGAAGGCCTTCCACAATGACCACTCTTGTGTTGCATGTCTTAAAGGCAAGAATCACAAGGTCTCATTCAAGTCCAAACAGGTGCATACTAGTTCTAGACCTCTTCATTTGCTTCATATGGACCTCTTTGGTCCAACCAATATAGAAAGTTTGAATGGCAAGTCATACTGCTTTGTGATAACAGATGATTTTTCTAGGTTTACTTGGACATTCTTTCTAGCTATGAAGAGTGACACAGCTGATATTCTAATTGATTTTATCACTCAGATTGAGAAAAAGACTGGCAATGAAGTTAAAATGCTTAGGAGTGATAATGGTGGAGAATTTAGGAATAAGAAGCTAGATGATTTCTGTGCCAGGAAAGGATTTACTAGGCAATTTAGTATTGCAAGAACCCCACAGCAAAATGGGGTTGCTGAGAAAAATAGAACCCTAATTGAAGCAGCCAGAACAATGTTGGCTGATGCTCATTTTCCTATAGCCTTTTGGGCTGAGGCTGTTAATACAGCTTGTTATGTTCAAAATAGAGCATTGGTTAACAAATTCAGAACAAAACACCTTATGAGTTACTTTGGGGAAGAGAACCTAATATTGGTTTTCTCAGACCTTTTGGTTGTTATGTAGTAGTTTTAGACACTAGTGATGCCTTAGGTAAATTTAGTGCAAAAGGTGAAGAAGGCTACTTCATGGGGTATTCAGTGCAGAGCAAAGGATATAGGGTTTATCTTAAAGAGGAAAAACGTATACTTGAAAGAGTACATGTTAGGTTTTTAGAGAATAAACCTAGTGATCCTGAAAGTGGTCCTAATTGGTTGTTTGACTTGGAACCTTTATCTAGAACTCTAAATTATATGCTTGTCACTAATCTAGACATTGTGAAGGTAACTTCAAATGTTGTGGAGGAACAAGTTGTTGATGTTTCAAGTACACATGTTCATGAAAAGGTTGGATCACAAGCAGAAAAGACATCTCCTATACAAGAATATGTCACAATTCCCATTTGGACAGATGCTTTTGCTGCTGCTGCTGCTGCTGGTAAAGATAATGGAGGTCTCCAAGTACCACCAGATACAAACATGCATGGTCCTTCAGGCGCTGACAAAGGAAAATCTAGCACTGACAAGACCAATTCAGACGTTGATGGCTCAGACGTTGACAACAACAGCTCAAGCGTTGTTAGCCCAAGCGCTGACAACCAAGATTCTGGCGTTGACAACACCTTTGCACATCTCTTCTCTTCCACTTTTGAACAAGGTGAACCTTCCAACTTATATGCAGAAGGTCATCCCTATGTTGATATAAGAAAGTCTGATGAAGAAGATATTGGCAACATGGAGAATGAGGTTGAGGACACCGGACTTTTTGAAGGAGGATTTCTCACTTCCACTATGAAGAATCACCCCACTTCTCAAATCATTGGTGATATTATGACTCTAGTTCAGACTAGAAGATCTCATCAAGGTCTTGGTGGGTTTATTGCCAATATACACAAGAAGGTTGATACCCCTCTTGTGCAAGCATGTTTGTTTGCCTATTTTCTGTCACAACAGGAACCCAAGAAAATATTTGATGCTCTCAAAGAACCAAGTTGGGTGGAAGCAATGCAGGATGAGCTTCACCAATTTGCAATTCAGGATGTTTGGGAGCTGGTTGATTGTCCCAGATATGTCAGACCTATAGGGACAAGATGTGTTCTAAGAAACAAGAGAGATGAAAGAGGAATTATGGTCAGAAACAAGGCAAGGTTGGTGGCTTAGGGATATACACAAGAGGAGGGATAGACTATGAGGAGGTCTTTGCACCAGTTGTAAGGATTGAAGCTATAAGGATCTTTCTAGCCTATGCATCCTACATGGGCTTCACTGTCAATCAAATGGATGTCAAGAGTGCCTTCCTCTATGGAACTATTGTTGAGGAGGTATATGTGATGCAGCCTCCTGGTTTTGAGGATCCGGAGAATCCAGACAAGGTGTATAGAGTCAAAAAGGCTATGTATGGCCTTCATCAAGCCCCTAGAGCATGGTATGGTACTTTGTCTACCTATTTGGTGGACAATGGATTCAAAAGGGGAACCATAGATCAGACACTCTTTACAAAGAAGAAAGGCAGGGATGTGTTGCTTGTCCAGGTCTATGTTGATGACATCATTTTTGGGTCTACTGATCTAAAGATGAGTGAGGATTTCTCCAAGCTTATGACAGACAAATTCAAGATGAGTGCTATGGGGGAGATGAACTTATTTCTTGGTTTACCAGTTCAGCAGAAAGAAGATGGTATCTTCATCTCCCAGGACAAATATGTGGCTGAGATCTTGAAGAAGTTTGGCTTTTCTCCACATGAAAAGAGGGCTACTACTCCTATGGATAGAGAACACCCTTGGGGAAAGATTGGAGATGGGAAAGATGTTGATGTCAGGCACTATAGATCCATGATTAGATCCTTGATGTATCTTACAGCCTCTAGAGCTGACATCATGTTTGCTGTGTGTGCTTGTGCACGCCATCAAGTGACTCCCAAAGACTGTCACCTTTATGCTGTGAAGAGGATCTTTAGGTACCTAAGATGCTATCTTAGTCTTGGTTTGTGTGTACCCAAAGGATTCCCCATTAGAGCTGATTGGATATTCAGATAGTGATTATGGAGGTGATAAATTTGATAGGAAATCCATAACTGGTGGATGTCAATTTCTTGGGAGCAGGTTGATATCTTGGCAGTGCAAGAAACAAACAGTGGTGGCTAATTCTACAACTGAAGCTGAGTATGTGGCTGCAGCTGCTTGTTGTGGACAAGTTTTGTGGATTCAGAACCAGCTGTTGGACTATGGGTATAATTTTATGCATACCAAGATATTTGTTGACAATAACAGCACTCTATGCATCATTAAGAATCCTGTACATCATTCTAAAACTAAACACATAGAAATTAGACACCATTTTATAAGAGATTGTTTTGAAAAAGGTTTAATACAACTAGATAGGGTTGACACTGAGGAAAATGTGTCAGATTTACTAACTAAACCTTTTGATGCTGGGAGGTTTCAATACTTGGTAACAAGTATTGGAATGATCAATCTCACATAATATGTGTTTTGGAGTCTTTTTGTAAAAGTATGTACAGGATGATGCATTGTTATTAGTCTTATTGATGATTTAGATTTTCCACTATATTTTTCTAACACTGACAAAGGTTGCTTGAACGCTGATAAGTGTTTTTGTAACGTTGTCAGCAATATGATTGTCTAACGCTGACAAAAGCTTCCCTCAACGCTGTCATGTGTTATCGGGGCGTTGTCAGCAACAATGTTAGTTTTGTGGTTTTCAATCTAAATGTGCAGATGGTGCTAGCAGTATACGATTGGATACAGAGTTGCTTTTATGGATCAATGGAGAAGCATTTGGACAAGTTTTTATTTATGGATGATGGTTGGAATTTTTAATTCCTATCTTGACATAAATTTTTATGTTCATACATGTTTTTAGCAACTTATGTATCATAGTTTAAGGGGAGGTTTTAGGAACCTTTAGGATGTTTGGGTATCCATATGATACTCTTATCACAATTCTAGATTGTGTCCACAGGTGAGTATGAGTTAGTTTTACTAAATCATGAGGCACTGTAGCATGCAAAGTTGATATGCTATGCATGCTGCCAAGACATTTTTGGCCTAGAATTGGTTGTGGTCTGTTGGGAGAATTGGGAATAATTTTGTTATGGAATTTACCTGGGAGTAACAAGGAATTTTATAAGGTAACTTGGTTGTTAAGAGTTTTGGTTAGCAAGGGACACTAGAGGACTGTTATGTCTATCTTGCTTAAGCAAGTGTGCATAACTGGACAGTGCTTGCCGCCCTATAATAATTATCAGCTTTTTGGTTATCTTCTCTAGGATAACTTACTTTGTTAAGGTCATTTTTCATTTTTAAAACATTTTTATTTTTTACGCTGACAAGAATTTTTCCAAGCGTTGTTGTGACCAATTTAGACGCTGACATGGCTATAGGCAAACGTTGACAAGATTATAGCCTTTGGGCGTTGATAGGTTATTTTTTACCGTTGACACTCAATGGGTCCTACCCAGTTGTTACTTTTTGACATATTTTTAGGCCGTAATTTTGGGAGTTGTTACTTTTCATTTAATGCATGAGATAAACTTATAATTTTTCAATATTTTCATGATTGCATTTTGAAAATACTTACCTATTTTTGGGCCAATCACATGCATTTTCTTCTCCTATAAATTTGGCTCCTATTTTTAAACAGGGTATCTATAATTCTTGTCTAACACAATTTTTCTCTTATCAACTTCATCTTCATCAATCAATTTTAATAGCTTTCAACAATGGCACCAAAGTTTAAACCATCAAAATTGGATTTGGGGTTCAGAACTCAACACAACATGATCGCGTATCTTGAAGCTGATAATACTCTGTTTCCCCAATACACACAAATGGTGGCGTATTTGAATGCATCCCCTCTAAGGTATGCTCTTTCTCATGCACCACTCATTCCTGTCACACATATTAAACAGTTTTGGAACACTGTTAGTTCCTCAACAGTTAATAGAGTGACTACATTGACTTCTATTGTTCATGGGAGACCTTGGGTGGTTACTGAGGATTTGGTACGCCAAGCCTTGCATCTTGATGATGTTGATGGTATAGCCACCCTTCCCATTAATGAAATAGAACAAGGACTAAGGGCTTTGGGTTATCCTTTTCCTGATGAAGTAACTTTAAACAAGTATCATAAACAGGAGTTTCCCCCAGCCTGGAAGTACCTCATACATGTCCTCCTTCAATGTTTGAGTCCCAAATGCATTGCACACAATGAGATCAATAAATATATTGCTAGTGCTATTGTGTGTATTGCAACTGGGCAAAAATTTAATTATTCAAAAATGATTTTTGAGGGCATGTGTAAAAATAAGGGGAACAAAATGACTTTAGCTTATCCCCGATTTTTACAAATGGTTTTTGATGTTCTAGGATACTGCACAAGGGATCATAATGATTTTTATGAGATCCCTGTGCAAAAGAAAGCTATTTTTATGAAGATGAACTCACCCCCCCCCCCATCGTGACCTACCCTTAACCCAAGCTATGCTTGCTGTTATTGTAGCAGCTCAACCCAAACCAGACCCCCAACCACAAATTGACCCAATACCTGAACCATTACCTTCACCTGAACATATGAAACTTGACCAAGAACCCTTCAACGCTGACACATTAAATGTTGGCGTTGATGTGCCTATTTTCAACGTTGACACACAACCTTCACAAACCCAAACACCCCTTAACCAACCCACATCCACCCAATCTTCCACACCATCTTCCACACCCCTTGAATATAGGTTGATGAAACGCCAAAAGACTACTGGAGTGTTCTCCTCTGGTGGTCCTAGCCATGTAGCAGAGAGAACCACCACCACAAGTGTGGCTGGTGACATGGATGAGGCTGGGACTATTGGTTCTGGCTTAGAAGCTGGCCAAGGCAGTCCACCATCATTAAGTCCTTATCCATGCCCAATGAATCTGACTTGGGAGGTCAAATCCCCATTTTAGAGGAGGGCAGATTGGAACCAATGACCCTAATTGAATTGACGGTAGTCTGCATGAGCTTGCAAAAGCAAAATGCAGACTTGGTACAAGTTGTCAGCTCACAAGGCCTTGAACTCAAGCAATTGAGAGAGAGGATTGTTGTTTTGGAGACTGCAAGTGCAAGGAAAGGTATGGAGGAATCTTCCAAAGGGGAGGAAGATCCAATAAATTTGAGTGATAAGGGCAGCCATGATGGTCAATCTTTGGATGTTGCTGAGGCCCTTACAAGTTTGAAGAAACAGACAGGTTTTGATACGTCCTTAGTCTCTCCTACCAACTTGAATTTATCATTTACAGCCATGTTGGAAGAGATTGCAAAAGGCGCTGAGGCAGGAAATTTGGGCGTTGACAAGGAGAATTTGGACGCTGACAAAAATATTTTGGGCGCTGACACAACAAAATTGGGCGTTGACAGACCTGCACATGAGGGTGATGTATCCCAGTCATCATTCATCATCAAGGAGGTTTCTTCACAGGTATCACCATCTACCTTACCAACAATTGCTCCATTAGATAAGGGTAAGTGTATTATGGTAGAAGAGGTTGTTCTAAAGGATGCAACTCAAGTTGAGTTTGATAGAAGGTTGGCTGCACAAATCATGGAACAAGATAGAAAGGAGGTGAAAGAGTCACCATTTGTTGTTCCTTTAGAAGAAGGAAGTGATGGAGCTAGCTCAGACTCAAGTGTTATGATTATAGAACCAGAAAGACTTGAGTATGGAGAAGAGTTGGCCAAGGAGAAATTGAGAGAGTTGAAATTGTAGGTTGACTTTGACATGCTAGAGGTGGTTCAAATGTATCATGCTTGGGAAGAAAGATGTATGGAGAATCCACACTTGACCACTTTAGATCAGATATGGGGTTTGGAGATTCTCCTCAGAGTTCAAAAGGATTGCCAGGTAATTTTGAAACACAAGGCAAGCAATATTCTCTCAGAGTTGAAAAGGGATAGAAGGGAGCTATACTACATGTTGCTCAGATGTCATGGAGTAGGATGGACTTATCAGAAATTGAGGGCATTGACATTTGATGAGTTGGAATGCAAGGCTTATCCCATTTGGGTGAGAGTGCAGGAAGCAAACACTCTCAGACTTCTTTCTGATGAAAGAAAAGAAGAACTTGCAGAAGAAATGGAGCTCAAGAAAGCAATGTTTGTTCCCAGACCAGTGAAAAAGGGAATTTCTCTTGAGTTTCCCAAAGATATGGATCCACTATATCCAAGTGAAGTTGTCATAAGAAAGAGTCTCAAGCTCTCACCATTAGAAGCTTCAGATATGGTGCAAGTGTTACCACTAGATTCCAGAAACCCAATTGTGAGCTATGAAGAAGATGAATGTAGGTTTTGGAAAATTGGCAGGTATGGCAAAGATGTACACACTTTTACCACTCTCATATCTTTGTTTGCAAGTTGTGATAGAGAAGACTTGGTAGACCTATGGAGGTTGCTAGAGACCAAGTATGAGGTTGAAGCACCAACTTCAGCTAATGGAATAAAACTGTGGTCCACATTCAAGAGAATGTGTGGACCAAAAGATGAGGATCCTGCTATTTGGAAGGATCTTGAAGATGACCTCAGTGGTCTTCAATGGAGATTATATTTAGCTGCTGGTGTTTACCATTTGAGTTCTACAAAGTTTGCTGAGTATCTACTTGTGGATGGTCAGTACTTCATATCCAAGGCTATCTTGGAGAAGATGAAGAACACTCAGCTGGAAATTGATTATTCAAGTGACGTGGCAAAAGACTTGATCAGATTTATTTATTACCAATATGAGAAGGTTTGTAAGATTCCTCCTAGTCCTTAATGCTTATTCAGAAACTTGATCATAAGAGTGGATATCAAGTTTAGGGGAGGATTGTTGGGAATAAATTAAGGCCAGATCATTTGAGCGCTGACAAGAGTAAAACAAGCGTTGACAGGAGCAAAACAAGCGCTGACAGCTCAAGCATTGACAAGACAAAGTCAAGCGTTGATACATTGAAGACAAGCACTGATGGGAAGATATACTCTACGCGTTTATTGTATTCTAGATTACTTCTAGTAAAGATAGGAACAATAATGTATTTTCTATATTTATCTTTACCTAGAATGGCTGATACGTAGATTATTGTACAAGGCTTCTTATGTCTATAAAAGAAGACCTTTAGGTTATTGTTTCATATAAGTTTTCATTCGTAAACTACTTTCATTGTAAGCAAGTTTGATATCATTAATCAAAGTGAAAGTTTGTTTATATCATTGTGTGTTCTTGTTTAAGTGTTAATTCCGCATAACACTTAGATTATCACAAGCATATACAAAGGTTTCTCTAAGTGTATTACTTGATCTAATCTCGTATACATAAAGCTATATCGATCTAAGTTTGGGATCAACAATTGGCTGTTGTTGATTGTGATTTCTTTGTTGTTATTGACTCCTTATGATCCACTGATCATTTGGGTTCCTTTGTGTAACTTGAATCTCCAAAAAAGTCACTAAAGACAAAAAAGTCAAGAAGTAAAGCAGTGGAAAAAGTTTCCACTGCTCAACACCCAAAACTAGCCCTTGCTAGTACAATTTTTCATTCAGCTTATCAATAAGCCATATTGGCTTATCCGGACCTGCAACAACTTATTTTTTGTAATAGATCTTCATTATTTGACCCATTTGATTGAACTGGAGCTTATTAGACTTTGACTTTGACTTTTTGCTAGAAAACCAACTTATTTGACTTTTTCATAAGTGCTTATTTGCTTATTCCAGCTTATTTAGTGAACTTATTTGAAAACTTTTTGTTGATTAAGCTTAGTTAAGTCATTTAAAAGCTTTTGCAATTTGAATCAGCTCTTGGGATAACCTAGAACTCAAAAACGACTATTTTGTCGTTTTCTGTAGATTGCTTTTTGCATAGCAACTCAAAAGAAGCTTGTGTGTCTAATTTGAGCCTATGGCATCAGCTTATAGCTTAATAGGCCAAAAAGCCCATTAAGAATAAGTTGTTTGGTATAAGTCAGCTTATTTCACATTTTTAGCTTTTGGGCCTTTGAAAAGTTGTGTTTAAACTCAAATTTTGAGTCAGATAGGAGCTTTTGGGCTTAATTGGACAAAATTTTTCTTATTGGGCTTATTTTGGCCCATTAAGGTGACTGTTTGGACTTTTGGCCCATTTGGAGGCCCATTAGAGGTATTTTTGTAATTGCAAGTTTTTAGATTTTTTTATAAATTTTGGATTTTTAATATTATTTTATTATTATTTTATTATTAAAAATTAAAATTTAGATTTTTCAAGCTTTTATATTTTTATTAGGTTAAATACATAAAGTTAGGAACTTTACAACTTTTAGAACATTTTTATTGTTCTTAGATTAATTTTTATAATTATTTTAAGTTTTAATAGTTTTTAATTGTTTTTAAATAGTTTTAATTAATTTTAAAATTTTCAAAAATAGTTTTAAATTAAGTTAGGGTATTTTAGAGGTTTAAAAAGTGATAAATCTCATTTTGGGCTTTTTGTTAATTAAATTGATTTTTAGGGCTTTAATTAGCATTAAAAAATCATTATTTAATTAAATAAAAGGTTTGGGTGATTTTTGATTTTTTGTAAACTCTAATTACATTATTTAGGATTTATTGCAATTTTTTAGGAGTTTTTAGGATAAATTTTTAATTTTGGTGCTTTTACAGTTTTACGTGTATGACCTTTTCGTCTTAGTGTAATCGTCATCGTAACCGTCATTCTCTTCTTATCCCCTTTCTATTTTCTTTCTCACAATCATATAATCACATAATTAATCTTTTCATTACACACACACCGAGCCTCCTTGAGAACGATCCCCACTTTGGGTCATTTGTGCACGATTTTCCTAAATCGTCGTACTTACCCTAATTATCTTGTTTTCCTAAGCAAGTGTAAGATTACAACCATCATTTTGGCGCCGCTGCCGGGGAGGCGTTTTGTGTTTTGACTTTGCTCATCCCCTCGTTGTACGTGAAGTTTATGCAAACCCGCAACCAAGCAAGACGTGCACGTAAACGAGTCAACACCTACTCCTAATCTTTCTAGTGAGGAGTCTCCTATTAACGAACCCATTTTAAGAGAAGAACCAACCATGGCGAATCGAACTATGATGGAGTTACTTCAAGAACCCACCGAGGATTATGGAGAGGCTATTGTGATTCCCGCTATCCTTGCGGAGAATTTTGAAGTGAAAACGGGTTTGTTTTCGATGATCAAAAACAACAAATTCCGTGGTGATGAGAAGCACAACCCGCACAACCATATCCGCCAATTCAATCGTCTTACCGCCACTTGCAAGTTTAAGGATGTTGCTAATGACTCGATTAAGATGATGCTTTTTTCGTATTCCTTAGCGGGGCCCGCTAAAATTTGGTTAGAGAAAAAGCCACCCAATTCTATATTGACGTGGAAGGATCTCGTGTCAAAATTTGTGAACCAATTTTTTCCTCTCTCTAAGACTACGCATTTGAAAAACGAGATTTCCAAATTTTCACAAGAATATAATGAAAGTTTTTCAACGGCTTGGAATAGGTTTAAGGAAATGTTACATGAATGTCCTCATCACGGTTTTTCCGACTTGCATCAAATTGACACGTTTTACAATGGACTTAATGATCATGAAAGGGATTATCTAAATGCCGCCGCGGGTGGTAATTTTTTTGTGTAAAACGGTTGAGGAAGCTTTGGTAATAATTGAGAATAGATCTAAGGTGTATAGTCCTCGTAGCACGTCTAGTGTTCGTAAGGCTTCGTCTTCGGCTTCACCTTCTTTGTCTACTACCATCGATGCTTGCCAAATTGAGGCGAACATGGAAAACAAAATCTTTGATAAGCTTAAAGGTCTTTTGATTGAGTTTAAAGTTGGAGAACCAAGTGCTCCCGCTACGGCTAAAGCGGTTGAGGTTTCATGCATGTATTGTGGTGGAGGTCATGATTTCTCCCAGTGCATTACCAACGGTGGTAACACTTCGAGTGCCTACGCGGCCACAGGAACTTACAACCAAAACGGTCAAGTTACCCGCTCTAATCAATTGACTCCACCGGGTTTTGGTTCAAATCAAAATGCTAACAACAACTATCGCAACAATCAAGTTGGTTTCAAAAACAATTACAACAAGGGAAACTATGGTAATCAAGGGGCTAATAATCAAGTTTCAAACAAAAATCAAAATGATTTTCAAAACAACAACAAAGTTTGCAAACGTTGAAAGATCTTCCAAATGAATTTGTTGAATACGCTAATGGGAACGATGCTAGGTTTGACAACATTCAAAGAGAAATCATTAGCCTAAGATCCTAGTTTAAGAACGACTTGAAGAAAGAGTTGAAAAATGAGTTAGCAAATGAGCTTAAAATCCATACAAAGAAAATGGAAGGAAATGTAACTAGGTTACAACAAAACCAACAAAAAAATGGAACAAGGGCAACATGAAATTAAGCAAGAGATGATTAAAGCCGAGAAGAGGCAATCCATGTTTGAGGACAAAATTTCATCTATGTTTGAGGCAATTATGTGCAAACCGTCTTCGAGTAGTCTTCCTAGCAACACCATATCAAACCCTAAGGGTGAGATAAAAGTGATTACCACACGTAGTGGTAAGACACTTAAGGAACCGACTCCTCAACCAATTGCTCCTACGGAGGAAGCAATTGAGGAAGAATCCTAGGTGGTGGTCCAAAAGGAGCATGTTCCAATCCCACGAAGTACCGCTCATGCCACACCTACGGTTGACCCATTACCAACATTGGAACCCGAGATTCCAAAGGCTATGCCTATGCCTCAACCCACACCACCTTTGCCCTATCCATCGAGACTTAGAAAAGAGAAATGTCAAGAGCGCGACAATTACCAATTTGAGCTTTTTATGAAAATGTTTCGTGATTTGCACTTTAATGTGAGTTTCGCCGGTGCTTTGGTCATGATGCCTCGATTTGCCGCTAACTTTAAGAGTATGTTGAATAACAAGGAGAAATTGCATCAATTGTCTAGTTTTTCATCGGTTTATCTTAATCGCATACCTCAAAAAGTCGGTGATCCCGATAAAATTTTGATCCCTTGTGCAATCCAAGATATGGAAGAATGCTTTGCCTTGGCCGATCTTGGTGCTAGTATTAACTTGATGCCACTTGTAATCTTCAAGTCGCTCAATCTTCCTAATATTACTCCTTCACTAATGTCTATCGAGTTGGCCGACCATTCCACGATTCCCGCATGTGGATTGGCGGAAGACGTTTTTGTGAAAGTGGGAAAGTTCTATTATCCGGTAGACTTTATCGTCGTCGATATTCCCACGGATCCTCAAGTTCCTCTCATTTTAGGTCGTTCGTTTTTAGATACGTCTATGGCTTTGACCGATGTTCATGCTAGAAAGATCACCTTACGTTTCAACGACGAGGAACTTGTTATAAACACAACTCAAAACTCTCAAATTTCTCATGTTTATTCCGTTGCAACCATAAACCTCGTTGATATGATTGACGTGGTTTACGAGGAATTTTCACAAGAAGTTCTAGGTTTCGGTGATGATGAAAATAGTGGCAATCCCACTATGTTAGATCCCATCCTTGATAACTCGACACCAACCTTCACTCCCTTTGAAGGTGGTGGTTTTACGTTGGAAGAATTCGATGTTCCACGTACTTGTAACGAAGACCTCGACAATGATGAGGACTTCTCGATTATCAAGGATTTTCTTAACGATTTCCCATTTCCTCCACCCGAGGAGGTTATGAGTATCGAGCCCAAATCTTCAATTGAGGAACCACCTATCCTCGAGTTGAAAGATTTACCTCCTCATCTCGAATATGTCTTTTTGGAGGAGGGAGACAAGTTGCCGGTTATTATTGCGAAGGAACTTTCGGATGATGAAAAAACCGCACTTGTCGATATTCTAAAGGATCACAAGGGGGCAATTGCGTGGAAGTTATCCGACATTAAGGGAATCGATCCCAAATTTTGTACCCACAAAATCTTAATAGAGGAGGATTACAAGCCCGCAATTCAATGTCAAAGGAGGGTGAACCTCAAAATTCACGATGTCATTAAAAAGGAAGTCCTAAAACTCCTTGACGCGGGAATGATTTACCCTTTTCCGATAGCCCTTGGGTGAGTCCTATTCATTGTGTCCCTAAGAGGAGGAATGACCGTTGTGCCAAACGATGCCAACGAGTTAATTCCCACTAGACTCGTGACCGGATGGAGAGTGTGCATTGACTATCGTAAGTTGAATGAAGCCACTAGAAAAGACCATTTTCCCTTGCCCTTCATGGACCAAATGTTGGAGCGTCTTGTGGGAAACGATTTCTATTGCTTTTTAGATGGTTTTTCCGGTTACTTCCAAATCCCCATGGATCCCCGTGATCAAGAAAAAACTACGTTTACGTGTCCGTATGGAACGTTTGCCTATCGTAGAATGCCATTCGGACTTTGTAATGCACCGAGAACCTTTCAAAGGTGCATGATGGCTATTTTTCATGATATGATCGAGAAGACGATGGAAGTCTTCATGGATGACTTTTCCGTGTTTGGTAATTCGTTCACTTCGTGTTTGTCGAATATTGAGAGAATGTTGAAGCGTTGTGAGGAAACCAACCTTGTGCTCAATTGGGAAAAATGTCATTTTATGGTTAAAAGTGGAATCGTCTTAGGGCACAAGGTCTCGAAAGCGGGGATTGAGGTAGATCAAGCTAAGGTAGACGTCATCGCCAAATTACCTCATCCCAAAACCGTTAAGGGAGTTAGGAGTTTCCTAGGCCACGCGGGCTTTTATCGTCGATTCATCAAGGATTTTTCAAAGATCTCTCGACCTATTACACATCTTCTTGAAAAAGAGGCACGTTTTGTCTTTGACGAAGATTGTGTATGAGCCTTTGAAATCCTTAAGAGGAAACTTACCGAAGCTCCCATTCTTGTTGCTCCCAATTGGAACCTCCCCTTTGAGCTCATGTGTGATGCTAGTGACTACGCTATTGGGGCCGTATTGGGGCAACGTCATGAAAAGCACTTCTTGCCTATTCACTATGCTAGCAAGACGATAATCGAGGCTCAACTAAAATACACTACAACGGAGAAGGAGTTCCTTTCCGTGGTGTATGCATTTGAGAAATTACGACCTTATCTCGTCTTGACGAAATGCATAGTGTATACAGATCATTCGGCTATCAAGTATCTCATGGCTAAACAAGATGCAAAGCCGAGATTACTTCGTTGGATTCTCCTCCTTCAAGAATTTGATCACAAAATCGTTGACAAAAAAGGAGCCGAGAATCTAGCGGCCGATCATCTTTCTCGTTTGGAAGATCCTCACCAAAGTGTTTACGAGCCTAAGGAAATCACCGAAACATTTCCGCTCGAGACACTTGGTGTAGTGAATTCTAAGCTTGATTCTTCCACCCCATGGTTTGCGGACTTTGCAAATTACCATGCGGGCAACTTCATCATCAAGGGTATGACGACTCAAGAAAAACAAAAATTCTTTCGTGACGTCAAGTTCTACTTTTGGAACGACCCTTACTTGTTTCGAACTTGTGCGGATCAAATCATCCGACGTTGTGTATTTGGCACCGAAGCTTCTAATATCCTTAGAGCTTGTCACGAGGGACCCACGGGTAGTCACCATGGTGCTAATCTCACGGCTAAGAAGGTGTTTGATGCCGGCTTCTTTTGGCCTACTGTTTACCGAGATGCACATGAGCTTGTGAAGTCATGTGACTCATGCCAACGACAAGGAAATCCTCACAAAAAGTTGAAATGCCACAAAATATCATCCAAGTGTGTGAGATCTTTGACGTTTGGGTCATCGACTTTATGGGGTCGTTCCCATCATCTCGTGGTAATAAGTACATCCTTGTTGCGGTTGACTACCTATCTAAGTGGGTGGAAGCTAAGGCTTTGCCCACCAATGATGCTCGTGTGGTAAAGTTTTTGAAAAGCTTGTTTTCTCGGTTTGGAACCCCTCGTGCGATCATAAGCGATCGTGGAAACCATTTTTGTAACGATCAATTCGAAAGGGTCCTAAGGAAGTATGGGGTTACACATCGGCTTTCTACGGCTTATCACCCACAAACGAGTGGGCAAGTCTAGGTTTCAAACCGAGCGTTGAAGAGGATCTTGGAGAGATCCGTTGGGGAAAACCGACAATCTTGGTCGGATAAGTTGGACGATGCTTTATGGGCCTTTAGGACCGCTCATAAGACACCCATTGGGTGCACTCCCTATAAGCTTGTGTATGGGAAAAATTGTCACTTGCCAATTGAATTGGAACACAAGGCTTATTGGGCCCTAAAGCATTGTAATGATGACATGAAGACCGCGAGAAAACACCGGAAAATGCAATTAAATGAATTGGATGAATTAAGGGATATTGCTTATGAAAATTCATTGATTTATAAAGAAAAAACTAAAAATTTGCATGATTCAAAAATTAAAAACCGGGTTTTTAACATTGGGGATCAAGTTTTGCTTTTTAATTCTCGTTTGAATATCTTTTCCGGTAAGTTGAAATCCCGTTGGTCTGGTCCAATCACCGTGACTCAATTTTTTCCATATGGGAACATCGAGCTAGCTCAAAATGATGGCCCCAATTTCAAGGTGAATGGACATAGGTTGAAGCACTAATTTGGCTGGGAAGTTCCATCCTTGAACTACCTCGACCAAATCACTTTCCCCAATGATAATTAGTATCGAGGGGATCGAGTCGAGCTCATGACTCGGTAATAAAAAACGAGGTACCTCGTGGGGGAGTCCATGCTTATCCTATGTACATATTATCGCTTTCTAATGTAGTAACGTGTGGGGATTTGTGCCCTTCCAACCTTTGTTTCGTGGATGTTTGTGAATTGTGGACTTTAGATGATCATGATCTTTACGATTGTAGCCTCTCGTGTTCGTTTTATGGGAGCACTCGATCGTTTGCTTTGAAGACTTTCTCAATATCCATGATATATTCTTTGATGTTCTAACCTTAGGTTTATAGCACACTTCATAAACGGCTTTAAACTTAACGGTTACACCCTTTACATGCTAGATTAGGCATTCGACTACGTCTCTAGTATGGGGGTGTTTGCACCCCTAGACTCGAAACATTAAGGACAATGTTTAACTTTATTATGGGGGGGGGGTGAATAGATACTTGCCTTGCCAAACATTCACGCTTTCCAAAGTTTATCTTTTTTTTATCGTTTTGTTGCAAAATAAGGCTAAAAATGGCCAAATTTTAAAAAATTTCTCATGTTTTATAAGTGTTTTAAGACACGAATGTAGGTTTTCCGATGGCGAGAATAAGAGTAATTTTTGACTCGACCGTGCGTGTTGAGCACTTAGCTTTGATTCCTTAACTTCACATTAGGCTAAGTCTCTTAAATGAGGACGAGAAATGATAGGGTTAATTATAAGTTACTATGCTAAACGTAGAGTACTCGTATTCTTTCAAAAACTCATGTGTTCTCGTTGTTTTCTTATTCTCCCTTCGCTTGTAAATATTTTTTGCTTAATAAATATTGACTTAGCGGTTTAGTCTTGATTGTTGGGTTTCTAGTCTTTTCTAGTAGCTTCCGTGTAATTAAATTGGGAAGACATTAAGGTATCGTCAGCGTCACGGTTTTGAATTATTGGCAACCCGAATAATCGAAAGCTTCACCCAATAATAAGATTTCAAGTGCTCACCTATACAAAATTGAAAGTGAATCAATCCTTAATCTTTGAAGCTTTAAAGATCCAAAATTCGCCTTAGCGTGAGGATATACGTCTTTGGCTAATAAAACTACCGATGAGGTGGATAATAAAAGGCAAGTCAAGACCGAAGTCATAATAAAAGCTTCATGGCGAAGTTGAATAAAATACGGAGGTAAACCAAAGATAATAAGGCCCTTCCGTTAGGGGGCGTATAAAAGTCTTGGTAATAAGTCTCATGTTCAAAACCGTTATAAAACCGTGTTTATCGATCCTTCTTGTTGACTTAATGTTTTGACATCGTTGTCTATTAGGAGGGGTTATTGATTTGATGGTCTTGGTTACACCGTTAGGACTCTATTTTAGACCTAAATCTCTATTATCGCATAAGTCAAATAATGTATCCTCGTGAAACATTCAAGACATAATAAAATATAAGAGATACAGTTTAGGAATTGGGAGGATAAGTACGTGATTAGGGCATATGAGTAGTGTTAGCATTACTAACTTATAATGACAATGATCTCGTTGCACGCTTGGCGTGGAATTGGGGTGAAAATCAAGGACGATGAAATTATTTCTAACGAAGCATTCACGTGTTCTTATTCTATGAACCTAAACGTCCCATTTTGCGATGAAAATCATACATTATGTCTAAAACGCAAGTAGAAGTACTAGTAGTAGTGTAGATAGTTTATCATTCAATAAAGTGAATAAAAATGAATTTTGGAGGTGCTACGATACTTTATTCTAGCATTGCGTGAGGGCACGACAATGGTTTAGTATGGGGGAGTGATGAGACTGCTTTTATACAGTCTCGTCGTCCAAAAATGGCTTAAAATGCATTAAATATCATGAAAATACCCAAATATATGCTTGTGTTTGTTGCTTGTGTATTTTAGGTACGGATATTGAGAAAATGACAAAAGATCACAAGAATCATGCAAAAACGAACATAGGAAACGAAGCCGCACATTGAACCAAGCCCTAATGAAGAATTTTCCAAGAAAAACCCTTGAAGATTTGAATATTTATGAAGAAGGGTCCTCCAATATTGAAGAATTGACACTTTATACCCTTGTATCCTCATAATTACAAGATTGGTCCCTAAATTTTGTCAAAATTGCAAAAAGGGCCCTCCACTTTGAAGAATTGGCAATTTTAGTCCCTCAACAAAACTAAAATGTCAATATTTATCCTCCTCAAAGTCAAACATACCAAGAAGGACTCCAAGTTTCAAGAATTACAAATTTGGTCCTTTGAAAATATCAAAATTACCAAAAGGACCCTTGACTTTGAAGAAATGGCAAAAATGGTCCCTCATTAATCATGAATTGGCAATTTCAGTCCTCCAAAAGGTCAATCATACAAGTCAAGACGATTATCAATAAAGAAAATGCAAAAACAGTCCTTCAAGAATCACAAAATGGCAAGAAATACCCCTGAAAATACTTTGGAAAAGTATCTGGGGCAAAAGTGTGAAGTTGGAAACTTCACTTACAAAGGAAAACGGATTTTGGTGCATTATTTACAAAGTGAAAGAAGAAAAGAAGAAGAGGGGCTAAAGCTGGCCGACACCCATACTTACCTTAACCAACCCTTGCCACGTGCCCCATTCGCCCACATCAACCAATCAGATTTCCCCCTTCCTCCACATCACCCTCCACTCATCGTTTATTATTAACTAACTTTTCAAAAGTTAATTAATATTATAAACTGGCGCTAAACACCTCCTAAACCCAAAACAAAGATCAAAGAGCTGTTCTTAAGTGTTCTTATGAAAATTGGGTTTTCTTAATTGTGTAACAATTAACCCACCAAACCTTCCAGATTTATGATTAAGCATGCCTTAATCATAACCCAACATTGAAAATAGTTGCCACATCACTCCCTTATCCCACAAGAGATTCCCCTGCTGCAACAAAGAAGAAACTGCCAAAAGAGGCTAGTCATCCAATGTGTGAGATTCCAGCTTACATCCTAAGCTTATTTTACACCATTTGATCAAGTTTTCACCATGCCAGCTCCACACACAAACAAGAAAGAGTCACATGATCTTCAAAGTTCGAAATCTGCAAAGGGCATAATGGGGACTTCACTACATTAGGGTTTACGTTTTTTAGCTCTTAACTAGTTCATTGTATGCCTATAAAAAGGCCTTAGGTCATTACATTTCAGTTTTCTCTTGAATTTTGCTTTGTTTAATATTCTGTAAATCCATTTTCAGTTGAATGAAATGTGTTTGAATCTTTGAAGAAAACTCAAGTGACATTGTTGTTTACTGCTTATTATTGTTCTTAGTTTGATAATCTTGAATCTCAAAACCTGTTTTTAAGGAGTGTGCAAAAGTTTGCACATTTTCCTTCAAGCTTGATATTTTGCTAAGTTTCTTGGTTCATCTTGGAATTCTTGGGCTATAAAGCTGATCATAGCATCCTGATATTGAGTTATCAAGGTGTGGTGAAGCCTATAACTTGGGGATAATCAAGTGTGGAGTACAAGAGTTGCATTAATCAAGGCTTTTCAACCTTACTGTTTTTGATATTTTGCTTCTAACCTTGTTGAATCTTAGTAGGCTTTGTTGTGGAAGCTTGTACTTGTTCTTGCTAGTACATAAGCTCAAAATTCGTGGGTGTGGATGTACATCCATGAGGTTTGCATACTTAATCCCAAAATCTGTTAAAATCTTGATTTTTGGTGATATTTGTGTGTGACTTGTGTTCTTGCAGATTTTATTGCTTAATCTTGCTTAAATCTGCTTAATATATCTGTTATTGAGTTAATTTGGGCTTGGGTGGTCTTTAAAATTCACTTTGATTTGAAAAATCTTGATTTGAAAAGTTAAAGGGGTGTTTGGGATTACCTGTTTGAGATCATAAGTGGTTATTGTGTTGTTAGAAGTTTGTGTTTATGCTTGTTATCTGTTCTTGACTTGGTTGAGTGCTATTTGCTGCAAGTTTTTGGGCTTGAACCTTGAAATCAAAGATTGTGCTATAACTACTTGAGTCTGACTGTTTTTGACCTAAAATTTTGGGAATACTTAGAGTATATGCATGTTTAGGGATATAAACTGTTAAATCATCATTAATATAACATATCTTAGAGATCTGGAGGTTTGAATTTGCCTTGTTGGTCAATTGCATCAGCAAAGTGAAAAAACTACATGTTCATAGTTCATCAGTAACTTTAAGTGCTTGAATCTTGCTCAATACATTGAATCAGTGCATGAAACATGTTTAGACTTGCTTATTTAAGTTTAGTATTGCTTGTATATGCATTTGGTTAAGTTTAGCTGGCTGAATTGTGCTATAAGTGCTTATTGAACCATAACTGCTTATTGTTCAAAGTCTGGTACATATCTGGTGATTGATTGAATTAACTGTACAAATTGGTTGTTGTTAATCGTGATTTCTTTGTTGTTATTGACTCCTTATGATCCATTGATCATTTGGGTGCCTTTGTGTAACTTGAATCTCCAAAAAAGTTCACTAAAGACAAAAAAGTCAAGAATTCAAGCAATGGAAAAAGTTTCCACTGCTCAACACCCAAAACTAGCCCCTGCTAGTACAATTTTTCATTTAGCTTATCAATAAGCCATATTGGCTTATCCAGACCTGCAACAACTTATTTTTTGTAACAGATCTTCATTATTTGACCCATTTGATTGAACTGGAGCTTATTAGACTTTGACTTTGACTTTTTGCTAGAAAACCAACTTATTTGACTTTTCATAAGTGCTTATTTGCTTATTCCAGCTTATTTAGTGAACTTATAAGAAAACTTTTTGTTGATTAAGCTTAGTTAAGTCATTTAAAAGCTTTTGCAATTTGAATCAGCTCTTGGGATAGCCTAGAACTCAAAAACGACTATTTTGTCGTTTTCTGTAGATTGCTTTTTGCATTTTTAGGCTTATTCCTTTGGCTTATTTCAAAATTCTTTTTATAGAAGTATTAAGCAACTCAAAAGAAGCTTGTGTGTCTAATTTGAGCTTATGGCATCAGTTTATAGCTTAATGGGCCAAAAAGCCCATTAAGAATAAGCTATTTGGTATAAGTCAGCTTATTTCACATTTTCAGCTTTTGGGCCTGAAAAGTTGTGTTTAAAATCAAATTTTGAGTCAGATAGGAGCTTTTGGGCTTAATTGGACAACATTTTTCTTATTGGGCTTATTTTGGCCCATTAAGGTGACTGTTTGGACTTTTGGCCCATTTGGAGGCCCATTAGGGGTATTTTGTAATTTCAAGTTCATTTTCTGTTATTTAGGTTAAATTAAGCTAGTTTGCAAGTTTTTAGAGTTTTTTACAAATTTTGGATTTTTAATATTATTTTATTATTAAAAATTAAAATTTAGATTTTTCAAGTTTTTATATTTTTCTTAGCTTAAATACATAAAGTTAGGAATTTTACAACTTTTAGAATATTTTTATTGTTCTTAGATTAATTTTTATAATTATTTTAAGTTTTAATAGTTTTTAATTGTTTTTAAATAGTTTTAATTAATTTTAAAATTTTCAAAAATAGTTTTAAATTATGTTAGGGTATTTTAGAGGTTTACAAAGTGATAAATCTCATTTTGGACTTTCTGTTAATTAAATTGATTTTTAGGGCTTTAATTAGCATTAAAAAATCATTATTTAATTAAATAAAAGGTTTGAGTGATTTTTGATTTTTTGTAAACTCTAATTACATTATTTAGGATTTATTGCAATTTTTTAGGAATTTTTAGGATAAATTTTTAATTTTGGTGCTTTTACGGTTTTACGTGTATGACCTTTTCGTCTTAGTGTAATCGTCATCGTAACCGTCATTCTCTTCTTATCCCCTTTCTATATTCTTTCTCATAATCATATAATCACATAATTAATCATTTCATTATACACACACCAAGCCTCCTTGAGAACGATCCCCACTTTGGGTCATTTGTGCACGATTTTCCTAAATCCTCGTACTTACCCTAATTACCTTGTTTTCCTAAACAAGTGTAAGATTACAACCATCATAAGCAAGCCCCAAGGCAGTGGAATGCTAAACTTACCACTGTCTTGGTTGAGCATGGCTTTGTCCAAAGTAAGTTTGATTACTCGCTTTACACTAAATATAATGGCAAAATGTTTATTGCTCTTCTTGTGTATGTTGATGACTTTATCATTACTGGTAACTGCATAGAGGAAATTGATTCATTTAAAAGCTTTTTAAAAACCAAATTCCTGATTAAGGATCTTGGCATAATGAAAAACTTCTTAGGTATTGAGATTCTTGAAAATTCTGATGGGATCTGCATGACCCAAAGGAAATATTGTTTAGAGCTCATTCATGAGTTTGGTTTACTTGCTGCTAAACTAGCAGCAACACCTATGCCTGAAAACTGTGTTTTGGTTGTTGATGAAAGTAATGATGATAATATACTCTTAAATATTTTTGAGTATCAAAGATTACTTGGGAGACTCATTTACCTTACTCATACCAGACCTGATATATCTTATGTTGTTCATTGCCTTAGCCAGCACATGCATGCCCCCCTTCAATCTCATCTAATGGTTGCTTTGAGGGTTATTAGGTACCCCAAAAATTCACATGGGACTGGTATCCAGTTTTATAAAGATACCTCTTTAAGGGTGTCTTATTTCACTGATGTTGATTGGCCCAAATGTCTTAAAACCAGAAAATCTGTATCTGGATACTATGTCTTTCTTGGGAGGTCTCTTGTCTCTTGGAAGAGCAAGAAGCAACCCACAGTATCCAGATCTTCAGTTGAGGCTGAGTATAGATGTATAGCAAGTGCTACTTGTGAAGTTATTTGGATCACTAATTTACTTAGTGATCTAAGGATTTAAAACCTTTTTCCTGTGAACCTCTATAGTGAAAGCAGCTCTGTTATACAGATTTCTGCCAACCATGTGTTTCATGAGAGAACCAAATATTTTGAAGTTGATGTTCACTTGGTTTGGGAAAAGGTTCAAGATGGTGTGATCAACACTACCAAGGTTGCTTCACTTGATCAAACTGCTGGCATTTTTACTAAGGCACATGGTATTAACCAACACTTGAAATTATGTAAACAGCGGCTTGTGAACATGTTTGGTAGATGAATTATTGCTCTCTCATATGTCAGATTGAGGAAGGGTGTTAATTTTGTAATATTTCCATATGTTTATTATGCTTTGTGTTATGTTTTTGGTCTTATTTTAGGTTTATTTTTTTGGGCCTCTCTTTTGTCTTGGTGGGCTTGTTTCTTGTTACCTTTGGAAGCCCAACATTGACCCCTTGCTTAACGAGTTTATATCCCTAGTCTTTGACTAGGGTTTCATCTTATCATTCATATCACACACACATAGCTGTGTGCGCAGCTCTCTCATATCTCTCTCTCTTCAAGTTTATGACTTGACCTAGGAGTTTGATTTTTATCTTTTATAGAGTGTGTTTGAGTGATCTACGTATGTGAAGGAGATCGGATCAACCTAGTTGGGACGATCTAATCATTTCTTTAGTAATCGTTTGACTAGCATCCATTTGGGGACTAGTCTTTATCTTTGTTCTTGTACTCTGATTATTCATAAATTACACAAAGGGGTGGTTGGTTGGGTGTAAGATCTATTTCAGCTTCTTTGATATTATGTTTTTCAACATCAATTACAATTATTTCGAATCACATAGCGTGTTCTTATAAAATAATTAAGAAAGGGAGTGTAACCGACCCGGCCTGATAGCACCCACTAACCATGGTTAACATATGGGAAGTGATTTGCACACTCTTCAAATTGATTTACACACTCAAAATTAATATGTTTTGACATTTATACCCCTATAAAGGTAAACATGAGTAAAAGTGATCTAAGAGTATAATTGTCAAGACACATTAATATTGAGTATATCAATCAATTTGAGCAGTGTGCAAATCAGCTCTCTTACATATGAGACGTAATTTTTATAACACCGTGACTAGAAAGGCATGTGGATAGGTCATTATAAAAACAAATATATTCATGTTATAGATAAACCAATGAGTCATCATCACAAATATATTCACTAGACACTTTGTTGCCTGATTGATGATGTCATCATCACAAAAAGGTAAAAAGTAAAAAAGATCTATAGGATAATGACTTATGGGTTTAAAAAGACAAATGTTGTGCCATTATTAGTTTAACTAGCAAAGATCTAGTCATGTTCATCATTTGTTTTATTTGAGTCTTGTGTAGATCCAATGTATTTGTAAATACTTAGATTAATTTTGTTAATCCATTGTATTTGTGAATACTTGGATTAAGTCTTGTGTAAATCCATTGTATATGTGTATACTTGGATTTGTGTTGCCTAGATCCAAGTTACGTGTGTATACTTGGATATGTGTTTTATTGAGTTATAAAAGTTGTGAGTTCTCACTAAACTATAAAGTGATGTGGTTGTGTCTTGTAAGTTCTCACTAAACTATAAAGTGATGTGGTTGTGTCTTGTGAGTTCTTACTAAACTATAAAGTGATGTGTAGTTGTGTCTTGTGAAGTTCTCACTTAGCTTCAAAGTGAAAAGTCGTGAAGATTGGTTCTATCTTTCGATTGGAACTCGACATTTAGCCTTGTGTCGGAAAATGGTGAAGTAGGCAACGTTGTGAAGATTGGTTCTACCTTTCGATTAGAACTTGACATCTAGCCCGGTGTCGTAAAATGGTGAACTAGGCAATGTTGTGAAGACTGGTTCTATCTTTCGATTAGAACGCGACATCTAGCCTTGTGTCATAAAATGGTAAAGTGAGCGACGTTGTGTAAATTGGTCCTAGCTAAGATTAAGTCTCAACATTTAGCTTAGTGTCGGAAAATAATGTAAGCGATGTTGTAAGGTTTTCTCCGTCAAGAAGGGAGCTTGTGGATATAGTGGAAATCTCGAGTAAGGTGTACTCGAGGAGTGGAGTAGGAACGAAGATAGATCTTCGTTGCAAAACCACTATAAATGTTGGTGTCTTCCGATTAGGTCGTTTCTTTCCTTACTCTTACTCTTATTATCACATCACACACATCTACCATTTGTCATTGTTAATGCATTAGAATTTGTTGATCCCTTTGGTTGGATCTATATTCTGTTAAGAATTAGTATAATAGTTTGTAATCAAACTAAAACACTTTATCACTCTTACTAACACTAAATAAGTTATGCGGAATCTAACTTATAAAGCACAGAAGAACAGAATTACGTTTAACTATTCGATTCTCTTATTAATCGACTTGTATGAGATACATAAAAGACATTGTACTTATGTTCCTTTAATAGAGTAAGGAACCCTAGAAACCTTAGAATATTCTATAAAGATAACTATATCACAAACGATATATTATCAATATTCTAACTATTTAGGTATATCACAAAAGATATACTCTAACTATAAATATGACATATCTTATACAAAGATATATTCGTCCTAATCATCATAGCAGTACTTACTTTATAAGTAGCAGTACTTACTATGTACCGCGTTAACACTAATGGTACTTACATAACACTAACAGTACTTGGAATATACTAATGGTACTTGACACTTAACAAATAATTCCCAACAATCCTCCCCTAAACAAGAAATGATAACTTGTTGTCTTCTTGTTTCTCTTGTACTAGATGTATTAAAAATACATGTCTTCAGTCTTTCCTTCATCCTTGTATTGAAATTGGTAATTTGTATTTGTATCCATAATACTTGGTTTTTAGGCCGAGTATGAAAGTTCGTTAAACCGAATCCTTTCGAATTGACTATTGGTCTAGAGTGCGACTCAATCGTCTTTTGGTGAATCAAGAGAGTGGTTTGGTTTTGTTTGTCTAATTTAAACTAATAGCAAGTAATTAAAGTGTCGTTGAGTAACTTTAAAGCTTTGACAAAATTAAACTTAAAGTTAATTTATGAAAATACTTAAAACTTAAAACTTGTAAAACTTGAAAACTTAAAAATTTAATCAATCGGAATAAAACAATTAATGTCCATCGGAATACACCAAAATTTCAACCATCGGAATATCAAACAAGGGTCCATCGGAATGTTAAACTTACTACCATCGGAATGTTGTGAATTCTACTGTCGCAATGTGAATCTATCGGAATGATGCTGTCGCAATGTTCCTTTCGAAAAATGGGCAGCACTTCGTCTTAACAAAGACCTTAAGACCCGTCGGAATATGCGATCGCAATATGCGATCGCAATCCCAGATCAGAATAAGGGGAAAAACCAACCCGATCGCAAAGTAGAACCCTATTGGGTTATTGCGACCTAAACCAGGAACCTATCGGAATGGGTAGAGTCCCGTCGGAATGTGTACAAAGTCCCTTGAATTGCGATGGAAGGCAACAGTTTCCAAAATTGGTGGCAAGAGTGAAACTCAATAAGCAAATGAAATAAGCTATTCTAACCGGATCTTAAACAATTCAAAAAGCTTAAATTTAATGACTTCTAAAACATGAAAGATCAAAACTTTATGGAATGAACTTTAAACTTACTAAAACCTTTTGCAAAATCCGAAAACCAATAAGCTAAGACTTGTAACTAGCCAATAAGCATTGAGAGCTTATAACTAGTACACGAAAGCTTATGTAGGAACAAAGGGAATAAATCTTCTAACCATACAATCTCAACTTCAATCACGAAATATGGAAGATTCAGATCAAAGGAAAGATTTCGGATCAAAAATTCAAATAAGCCAAGAAATGTAGAATGAGATAAAAGAACATTAAAAAAAACTTAACTCTTGATTAAAATGAACTCCAATACAAAGATTAATGAAAGCTTGGAAGAAAGAAAAAAAATGAAAAGTTTAGTGAGAGAAAGTTTAAGACTTTCTCTCTCTAAAAACTAGAAACTAAAAAAATAAAAACTAGCTAACTCCCCTCCTAATGTGATTAGGAGGGTATTTATAGGGAAGTGGGAGGCATGTGTGGTTCTTTCTTCTTTCTTTTTCTTCTCGACTCGACTTTAATTCTTCGTCTTTTCTCGACGTCGTCTCGGGATTTGAACTTGTCTTTTAATTTTCTTCTTCTATTAGACTTAAGTTCTTCGACTTCGTTAAACTTCCGTCTTTAGACTTTTTTTCTTCGATAAATCTTCAGAATAGGCCTTGGACTTCCGTTCTTTTTGCACTCTTGATCTTTTGACTTCGTCTTTTCCCGTTTTCTTCGATAAAAGCCCGTGAAAACCCGTGTTTTCTTCCTTTTTCACATTTTGGTCCTAAAACACAATAAAAACACAAACCACGCATTATTCTGACTTTTACGACATAAATTACACGTTTTGGTCTTGTTATTAGAGGAAATAAGTGGTAAAAGGATAAGTGTTTTCACACTTATTAAATCCCCTACACTTGACCATTGCAATGCCCTCATGCAATGCATTAATTAAAGCACGGTTTACATTTCCCATCATAAATAACCCACCTTGGCCTTTATTAACTACTAAGCATAAAAAGATAGAACAAGAAAAGAAATCAAACACTTACATTGGTTTTGGCAGCCATGAACGTTTATCATCCTCAAGTTTCACGTTCCCCATACCAAGCTTAAAAATGAGATCATTGTTATTATAAGTTAGCAAACTATCACGAACTCATGTGGGCCAATTACTCACTTAGACTCCCTTATTCCTAGGTGTATCTCTTATATTTTATTTTTGTCTTGAATGATCACGAGGATGCATTGTTTGACTTATTTCGATAGTTATTTAGTCCGAAAATAAAGTGAACGATTTAATCAATAGTTAGCTAAAGGACCAAATCTTTTAAAACTGCTTCTCGGGACCTCATAAAGTTCATATCTTGGCATAACTCGCTTCACGATTTGAGACCTTTCTCGGACCGATATTTGGCAGCGACTTCATACTTCGAATCTTTGAGAGACGTTCTTGAAATAATGGTCTTCTCTTCATAATATGAATTTCTTCACTTGAAGTTTTGAGAGATTCTTCATCTTTGGACCACGACTTCTTCATTTTTCTCCAATCTTTATTTTGGACTTTGATATACAACGATCCGCCTCCTTTTAGGACTTGGATCTATTTATCCTCATACCTTGTTAGGGTCTTTTTGGACAGACTTCTCCATGACTTTTGGGGAGTTTTTGCTTTTCGTCGTGTGTCTCGATCCTTCATATTGATTTTCGATAAATGATTCTTCACATCACTTTTGGATCTTTAGCAACAAAATGTAGCCCTCATGCCTTGTTAGGGCCTTTTCGGACTCGCCAATCTTCGCATCCCGCTTCAATAAGTTATGCCTTGGCTATGAACTCTAATCCATACCGAGCAACTTTTAAACAATCTGGGGCTAGAAGCTAAGTAACCTTTTAAATCGTACAACCTTATTTATTGCAGATAAATTTATTAACAAGCGAAGGGAGAATAGGCTTATAATTAACTCACATAAATTCACGAAAGAATACCGAACTTATAATTGACTCTATCATCTCTCGTTCTCCACAATTCAAAATCTCAAGGAATGAGACTCGTGGATGCTTAGCCAATTAAATCAAAGTTTTGGGTTTTCGAGTCGCCTATAGGATCTTGCAAATTCTTGGACTTTTTAAAGTTTAGAAATCGCATTTTAAAGTTCTCTTGATAAACAACTCTCTAGGATCAATTATAGGAACTTGCGAAAAGTTCTTGTTCTTAACCCGTGAGAGTTAAGACTTTCGCGTTTTATAGCTCCCTATATAAAAGCCTAGCAAAACATGACTTAAACACATTAAGGATACTAGCTAAAGCAAACTTAGATAAGTAAACTCAGATCGAGTCAAAATATTCACGACTTTTGAAAATTAAAATCACTTTATTAAAACTTATTCTAATAAGGAAAGAAATGAACTATACAAAAGTAAAAACTAATAGGCCAAAATAGATCAAAAAATTTGAAAAATGTCGAAAAATCAAATTTTCCGGTTAAAATGAGGACAAATACAAAGAAAAGGCCACTTAACTTCGATAGAAGTCCCCCTACACTTAAGATAAACATTGTCCTCAATGTTTAAGCATGTGGAAGTAAACTCCCCTACACTTAGGACATTGTGCACGTTGTTTAAATTTCGCTAAGAAAGAGACAACTAAAGAGATTCCTATTTTAATATTGAGAAATATAAAATAGTGAATCGAAAAGAGTTTAGGATAGAACCGGGAAGAAGGGAGCACGGAATCACGGTTTGTCAAAAGTCATCAAGAGTGTGTCTTTAAAGCTCTAATCCCTGCACATGATAAGAAAGAAAACAAGAAACACCACGGGGCTCCCCCTACACTTATGGTAAAGATAGATAGATAATTGGGTTGCCTCCCAAAAAGCGCTTGTTTATATTAACCGAGTCACGAGCCTGACTCGTCCCCGAATTAAATGGTTCATGGGGAAGCCTCGAATGTGATACCGGGATCAAAGACCTTGTCCTCGTTCCCGGTTGACATCAACAAAGGAGAGGCGGGGGGATAAGTCTTGAATGGGAGAAAGGTCCTTTCAACATACGAGAAGTATGTGAATTCAAGATCCACGGGAGGTGGGGTGGGTAAAGTAAGCACATTGTCCTTCCCCAAAGACAATGGATGCTGAGCAAGCGGCAAAGCCGTATTGTTATCAATAATAGCATAATCAATGTCACCTCCCGGGTCAAAGCACTCATCCTCCGTGATGGTCTCTAACTGAGTGGAGGAAAGGTGCTCGGGAGGGGGACTTGGGTCAATACTTTCAAGTAGCAAATTATCAAAAATAATATCCCCCTCCATGTCATCGTCATCATTACCTGGTGGTATGGAGTGAATGTCGATTTCTTCCAGCAATGGGTCATTATCTTCAACGGGAGGAATAGATGGAGGCAAAGACTCGGAAAGAGGAGGAGAAGTCAACGCTTCGATTTCAGCAATAAGAAGGTGCACTTTCCGTAATCTATCGCGAAGAAGCACGTCTTCCACCTTATCCACAAGATCATGTTCATCGGTGAACTTCTCGTAAGCCGGAGAGAATAAATCGTCATCGCCTGCATCTCCCGGTGGAGATTGAGAAATTTCAAAAGTGAAATTCTCATAGCTTGTAGAAAAATCGTCATCATTAGGATCGACCTCTTTCGTAAGAGCAACGTCGTCCTCAGGCTCCATAGCAGTCGGTAAGTCACAAACCTCATCATCAAATAATTTATCGAGACCAAAATCACTCAGCTCACTCAATCTATCAAAATCCTTAGATACGTTTGGGATATCGAGAGGAGGGATGACAATTGCACTAGGACATTGAGCAGTAAGTTCATTCCAAGAAATAGTAGGCTCATCGTCATCATCCTCATAATAGTATGGATACACTGGAGGAGGAGTATAAGTCTCGATATTCGATATTTGCTCAGGGCGTTGATCCTCTTGATATTTTTCGATGAACTTGTTGCAAGCTTCTTGAATTTGTTGACTTTGCTTAACAAGAGTGTCCCATTGTTCATGGGAGCTCAATTGTTCGAAGGAGGGTTGATGATCGATGATGTGTTGTGGGGGTTCAAAATGTTGAAAACCTGAATTATAGCATGGGTGTGGCTCATAGTAGTTCATCGGTTGAGAAAAATTAGAAAACGGGTTTGGTTCATAATAATCCATTGGTGAAGAAAAATGAGGACACGGATTTTGCTCATAATAATTCATTGCTTGACAATAAGAAGTATCGTGAGGACCCCCACAGTTGTTGCAAAACGGGTAAGGAGAAAGAGTGGGTGCGTCTTGTGGATAGCTATTATCATTGTCATAATTGTACCCTGGTTCTTGCCCGTGACCATACGGGTATCGAACCGGGCACGAAACATGCCAATGAGAATCGCTTCCACAATAGATGCACGGGGGAACAGGAGGTGGATTCAAAAAGGACGAATTAGTCAAGTTGCACAAGGGACAAAATCCGAATTATGTGTTGTCGATATCGTTTTCGCACCGCTCACATGTACACCATTGACAAGAGTCGTTCCCGTATAATCGTCTCCCACACCCGACGCAATGGACATAAAAATCCATAAAGAAAAATAGATAAGCAAGAAGAATATTTTTGGTGCAAGACTTTGAAAAAGAAATGCTTTTTATGATTTTTCAAATGTTTTTAGGAGTTTTGAAAAATTTTTGGACACGAAAAATAACGTTCACAAGTGAACGGATCCCAAAAGCCAACGCGTCTCTCACAAAAAACCGTTAATCCTCACGAAAAGAGCCGGCAGCGGCGCCATTTTAATACTTGGTTTTTAGGCCGAGTATGAAAGTTCGTTAAACCGAATCCTTTCGAATTGACTATTGGTCTAGAGTGCGACTCAATCGTCTTTTGGTGAATCAAGAGAGTGGTTTGGTTTTGTTTGTCTAATTTAAACTAATAGCAAGTAATTAAAGTGTCGTTGAGTAACTTTAAAGCTTTGACAAAATGAAACTTCAAGTTAATTTATGAAAATACTTAAAACTTAAAACTTGTAAAACTTGAAAACTTAAAAACTTAATCAATCGGAATAAAACAATTAATGTCCATCGGAATACACCAAAATTTCAACCATCGGAATATCAAACAAGGGTCCATCGGAATGTTAAACTTACTACCATCGGAATGTTGTGAATTCTACTGTCGCAATGTGAATCTATCGGAATGATGCTGTCGCAATGTTCCTTTCGAAAAATAGGCAGCACTTCGTCTTAACAAAGACCTTAAGACCCGTCGGAATATGCGATCGCAATATGCGATCGCAATCCCAGATCGGAATAAGGGGAAAAACCAACCCGATCGCAAAGTAGAACCCAATTGGGTTATTGCGACCTAAACCAAGAACCTATCGGAATGGGTAGAGTCCTGTCGGAATGTGTACAAAGTCCCTTGAATTGCGATGGAAGGCAACAGTTTCCGAAATTGGTGGCAAGAGTGAAACTCAATAAGCAAATGAAATAAGCTATTCTAACCGGATCTTAAACAATTCAAAAAGCTTAAATTTAATGACTTCTAAAACATGAAACATCAAAACTTTATGGAATGAACTTTAAACTTACTAAAACCTTTTGCAAAATCCGAAAACCAATAAGCTAAGACTTGTAACTAGCCAATAAGCATTGAGAGCTTATAACTAGTACACGAAAGCTTATGTAGGAACAAAGGGAATAAATCTTCTAACCATACAATCTCAACTTCAACCATGAAATATGGAAGATTCAGATCAAAGGAAAGATTTCGGATCAAAAATTCAAATAAGCCAAGAAATATAGAATGAGATAAAAGAACATAAAAAAAACTTAACTCTTGATTATGATGAACTCCAATACAAAGATTAATGAAAGCTTGGAAGAAAGAAAAAAATGAAAAGTTTAGTGAGAGAAAGTTTAAGACTTTCTCTCTCTAAAAACTAGAAACTAAAAAAATAAAAACTAGCTAACTCCCCTCCTAATGTGATTAGGAGGGTATTTATAGGGAAGTGGGAGGCATGTGTGGTGCTTTCTTCTTTCTTTTTCTTCTCGACTCGACTTTAATTCTTCGTCTTTTCTCGACGTCGTCTCGGGATTTGAACTTGTCTTTTAATTTTCTTCTTCTATTAGACTTAAGTTCTTCGACTTCGTTAAACTTCCGTCTTTAGACTTTTTTTCTTCGATAAATCTTTAGAATAGGCCTTGGACTTCCGTTCTTTTTGCACTCTTGATCTTTTGACTTCGTCTTTTCCCGTTTTCTTCGATAAAAGCCCGTTAAAACCCGTGTTTTCTTCCTTTTTCACATTTTGGTCCTAAAACACAATAAAAACACAAACCACGCATAATTCGACTTTTACGACATAAATTTCACGTTTTGGTCTTGTTATTATAGGAAATATGTGGTAAAAGGATAAGTGTTTTCACACTTATTAATCCAACTGAATGTAGCCAAACACTTCAAATGTAGATCTTCTTCTGATAAGATAATCTTCAAACATTATGAGCATCATCTTTGTCTTCAAACTATGATCTTCTTGTGTCTTCCAAACATTCATTCATCTTTGTAGCATCAGTTATTGTCATCTTGTGTTTAGTCCTTTAACTCTTGATCATAAATCTTTGTCTTGATTTGATGATAACAAAACCTTCTAAGTATTATATTTTTTAATACTTCTTTTCCTGCAATCTTCATACCTGAAATAAAACAGTTAACAACAAACACCAATCTGTATTGGCTTCATGATTTTTAGCAAATCACCAGCTATTAACGGATTTGATAAATTCTTTACCAGTTAGCCGTACACTCTGGAATAACCAAGACTTTATTCACAAAGAATAAGGTGTAATGAAAACCTTACAATTTTTGGTAAATTGTCAACCATCAACGGATTTGATGAAGTCTTTACCTAGTACTGTTTTTCTAGGACTAGCCAACTCTTTGTCTCGAAACATGGTGCGTTAGAACCATATAGTTTTTAGCAAACTATCAGCTTTCAACGGATTTGATAAGTCTTTACCACAAACCGTTTGCTTATGGACTAGCCAGTTCTTATGTGTGTTAGACATGGTGAACTGAGAACCATTTATGAAGTGTGACTGAAAGTCAAACACGTAAGATTCTTTCTTAGATTCTTCCTCATCTTTCAAATCCTTGATTTGTTGTTTAACCATTCTGATCAACTCCAAGGCATCAACAGACTCTTCTGTAACTTCTAATTGTTGTTCTAACATCTTTTCCAACAATTTTCTTTTGAAGGGGTAAGTTTTCTCTTGCAGCATATAGTATGTAACATCATCAACATCCAAAATATGCAATCCACATGACCTATAATATCTCCAGTAACTAGGAACCTGATCCTCTAATACCTTCAACATTTCTTGATCACAGTTGTGTGGCTCATACATAAAGAGAAATTCCCTATATAATAGTGATACTTCAGTTTTACCTGCACTGGCTTCTTGAACTAACCTTAAAAGATCTTGAATATCTTGTTTTTCAAGAATGTGAAGAATATCTTCCAAAAGTCTGAATATTCTTGTTGTGCCATCAGTTCTCAGAATTCCATGAGCTTCAAGTCCTTGATCTGTAGAGTAAATCCACTTAACAATGGATGCTCTTTTTCCCAAAATCTCTGTATCAATACATTGATCTTCAAATTTCACAATCTTTAAGTACTTCCTTAAGCTCTCATCATCATCACTGTCTTCTGCTGTTGTTTTAGCTCTCTTAGCTTTCTTCTTTAGCTTTGTTGATACCTTTTAACACTCTTGGAAATTCCCTCAAGTTCTGTTGAACCCTCTTCCAAGCTTGTATTTACCGTTTCCTCAGTATGTACTGTTGTATGTACTGTTGACTATGTATGTACTGCTTGTACATTTTCAGTCTGAGCAATACCTTGAGTTTCAACTCCTGTATTCATTCTTTGAGCAGTCTCTTCCTCCCTTGAACTTACTTTCTCTTTTCTATTCTTCCTCACATAATTGGTCTTGATAGGTGGAGATGTACTTGTAGGTTCAGCAGTACTTGGGTCAATTCTAGGAGTACTACCAAATTGTCTTTGTTGTTGCAGATGTTTCTTGAATTCTTCAACAGCTTTCTTGTCTGCTTTAGATCCAATCTCAACAAAATTTAATTCAGTCCTCTTACTTTGCTCATACAAAGTCTTGATTTCTTCAAAATTCTTCTTGACCAGCTGAATATGAGTAAATCCTTTAACTTTCTTTAGAAAGTTCATCATCTGATTTCTAATCTGCATAGTAGTTGGAGGCTTAATCTTTTCTTTCCTTCTCTTTTCAGCAAAGAATCTTTGTTGCTCCCTTACCAGATCATCAATCAATTTTGATTTCTCTTCTTCATCATATGCATCTCTCTCTTCAGCTATCAATGATTCTTCAAGAAGCTCACTAGCATGTATCTCAGCTCTAATCCTGTCATACTCTTGTATGTTCCATTCTTGTTGTATCCTTTTAGCTTCTAGCAAATTTTGCTTTGCTGCAAGTTCTTCCTGCAATTCATTTTCACGAATTTGTGCTTGCATTCTATAAGAAAATTCCTCATCATGGTCTATTTGATTAAATCTGTACATGACTTTGTTTATATCATTAATAAGTGTGTAAACACTTATCCTTTTGCCACTAAAATCGAGGAAAAACAAGACCTAATCATGTGTTTAGTATCGTAAATGTCGGAATTACGCGTGGTTTTGTAATTGTTGTGTTAAATAGGTACAAATGATCAAAAGAAGAGAAAACACGGGATTTCACGGTCAAATGTTGAAGAAAAGTCCAAGACAAAGTCAAAAGATCAAAAGTGTGCCGAAGATCACGAAACCCGACAAAAAAGATACGATTTGAAGAAAAGACCAAAATACCAAAGATCAAATCGTATTATTCGAGGATTTAATTTTTACGAAGATTTTGGGCCTTTTGGGTCCCACATTGGATAAATGGGCTCAAAAGCCCATTTAAGGATTTAAATTATGCACAATTTGCCAATTAGCCCAAAAGGCCCATAATGATATGTAAAACGGATTAAAAATTGGGCAAAGCCCATTTGGCTTAACAAAATGGGACAGATTAAAAATTGGGCAAAGCCCATTTGGTGAAACACACTTCCCTGGTCAAACTTACGTTTGATAAATCAATCCCTTCACCCGACTCACACACACGTGTTTAACAATTAAACATTTACTCTCACCCTCACACCTACTTAACTCCCCACACGTTTTATTTACCCCATTCTTTTTTTTATTCATTCGATGTTAACAAAGTGAAATCATCCCACTCCTTCTTTCTCTCCCCCCCCCCCCCCAAAAAAAAACATACAGTTCACCACTTCAAACCCTAATTTACATCATTAAATTTACCCAATATTTTTTGGGGCTTTTACCCTTATTGTGTAATTCACACAATGAGGGATTAAATCCCCATAAGAATCGGAAGATCCACCAAGGGGGTGGTCCTCAATTTAATCCGACGTGGCATCCCTCACTCTTGTGATTGGTTGCAACAAATCATCAATACCCATCCACCAATATAAATCCTCCACCTCAGATTAAAGAAGCACAAACAAACACAAAAATGCCACGAGGGCAATCCGTGTGCTCAAGATTTGATTCTCAGCCGTAGATTTAAGAAGAGAAGAGAGAGAAAGAAGAAAAGAAGGATTTAATGGCTAGGATTAAATGCTTACTATGGCAGCTAAGAAGAAGGTTTCCTAGGGTTTGCCTATAAAAAACCTTAATCTGTAATTTTTAAACAACACTTTTTCTTTATTTTAATTTTCTGCAAATTAGATAATTAGGTTTAATATTGTATTTTTAATTTTCAGTATTTGTAATTTTTTATCATTAATGAAAAGTTAGTTTTTAATTAATTCTCGTCTCCATTTAATTTATGTCAAAGTTTAATTCAATTTTTAATCCATTTTTATTACTGTTCGTGTTATTAATATAATAAAAAATAAATAAATAAATAAAACGAAAGTGATTATTATTTTCCCCACTGGAAAATAATAAAAAAGGACACTGTTCGAGAGTTACTTCTTGGTTCGATTGGGTTACTGAGTGGATTGAGATGATGATTTTCGGTGGGTAATACGGTGGTGATTGGTGTTTCGGTTCATAAGGAGGCACAGCGCCATTCTTCGACTCAACGGAAATCGTCTCAAGGTTTTATCTCCTTTTTATTTTATTGTTAATTTTGGTTAAGTTTTGAATCTGCTTGATGTTTATTTGATATATTTGTTTAATCTGCTAGTTTTGATTTCGTCTTAGTTTTTAGATGTGCTTATTCAGTTTTTAGCTTATTATGTTTTATCTTATTTAAGATTTCAGTTAGCTTATTTTGGTTGTTTGCTATTTGCTTATATTTGATTTTCAGCTTTATCTGCTTGTTTGGGGTTCGAATTGTTCAGATCTGGTTTTCGATTTGTTTTATTTTATTTATCTGCTTTTTCGTTTTGATTTAAATGCTTATTTAGTTTTTTTTATTTCTACTTATTGTTTAGTTGTTTTAGCTTATTTGGTTGGTAGCTTATTTTGCATCTTATTTGCTTATTTATTAGTTTGTGTTGACTTATTTGGTTTTACTGTTATGCTACTGAGACACAATTGGTCTGAGTTAAGTCAAATTCCAAAAAGTCCAAAAAATTAATTAATAGCTAAAAATAGGTCATAGTCGGACTCAAACCCCTGACCTCTCGCATATCAGGCAAACGACACAACCAACTCCTCTAGATACTTATTTGTGTATTAATTCGTTTAGATTAATTAATATAGGGTTTTAATATAGTGACAGTTTTATTTAATACAAGTTTTAGTTTAATTAAGTTTATTTAAAAGTTTTATATAAAATTTTCTTTTTATTCAGTTTTGTTTAAAAAATATAAAAAGATAAAATAAAAAAATATTTTTATTTAAATTACTTTTATAATTTTAAAGTAGTTTTCATTTTATTTTATTTAAAAAATAGTTTTGTCTTGTTTAATAGTTTTCATTAAAAGTATTAGATTTAAAATTTAGATTTAAGTTTTATTTTAAAATAGTTTTCATTTAAAAGTTTTTACTTTAATTTAGTTTCTCATCAAATTAGTGTTAGTCTTATTTAAATGTTAGTTTAAAATAGATTTTTAAATTAGATTAATTATATTTTAATTAAATTGTTTTCAATTAGTTTAAAAAACCAAAAAGATTTAGTTACCAAAAACAATAAGTCTAACGTTTAGTCGGATATCAATTTCGAGTGAGTCGAGGAAACGAATATTAATTGATTTAAAAAGAGTTTGCAAAAACCTAGTATTAATCATCATCTGAATCACTTTCATCTTCAGATTTTGACAATAATTGCTTCTTCCCCTTATCCTTTGGATTAATCTTAGGTAACTTCTTCTTCAGCTTGGCAACTACTTCTTCATTAGCTAACTGCTGAATGACTATACCTTTTGTAGGGTGTGAAGCTTGAACTTTCTTACCTTGAATTTGATCCTTTGTGGCAAGATGTAACACCCCCAAATTTACACAATTCAATACAGCGGAAGACTCGTTGGTGTTACGGGTAAGCACATTACTCACATCATAGACGACGCTTAAAAATCGTGTCGTTTAATAATAAAGCATTTCCATTCGTAAATATTAAATTTACATAGGTCCCAAGTCATAATATTTCATATAATTTTTACAAAGCATTCGAATGGAAATTTGTTATTTAAGTGTGGGCCATGAATTCTTGTTGTCTTCCCGAGTATTACCTTCAAGTACCTGAGATAAAACATGTTAAAAGAAAAGGTCAGCGAAAACGCCGAGTGAATTCATAGAGTTTAATGAATCCATCAAAATAACATCGGTATAAAATTATTACCGAAAATCATTTTGTACAAATCATTGTAATAGGCCATAAAATAGCAAAAGTCATTTTATACAAATCTTTATCAAAAATCATAATATAGGCTTTCGTATTCTAAATTATTATACAAACCATTGTCGTTAAAAACATCATGCAATACGTTTTATGACGTTGTATAGAGTTGAATAAAAATCGTTATATGAATATGGTTATGTAAAACCAAAACACGAACATAATATCAATAATAAAACCCTTTATTGCTAGTCAAGCAATATATCGTAATTCAATGCATAAAGTAGTATTTTCGTTATTGGATTATTATAAGCCGCATGACATTATTACCTTACTACAACAAACAACGGGTAGCTTACCCGAAACTCAATTTGTCCATCTAAATTAGCGTGTCGTCACAAAAATCACGCTATGGAAATCTTCTCATACATAAATTCGCTTACCAATCAATGTGGCACGACGGGGATCAACCGTCAAGGCGCGAACTAGGGTGATCGTTCCCAAATAGTACTATTATATGCATAAGCGTCTACCTAATCCCGGTAGTTCACAATTCATGGTAATGGGACTTTTAGTGACATAACCTAACTTTAATAATCCATTTTATTTTATACATCGGGTCATATAATCATTCGGGTCCAAATCAATAAGCAAATAATCGGGACAAATGGTGTCCTATTTTATCAAAACTAACATGTTATCTCCCTCGCGGGTTTATAAAACATTTCATAAAAACATTTAAAAGAGTGCGAGCCTATGAACTCACGTTGATGTGGGAAAGCGGGTTATCGGCAATTCGGATGTACGGTACGTGCTTCAATCACGGAAACCTAGACAAATAATACTTGTATTAGACTCTTGTCCAATGACTTTATAAAAAGAACAGTTATGCATACATATGATGATTTATATATATGATGATGATCAAGTGGGTTTATACATTCTCATTTACTCATTTTTGTGTTATGTATTGGTAACTTTTATACTAGTTTACTAGTTTAACTTGTTTACATGTTTTAGGCCCAATAAGCCTATTACAAGCCCAATACTTTTCATTAGCCCAATTATACTTTTAATATCAGTATTATACTTTACATGTTGGGCCCAAGTGGGTTAAGCCCAATTAGTAAGTTTATAAGTGTTTTACCAAACTAGTCGGGTTAATAGTCCAATAAGGCTACTTTGGCCAGTTAATGTCTATATGTTGTAAAGCTCGGGTTTTATCGGGTTTTACTTGTATTAAGTACTTATATATCAGTATATTACTTTTAAAAAGTTTACATTAGACGGGTCCGACCGTCTAAGTTTTAATTGACGAAAAACGTTAATTTTACGGTATTAGCCGAAAAGACGTAAAAATCATGTTTATTGTTTTATAACTTATAAAACTTATCAAACTACCATTTTTATAAAATGTTTATTTATTTATCCTTATAAATATTTATATAGATGTAATATATAAATTAGTGGGTTTTAATTCACATTTTATACTATATTTATTTGAGTGCTTATATAATAGTATTAAACTTTAATTTCACAAAATCAGTCATAAATTTTAAGTCCACTAAAATGTCCATATCTAGAGTTCTGTAATGAGATAGGACCTCAAATTTTTATGACAATAACTAGATAATATGTGCTTCATTTTACTTCGGTATAGCTACTGATGAATCAACATCTAAATATTGTAATAAATTCGTCCAAAACAGTGTAGGCAGATTTGCACTCTAAACTTGTTTTGATCATATCTCACTCATTTTTAGGTTTCCATTGTATGGCCAACTCACATGTGTCTAACACCTAATACTTACTGTATATTGATTCCACTTTACCATTTTATCAGTTTAACATTTGGTTACATACTGTTTTTATACAGCCATCATTTTAAACAATATTTTAACCTTGTTTACTATGGTTTTCCATCTTTTTAACCATAATTATCAACACCAAATCCCCACATAATATTTTTATCATCATTCATCATCATATACATATCCATAAATAAAGAAAATACAAGATTACATAATCAAAATAACAAGAGGATAAGAAGAACAATCTTTATACCACCAAGATTAAGTAGTTTATGATCAAGGCTTGGATTTTTGACGGCAAAACTTGTGATAGTTTCAAGACCACCAATACTTGTAAAATTCTTATAGAAATCAGCCCTTGGACATCACTAAATCACCTCCTTGGATGTTTGAATCACCTCCAATCTTCAAGACTTCAAAGGAGCATCATCATGTTTATGAATAACACTTGATTTCATGGCTAAAATAGATCAAATACGGGTGTTTGTTGGTGATTTGGGACGGAAGTATTGAGAGAGTGGGAGGAGAGAATGAGTGGTATTGCATGTGTGTTTTGGTGGAATGGTTTTAGTAAATGGTTTTTAGGGAAAGTGTATACAAGTGTCTTAGCTTATTAGTGAAGCTTTGACACATAATGGGGTGAGGTGGGGCTCTCTTGGCTGTCCCATGTAGTGGGGTGGGCAAGTTTAAAACTTGTCCCATCCCACTAATTTACGAGTATTCCTCGATTCTAGTTTCCTCGATTTGCGTGCCCTCGTGTCGTTTTACGAAAAACGTTTTTATAAATTATGAATCAACGGCACAAAACGAATCTAATAAAAATTGTCTCATCCAAAACGGAGTTCAAAAACGTAAATACGTAATCCTAAGGTTTCCGGTTTAATCGTAAAGGACTTTAAATTATTCACGTAAGTCCTAATCTCTTCTCGTAATTTAGTGAGTTTATGAACCAACACAAATATAAATCCCAAAATAATATTTACGGATAAATTTATTTCCTGAAATGTCAGGCTGTCACCACAAATGGTGTATGTAAACGTAAGCACGTAACGTAGAATCCTACGGTTTAGACGTAGTCGATGCTACTTCAAGATGTAAACCCAAATTTCTTCCCATAAATAAGTGAGTTCATAATATAACATTAAAATAATGTTTTTAAATAACACTTGAGAATAAAATATCAACCATAAATTGACGGATTGTCACACAAGAACTTCTTGTTGTGTCTTTTTCTCCACTTCTGCTTGCTTAGTCTTCTCAACTAAATTCTTCTTTAAATCAAGCAGCAATTAGGCTAAAGTCTCATTTTCTCCAAAAGAAGTTTGACTTTCTAGTGAAGGATGATCACCAGCGTTAATTGCAATCGGCTTAGTTGGCTTAGCAGTACTTGGGTCTTCAACAATGTCAGCAGTACTTGCAGTCGGCTTAGTTGGCTTAGCAGTACTTGGATCTTCAACAATGTTGACTTCACCAGTATTAGACACACTTGTTTCTTCAATCACTTGTGTATCCCCATATACTTTATCTACCATAGAAGCCATCATATCAACTTGCACTTCTTCAGTCTTATCTGATTTATTGCTTTGTGGTGATGGAGCAGGAAACTGAATAGAAATTTCCTCCAACTTCTTATAGAAAGCACTCCAATTAGCTTGAAGTGGTGATTAAACTGATGGTTCTGGCTGAGTTGCCAATGTTTCTGCAACTTGTGGCTTCTCTGGTTTATTTACCAACTTTTCTTGAACTTGTGGTTCCTCTGGATGAGTTACCAACATTTCTTGAACTTGTGGTTCCTCTGGAGTAGGTTGTGGGTCTTGCTGTTGAATCTCCATATTTGAAGGTCCATCCACACCAGTCTCTAAACCAGTTCCATCTTTATAAGTCCCCATGGCATCTTCATCCAATTCAAAATTAATGTCATATCCAGAGATCCTTGTTTGATTATCAGAAGAAAGTGGTTGATCTTCATTATTCCTTCCCTGTTCTTCATTATTCCTCCCCTGTTTGGTTGCATTCAGTTGCCTTTTCTCGTGGTTCCTGAATCTTTGCTTCTTGATTGCAGTTTTCTGAACAGATCTATATTGCCTCATCCAAGATGACACTTTGTTCCTTAACTTGAGTAGGCTAGCTTCCAATTCAGCAATTTTCTTGTCTTGAACAAGCTTTTCTTTCTACAATACTTGTACCTGTTGGGACAAACTTGTACACAAAGCAGTTAAATTTGAAACATCCACCACCTCTGGTGTTTGTGCTTGTGGTGAACCACTAGCAGCAATAGAAGCAGCAGGTGTGTGGATCATCTCATCAGTGTTTGGTGGAACACCAACATTATGAGAAGAAGATTGTGAATCTTCTAGAGAGTGGGAGCTCTGGTGAGAAGGAGTTTGCTGAGAAGCACTAGAATTGCTAGGTTCCTCACCTTCTTGATTGGCAGGTTGGGATAACATATGAGCAAACAATGGTGTTATTGTTCCTTTAAAGGCATTGCCTTGTTTGGTCAAGAAAGAGAGTATTCTCTTTGTGAATGAAGGAACATCCCATGTATCAGTTAATGCTGGTAGGTTGGGTATTTGGTAACTAACTAAAGTCTGAATGAATTTAGGATTCATTAAAAACTTCTTAGTCCCTTCCAAATTCCTAGTCATGCCTTCAAAAATTAATTTTGAAAAATTAAAAACCCTGTTATTTGCTAGACAAATACCAACAGATGCCAATGCAGCAGGTATTTGATCAAAATATGTACTTTTTGAACTTAAACAGTGAATAATTGCATGAAAAAACAATTTCCATTGAGGTGAAAATAATGCTTTAAAGAAAGTAAGACTTTCCCTACCAACCCCATAGCCCATGGCTGCAAGGCCATCATGAATCTCTGTATTATTAAGCATACTAAGTCCATTTTCGTCATTAAGTCTCAAACTTGCTCGTAGCAGTACCTCAGTGACATATATATTCCTATGATTCACCCTAGCCTTAATGCAAGGTTGATCAAAACAAGTACCTAACACAGGAGTATCCCAAAATTGTTCAACAATGGGTATAGAGACAACTGGACTTACAGTGAGTGTGAAGCGAACATGACTTCGAGATAGGAAACCAAGTATCTCATGGAAACCAAGAGAGTCATCATTCTTAGCAAGATTCACAACCAAATTATGCTTAGAGATTACTTGTAAAGCAGCCATTAGTATTTTTGATGATCGAAATACTAGAGAGAAGGTTATAGAATCAAGAGATAAAAATAAAAGATTAGGTGAATCAATGGTGTAATTGGGGTAAGTATTTAAGTAAATAACAAACCCAAGCGCGAAAAAACCGCCAAATTTACAAAAAGAGACCCTTAACTGTACAACGGACATGTAGCGGTACATGGAACATAAGCGGTACTTGGTTTTGTGCTAGCGGTACTTGGGGTGACAACGGTACCTCACAATTTTTACCAGTTCATGCTTTCCACTAGACATGTAACCTCTTTTATCTTTTTCTATAAACCTACAATAACATCAAAAACACAAAACATAGACTATACAATAAAAATTATATAAAACTTGTACAGCTATTACCTCCCGTCAACATATGCAGCATGTTATTGGTTGAGCATACCAATGTGTGTCACCAAGAATTCGAATCTCTTTGCATCAAATGCCTTGGTCAACAAATCAGCTACATTGTTGTTTGTATGAATCTTTAAGACTTGAATAAGCTTTTTGTCATAAGCATCTCTTATAAACTGATGTCTTATTTCAATATGCTTAGTCTTGGAGTGAAATACTGGATTCTTGACAATGCATATAGTACTTTCATTATCAATGTAAATCTTGGTGTTCATAAAGTTAAACCCATAGTCCAACAATTGATTTTGAATCCAAAGTACTTGTCCACAGCAATGAGCAGCAGCTACATATTCAACTTCAGATGTAGAAGTAGCAACAATGGTTTGCTTCTTACACTGCCATGATATGAGTCTTCTGCCTAGGAATTGACAACCTCCTGTTGTGGATTTCCTATCATGATTTGCTCCAGCATTATCACTATCTGAGTAAGCTTCCTATTCAAAGGTGGAATCTCTAGGATACCATAATCCTAAATTAGGTTGACTTTTAAGATATTTAAAAATCTTCTTCACAGCATATAGATGTGACACCTTTGGATGAACTTGGAATCTTGAACATGCACACACAACAAACATTATATCTGGTCTTGAAGTAGTAAGATACATCAATGAACCAATCATTCACCTATAGAGATGAATGTCAACATCTTCTCCATGTTCATCTTTTGATAAAGATTTATTGGCTTCAAAAGGTGTGCTTGTACTCCCTGAATCCATACATGAAAATTTCTTTAAGATTTCAGCAACATATTTATCTTGACTGATAAATATTCCATCTTTCCTTTGTTTGACTTGTAGTCCCAAAAAGAAAGTTAGTTCTGTGACAATCCGTCAATTTATGGTTGATATTTTATTCTCAAGTGTTATTTAAAAACATTATTTTAATGTTATATTATGAACTCACTTATTTTTGGGAAGAAATTTGAATTTACATCTTGAAGTAGCATCGACTACGTCTAAACCGAAGGATTCTACGTTACGTGCTTACATTTACATACATCGTTTTGGTGACAGTCCGACATTTCAGGAAATAAATTTATCCGTGAATATTATTTTGGAATTTTAAATTTGTGTTGGTTCATAAACTCACAAATTTACGAGAAGAGATTAGGACTTACGATTATAATTTAACGTCCTTTACGACTAAACCGGAAACCTTAGGATTACGTATTTACGTTTTCGAACTCTGTTTTTGATGAGACAATTTTTATTAGATTCGTTTTGTGTCATTGATTCATAATCTATAAAAAAACGTTTTTCGTAAAACGACCCGAGGGAACGCAAATCGAGGAAACTAGAATCGAGGAATACCCGTAAATTAGCGGGATGGGACAAAATAAATTTATCCCACCCCACTCATATGGGAAGGCCAAAACTTGACACCACAACATGTGATGTGTCCAAGTTGTAGGTAGTTGCTTACACTTGTTAAGCAAAGCTTAACAAGTAAGCTACTTCTTCCACCAAACTAACAATCCCACTTCACTTTACCACTTGCTCTCATAAACACATGCAAACCACTCATACTCTCCTCCCTCTCTCTCTAAATTTCGTCCAAGAACCACCCCTAAACACCCTCATTTAATCAAATTTAACCATGAAATCATATGTTATTCACACATATGATGAAGCCCTTTTCAAGCTCTATTGATTGGTGGTGATTTTAACATCCAAGGAGAAGATTTGGTGATGTCCAAGGGCTGATTTCTACATGAAGTTTACAAGTATTGGTGGTCTTGAAGATTGGTGTTGATCTATCACAAGTTTTGCCATCAAAAATCCAAGCCTTGATCATAAACTACACAACCTTGGTGGTATAAAGATTGTTCTTCCTATCCTCTTGCTATTTTGATTATGTAATCTTGTATTTTATTTATTTGTGTATATGTATATGATGATGAATGATGATTAAAAATATTATGTGGGGATTTGGTGTTGATAGATTTGATAAACATGGGTAAAAAGATGGAAAAACCACATGTAAAAATGGTTAAATCTTGCTTAATAAGATGGTTGTATAAAAACAGTAACTAACCAAATGATAAACTGATAAAATGGCATGTTGGAATCAATTTACAGTAAGTATTAGATGTCATACACATGTGAGAGTTGGCCATGCAATGGAATCATCAAAATGAGTGAGATATGATCAAAACAAAATTAGTATACCAATCTGAATAGTCTGTTTTGTAGGGACTGTTAAGGATACTTAGAAATGGATTTAGAAGTAGCTATAACTAACTTATTTGTAGCACATAATATGAAGTTTATGCCACCCAAAAATGAGCTTCTATCTCCTAATAGAACTCAAGATAGGATTAAAAATGGTGAAGATTAAAACCCACTAACTTATAAATTTCATTTATATAAATATTTATAAGGTTAAATAAATGGACACTTTATAAAAATGGTAGTTGAATAAGATTTATAAGTTACAAAAACTATAAACATGATTTTTACGACTTTTTCGGCTATTACCGTAAAATTAACGTTTTCGTCAATTAAAACCTAGACGATCGGACCCGTCTAATGTAAACTTTTTAAAAGTCATATACTGATATATAAGTACTTAATACAAGTAAAAAACGATAAAACCCAAACTAAATAACATATGGACATTAACGGGCTAAGTTAGCATTATTGGACTAATAATCCAACTAAATGGGCTAAACACTTATAAATTTACTTATTGGGCTTAACCCACTTGGGCCCAACATGAAAAGTATAATACTGATAATAAAAGTGTAAAATGGACTAATATAAAGTATTGGGCTTATAATAAGCTTATTGGGCCTAAAACATGTAAATAAGTAAAACTAGTATAAAAATGTTACCAACACATAAACACTACAATGAATGAGTAAAAATGTACAATCCCACTTGATCATCATCATATTTATAAAATCATCATATGTATATTTGTTATTTTTATAAAGTCATTGGACAAGAGTCTAAGACAAGTATTATATGTCTAGGTTTCCGTGATTGAAGCACGTACCGTACATCCAAATCGCCGATAACCGCCTTCCCACATCAACGTGAGTTCATAGCCTTGCACTCTTTTAAATGTTTTATGAAATGTTTGATAAACCCGCGAGGGAGATAACATGTTAGTTTTATAAAACAGGACACTAGTTGTCCTGATTGTCTGTTTATTGATTTGGACCCGAATGATAGTATGACCCGATGAACGATTAAATGACCCGATAGATGAAATGAAATGTATTATTAAAGTTAGGTTATGTCACTAAAAGTCCCATTACCATGAATTGTGAACTACCGGGATTTGGTAGACGCTTATGCATATAACAGTACTATTTGGGGACGATCACCCCAGTTCGCGCCTTGACGGTTGATCCCCGTCGTGCCACATTGATTGGTAAGCGAATTTATGTATGAGAAGATTTCCATAGCGTGATTTTTGTGACAACACGCTAATTTAGATGGGCAAATTGAGTTTCGGGTTAGCTACCCGTTGTTTATTGTAGTAAGGTAACAATGTCATGCAGCTTATAATAATCCAAATAACGAAATACTGCTATACGCACAGAATTACGATATATTGCCTGACTAGCAATACAGGGTCTTATTATTGATGTTATGTTCGTGTTTTGGTTTTACATAACCATATTCATATAACGGTTTTTATTTAACTTTATACAACGTTATGAAACGTATTGTATGATGTTTTTACGACAATGATTCGTATAATAATTTTGAAGGCGAAAGCCTATATTATGATTTTGATAAGGATTTTTATAAAATGACTTTGGCGATTTTATCGCCTATTACAAAGATTTGTACGAAATGATTTTCGGTAATAATTCTATACCGATGTTATATTGATGGATTTTATTAAACTCTATGAATTCACTCGGCGTTATCGCTGACCTTTTCTTTTAACATGTTTTATCTCAGGTACTTGAAGGTAATTCTCGGGAAGACAACAAGAATTCATGGCCCGCACTTAATTAACAAATTTCCATTCAAATGCTTTGTAAAATTGTATGAAATAATATGACTTGGGACCTATGTAAATTTGATGTTTATGAATGGAAATGATTTATTATTAAACGACGCGATTTTTAAGCGTTGTCTATGATGTAAGTAATGTGTTATCCCTTAACACCAACGAGTCTTCCGCTGTATTGAATTGTGTAAATTTGGGGGTGTTACAGTTTGGTACCAGAGCTCTCGTTATAGGGAACGAAATATTTTTAAAGCCCAAGGTTTTGAATAAAACATTTCAAAATCTTTTAACTATAAACATTTTTCTAAAAATGTCTAAAAATCTTTTGACTATAACGGTGTCGAAGAATTCTCGAGTTACCGACAAGACCAGACTGAGAAGTGTTATTTTAATATATATATAACTTGGATTATATATATATATATATATGATATAATTTGATTACATGATTGTTTGATGATTATTTCTATATTTATACGAGGTATTTATACGACGTAGATTGTCACAAGGAACCCTAAATCCCCTAGTAAATTAATCTAAGCTATTCTCGTAGGAACTCTAGCTATCCTAGATCTAAAACAAGTTATGGATATTTATGATCCCAACAAAATGGTTGATCTTCGTAGAAATGTAGATATTAGTTGATTGTGATATTGAGAAAGAATTGGCGAGATTAAAACTGATATCGATGTCATGACGATCTTTCCTTATAGAGTGGAGTTTGACAAAACGTTACCACCTAGAAAGATGTCATCTGATTCGTTGTCATCCAATTCTTAAACTGAAATCGAAAGGGTGAATGTTGCACTTGAGGCTGTCATTGGAACCATTACCCAAAAGCCTCATGCCACTAGTACCTTTCCGAGAAGTCTAATTTAATGTGTGAGTCATTTCATACTAGCGACTCATTTGATAAATATTGTTGTAATAGCTATATGATTGTAAATTAAGTGTTGTTCATATCGAACTTTTATTGCCCTATTAAGGTCTAAGAATAAGGTTGAAAGTATTGGAGAATGAGGTAGGATATTGCATTGAGTATAAGATTGATTGAAACTTGAATGAAGCAAAATTTAACTTGTATGGAATAAGAAATTGTTAAGAGGAAGTCATTAAGTTCTGTGATTGAATTATAAGGTTTTAATTGATTGTTGGTTTGTATTAAGAGTTGTTCCTAGACCATTGTCCAATAATGAGGATGCCCAGTGTCCAATAAATAAATTGAAGAAATCTTCTTCTGAATTGGGACCGATGAATCTTCCGGGACAGGTGGAACCCCCATGACTCTTGTAGATTAGTATTCATTGTGGTATCTTTTAAAAATTCCTAACTTAACTAAGATATCAGTTGGTAGGATGAGTTTTTGGAATTGTATGACATAGTGACACGTAATGTGTTACGGTACAATTCTGACTTGTTTGTGATTAACGAAAAGACTACCTTTGATTGCTAAATTCTACATATATCGATACTATATATCTTTTCTTGCTTCTTTCTAATGTTCGCATTAGTGATGCAACCATTGAACAAGTACTCATCTCGAATTGAGTTACGTTGTGAATTATTCTCTTTTTGAGTGCCATCGAGATCATGAACCTCATGATTATTTGGCTAAGCTCATTTTCTATTATATTGTGGTTAGTTCTTGGTAAACAACTCTTCATCACTCCTTTGCAGATCACTAATTGTTTTTATAAGTTAAAACAATATCCCTTGAGAAAAATTGGGTTTTCATCACCATATGGATTATTTAAAATGAGACTTATAAATAATCGTTATCGAAATGAAGTTGTTTATAAAACACCTTGGAAAACTTAATTGTTTTCGTAACAAAGGAAATTTTTGTAAATTTAATTTTGATTCTTATTTAAGAATTAAGCATGAAAATGTTTTTATTATAAACATGATGATAAAATTTTGACGAACTGAGTATTGCATCGCTAATCTTGAAATTGTATATAGTTGCGCGCCTACATACAATTTGGAATGGACCATGCAAGGCTGATTAGCAGTCACCATGAAAATGTTACTAAACATTACATTCTCTTTGTAATTGTGAAAAATTAAATTTTATGAGATCTGCAAGAAGTGAAAAATAGGGACATATTGATAGGGACACCTACATATGTGCCCGCACTATTTATTCTTCTGAGTCGAATTTACTCATCTGTGGAACTTGTCTTATTTGACAATTGATATTCCCTTCTTGTCCAATTCTCCCGTGGCGAGATTCTTTGGAAAAATATCTGATTACCGAGTGTTGATACCCGATTTGATGTATCGACGTTCCTATCATTTCTTTTGATTAGATTTCATTTGAATGACCTGGGTAACGATCCGAGGAGCTTTCGAATGCGTACTCAAATTATGAAAACATGGGATATATTCATATTCATTAAATGTTTTCATCTGTATCTGATTTGAATTTCTATCGCGTAGTTTATGTGTTGACTTTACCCTTTTAAGGTTAGTTATGTCTCCAGATATCCTTGAACTTGTGAAGGATTATGAGTTATTATTAGTCTTTTGAGAAATTCACATCTTATCGACGACAATGAAACTGGAAAGTTAATAGTGCCAGTAGAATGGATTGATTGATTATGACATGACGACATTGTCTTAATTGATGGGAACTCGAGTAGAATTCCCCTAAAAGATAAGATGTTGATTATCAAAAGTGATCTAAATAATTCTTGATGGATGACAATATCCTGCATTTAGACTTGAATTTATACCATGAATGGTTATGAATTAGTCATAGCTATTATAAACTAGAAAGAACCTAATATAAATTTATTAAAAGATGTTTCTGTTATCTGAAATTTTAGGAGGTACTTGCTGGTGAATTACCTAGACTTTCGCCATTAAGGCAAGTTGAATTTGGTATTGATTATATTCCCGGTGCTGCATCTGTGGCATGTGCACTATACGTCAGCACCATCTGAATTAAAAGAATTACCGTACAACTGAGAGAGTTGTCGGAGAAAGATTTTATTCTACCGAGCTCGTCATTATGAAGAGCTATGGTGTTATTATTCCTTATATTTGTTGAATTACCGTGAACTAAGTAAATTGACGATTAAAATATATATCCACTACCCAAGATGATAGATTTGTTCGATCATTTACAAGGTTCTAGCGTTTATTCGAAAATTTGATTCACGGCATGGTTATCATCAACTTCTCATCTGCGAAAAAGGTTATCTATTCCAATGCACATGTAGCATCCATAAATTTGGTGAATCACGTGTGTAGGCTGTAATTTGATAAATTCATGCTTGTGATCATTAAGGACCATTTGTTTATTTAGAAGAATAAGAATGAGTTAATAATTATTTATAGACTGCCCTAAATTGGCCGAACAATTAATACCTGTACCTTGAATAATTAACATGTGATTTAAGACTTAATCCTTTACATTATTTTACCTTGTGATTAATAGAAAATGGAATATATTTACTCTTCAAAAGTTGGAACCATTAAGGCTTTGGGTTTTACCAAAAAGAAAATGGAAATATGTTTTGACAAATGTTTTAACAAAGGATTTTTAAGGGATTATTCCCTTATACACAAATCATTTAACTAAACTCCTGTTTAGGGGTAAATGTTTGTGCATACCTCAAAACAACCTAAAGGGGATTGAGGAAAACATTTAAACCATAACTTGAAATTTGAAACAATAATTTTTGCTTTTCAACTAAGAAAATTTTGACCAAAGTATAAACAAAGATTTTTCGAACATTTACAGATCTTATTAATTATTTTAATTATTTTCGATAAATCAACAAAAATCTTGTTAATTAAATTCAAATTCATTTTGAACATTTTTATATAATTGGTCGAACTAAGAAATTTATAATTTTTACGTTTACGTTTCATAAATTTAAATATTTATTATCTAATTACTAGTAATGCTTATCGACGCTTTAAACGTCGGATTGAGCAAAACTGATAAACATAATAGTTGAGATAGAACTAAGACTTAGAAAATATGAAGAAAGAATTTTTTTATAACTACGGTCCTGATAATTATTTCATCAGGAAAAGTGAATGTAGATACTGACACATAATATAGAAAGGATAAAGAATCAATTAGGATTGTGTTCCTTAATAATGACTGTGCAAAATAAATTGCCGAACAATATAAAAATAAACGATGTTTGTAAAAAGGGGTTCGCGGTTAATATGAACCATAGAATTGAGAAGCCGATGGCGTTAAATGTATAAAAAGCCACTTGTGGTTGCCTAAATATTGAGATGTAGTCATGTTGGAATCTCGTAAGTATAAGTATTCTATTCATACTATTTCTGATTTAGTGTATCTTTATCTGAAGAAATTGTACTGATGGCAAATTATGAAGGCAAACATCGCCTCATACATTAGTAAACGTCTAACTATCACAAAGGTCATCATCTGAATATTGATTCGATTTGGGTCATCGTCGACAGACTGACCAAATCTGCTAATATCATTCCTGTTAATGATAGATTCTCAATGAAGAAATTGACTCTTTTGTATTTAAAGGAGTTATGTAAGCATGGTGTGCCTGTATCGATCATATCTATCAAGATCCTCGCTTCGCATCGAATTTCTAGAGATTTTCTCAAAAGTCATTGAGAACGAACCTTGATGAGAGTACTGTTTACCACCCCAATCGAAGGGACGAGGTAAAGTAACGATACAAAATACTAGAAGTGTTGTTTTATGCTTGAATGATTGACTTTTGGTAATAACACGTATAATCGTTTTCCTTTGAAGAGATTATCATTGATAATCATCGTATTAGGATCGAGATCGAATCTCGTTAGGATCTAAATATTAGAGCACCTGTAAGAAGGAGTTGGGATGAAGACACCCGACTTACACCCACTGTGAGTTGGACATGTCTTTTAGGTTTAAGGTTTCCTATAATGGCGAACCTAACCTTACAAAATACTCGACCCACGAGACCTGAAATGATTGTTGAAATTAGGATCTGATTATTGACTACCGATAGTGGGCAGGAGGTTATGTGAATATGAAATGTAGATCTTGAAGTGCCAGATGGGTAGCGAAGTTATGCCAAAAATTTTCACCATAGAAAGATGAATTGATGATCTGAAAGATCATGGGAATTAAGTTCCCGTTGTATGGGACCATTGAGATGATGTAAAAGTTGGTTTGAAATGCATATAAGCCGGATCTACCCTATGACTTCAAGGGCTGCGTGAATTATGTTTCGTAAATCGAAATTGATAAATATCTATCAAGTGAAAATCTGAATTCTTCTTGATAAAGTTTAGATCGACGAAAAGTTGCATTCATCAAAAACCCCGTGAACATCATAGATAGAGAAAGTAAGTCAACATTAAGCCTGATCTTATTCCCGTAGTTATGTTTGATGAAACTCGTGTATTGTAATGAATTACACTTGTGAGAAAAGACCGAATGTGGAGGAAATACCCACATGGATTTAACTCTATAAGAAGCGAGTAGTAAGATAAGATGATCTTTGAGGACAAAGATCCTGTTTAGGGGTAAATGTTGTGACAATCCGTCAATTTATGGTTGATATTTTATTCTCAAGTGTTATTTAAAAACATTATTTTAATGTTATATTATGAACTCACTTATTTTGGGAAGAAATTTGAATTTACATCTTGAAGTAGCATCGACTACGTCTAAACCGGAGGATTCTACGTTACGTGCTTACGTTTACATACACCGTTTTGGTGACAGTCCGACATTTCAGGAAATAAATTTATCTGTGAATACTATTTTGGAATTTTAAATTTGTGTTGGTTCATAAACTCACAAATTTACGAGAAGAGATTAGGACTTACGATTATAATTTAACGTCCTTTACGACTAAACCGGAAACCTTAAGATTACGTATTTACGTTTTCGAACTATGTTTTTGATGAGACAATTTTTATTAGATTCGTTTTGTGTCATTGATTCATAATTTATACAAAAGTTTTTCGTAAAACGACCCGAGGGCACACAAATCGAGGAAACTAGAATCGAGGAATACCCGCAAATTAGCGGGATGGGACAAAACAAGTTTATCCCACCCCACTCATATGGGAAGGCCAAAACTTGACACCACAACATGTGATGTGTTCAAGTTGTAGCTAGTTGCTTACACTTGTTAAGCAAAGCTTAACAAGTAAGCTACTTCTTCCACCAAACTAACAAACCCACTTCACTTTACCACTTGCTCTCATAAACACATGAAAACCACTCATACTCTCCTCCCTCTCTCTCTAAATTTCGTCCAAGAACCACCCCTAAACACCCTCATTTGATCAAATTTAACCATGAAATCATATGTTATTCACACATATGATGAAGAACTTTTCAAGCTCTATTGATTGGTGGTGATTTTAACATCCAAGGAGAAGATTTGGTGATGTCCAAGGGCTGATTTCTACATGAAGTTTACAAGTATTGGTGGTCTTGAAGATTGGTGTTGATCTATCACAAGTTTTGCCATCAAAAATCCAAGCCTTGATCATAAACTACACAACCTTGGTGGTATAGAGATTGTTCTTCCTATCCTCTTGCTATTTTGATTATGTAATCTTGTATTTTCTTTATTTGTGTATATGTATATGATGATGAATGATGATTAAAAATATTATGTGGGGATTTGGTGTTGATAGATTTGATAAACATGGGTAAAAAGATGGAAAAACCACATGTAAAAATGGTTAAATCTTGCTTAATAAGATGGCTGTATAAAAACAGTAACTAACCAAATGATAAACTGATAAAATGGCATGGTGGAATCAATTTACAGTAAGTATTAGATGTCATACACATGTGAGAGTTGGCCATGCAATGGAATCATCAAAATGAGTGAGATATGATCAAAACAAAATTAGTATACCAATCTGAATAGTCTGTTTTGTAGGGACTGTTAAGGATACTTAGACATAGATTGAGCAGTAGCTATAACTAACTTATTTGTAGCACATAATATGAAGTTTATGCCATCCAAAAATGAGCTTCTATCTCCTAATAGAACTCAAGATATGATAAAAATGGTGAAGAAGAAACTAAAAATCAGATTTTGAAGAATTAATGTTTAATAGTATTAAATAAGCACTCAAACTAATATAGTATAAAATGTGAATTAAAACCCACTAACTTATAAATTTCATTTATATAAATATGTATAAGGTTAAATAAATGGACACTTTATAAAAATGGTAGTTGAATAAGATTTATAAGTTACAAAAACTATAAACATGATTTTTACGACTTTTTCGGCTATTACCGTAAAATTAACGTTTTCGTCAATTAAAACCTAGACGATCGGACCCGTCTAATGTAAACTTTTTAAAAGTCATATACTGATATATAAGTACTTAATACAAGTAAAAACCGATAAAACCCAAACTAAATAACATATTGACATTAACGGGCTAAGTTAGCATTATTGGACTAATAATCCAACTAAATGGGCTAAACACTTATAAATTTACTTATTGGGCTTAACCCACTTGGGCCCAACATGAAAAGTATAAGACTGATAATAAAAGTGTAAAATGGACTAATATAAAGTATTGGGCTTATAATAAGCTTATTGGGCCTAAAACATGTAAATAAGTAAAACTAGTAAAACTAGTATAAAAATGTTACCAACACATAAACACTATAATGAATGAGTAAAAATGTACAATCCCACTTGATCATCATCATATTTATAAAATCATCATATGTATATTTGTTATTTTTATAAAGTCATTGGACAAGATTCTAAGATAAGTATTATTTATCTAGGTTTCCGTGATTGAAGCATGTACCGTACATCCAAATCGCCGATAACCGCCTTCCCACATCAACGTGAGTTCATAGCCTCACACTCTTTTAAATGTTTTATGAAATGTTTTATAAACCCACGAGGGAGATAACATGTTAGTTTTATAAAATAGGACACTAGTTGTCCTGATTGTCTGTTTATTGATTTGGACCCGAATGATTGTATGACCCGATGAACGATTAAATGACCCGATAGATGAAATGAAATGGATTATTAAAGTTAGGTTATGTCACTAAAAGTCCCATTAGCATGAATTGTGAACTACCGGGATTTGGTAGACGCTTATGCATATAATAGTACTATTTGGGGACGATCACCCCAGTTCGCGCCTTGACGGTTGATCCCCGTCGTGCCACATTGATTGGTAAGCGAATTTATGTATGAGAAGATTTCCATAGCGTGATTTTTGTGACGACACGCTAATTTAGATGGGCAAATTGAGTTTCGGGTTAGCTACCCGTTGTTTATTGTAGTAAGGTAACAATGTCATGCGGCTTATAATAATCCAAATAACGAAATACTGCTATACGCACTGAATTACGATATATTGCCTGACTAGCAATACAGGGTCTTATTATTGATGTTATGTTCGTGTTTTGGTTTTACATAACCATATTCATATAACGGTTTTTATTTAACTTTATACAACGTTATGAAACGTATTGTATGATGTTTTTACGACAATGATTCGTATAATAATTTTGAAGGAGAAAGCCTATATTATGATTTTGATAAGGATTTGTATAAAATGACTTTGGCGATTTTATGGCCTATTACAAAGATTTGTACGAAATGATTTTCGGTAATAATTCTATACCGATGTTATATTGATGGATTTTATTAAACTCTATGAATTCACTCGGCGTTATCGCTGACCTTTTCTTTTAACATGTTTTATCTCAGGTACTTGAAGGTAATTCTCGGGAAGACAACAAGAATTCATGGCCCGCACTTAATTAACAAATTTCCATTCAAATGCTTTGTAAAATTGTATGAAATAATATGACTTGGGACCTATGTAAATTTGATGTTTATGAATGGAAATGATTTATTATTAAACGACGCGATTTTTAAGCGTTGTCTATGATGTAAGTAATGTGCTATCCCGTAACACCAACGAGTCTTCCGCTGTATTGAATTGTGTAAATTTGGGGGTGTTACAAGTTCTCCCATAGAACTCATTTGAAATCTTCCTTTTATCAAAGCTTCAAACTCTTCACACCATGTCTTCTTGGTAGAACCAAAAACGATGTCATCAACATAGACTTGAACTAGAATGATGTCTTTGGCATTTTTCTTGATGAACAGAGTTTTGTCAATGGTTCCTCTCCTATATCCATGTTCTAGCAGAAAGTTGGATAAAGTTACATACCAGGCTCTTGGAGCTTGATGCAGACCATAAAGTTCTTTGATAACTTTGTAGACTCTATTGGGGAATTTAGGATCCACAAAACCTGGAGGTTGTGAGACATATACCTCCTCTGAAATAGTACCATATAGAAAGGAACTTTTCACATCCATTTGATAGACTATAAATCCCATATATGATGCAAAGGCCAAAAATAACCTAATGGCTTCTATCCTTGCCACTGGTCCAAAAACCTCATCATAGTCTATCCCTTCTTCCTGTCTATAGCCTTGAGCAACAAGTCTTGCCTTGTTCTTCACAACAACCCCTCTTTCATCCTTCTTGTTCCTGAAGACCCATCTATTACCAATTACTCTTTTACCTGAGGGAAGATCCACAAGAATCTAAACCTTTTGTATCTCAAATTGTGTTAATTCTTCTTGCATGGCATCTACCCAACTTTCTTCATCAAGAGCCTGAGAGATGTTTTTGGGCTCTACTTGAGATAAGAAATAAGCAAACAAACAATGCTGAGTATCTTTATGATTTGTTCTCTTCTGTTGTTTGACATAACTCACTAGTGCATGAGTTTTAATATTGGTTTGCAGTTGTCTTCTGGTTTGTACAACAGATTTTGGATCACCAATAATCTGTGTAGCAGGATGGTTGTTGTTGACTTTATGAGTGGGAATAGAACTAACTGGAATTTCTGTTTCCAGATTGTTGAAATCAGTTACTGCACCCTGCTCATCATAGGAAGCTTTGGAGAAGATTCCTTCAGCTGGACTGGCATATAAGTCTTCATCGTCCAATGCTTGCAAAATCTCTTCTAGTGAGTCAACAAATTTAGCAGATTTTGACTTAGCAGTACTTGCATATGAAGTACCGCTAGGTATAGTATGTACTGCTGAGTGTTGTGACTCAAAAGATTCTTCTCCTGAATGCTTATTAGTAGATGTAGCATTCTTTTCTTGATCTTGAAGCCTCTGAAGCTCCAGGGAGGGTTGATCATCATTTGATGGCATGGTTTGCTTCTTGGGAGTTGCAGACATGGGAGTAATAGTAGGCATGTTGGGCACATAGATATGAATATCATCATCTAATGAAGAAACATCTTCTTGAGTACCTGCATTAGTTGCACTTGACTCCTCATCTACATTGTTAGTTTGACAATCCTTTTGCAAAGAGTAGTAATCTATGGAGTCAGTTAGATAATCTAAATCAAACATCCAAGCATATCCTATTCCTGTAACATTGGGTTTATTTTCTAAGAAATTGACATGAGCATTTTCTTCAACTTTCTTAGTTGCCAAATTGTAAACCCTATATGCTTTACTTTGCAATGAATATCCTACAAGATATCCTGGATCAGACATTCCATCAAACTTTCCCAAATAATCAAGAGTATTTAGTATGGACACATGACACCCAAAAGGTTTTAAATGACTTATGTTTGGCTTTACATTAGTCAAGAGTTTATAAGGTGTTTTGTTTTGAGGCTTAGTTACTAGGACTCTATTTAACACATAACATGCCGTATTGATTGCTTTTACCCAAAAGATATTTGGTAAAAGTGAATCAGCCAGCATAGTTCTAGCAGCCTCAATTAATGTCCTATTCTTCCTTTCAGCTACTCCATTCTGTTGTGGAGTTCTAGGATTACTAAATTGTCTCTTAATTCCTTTAGACCTACAGAATTCATCAAAATCAGCATTCTTAAATTCTGTTCCATTATCAGTTCTAATGATTAATACCTGTTTAGTGAACTGCTTTTCAACTAAAGTGATAAAATCCTTTAGTAATTCACTTGTCTCACTTTTAAGGGCTAAAAAGAAAACCCAACTGAATCTACTATAATCATCAGTTATGACTAGACAAAAGGTCTTATGACTAATGCTTCTGATAGAAACTTGACCAAATAAATCCATATGCAAGAGATGCAAAGGTTTTGTCACAGTGTTTATAGTCTTGGTCTTACAAGAGGCTCTATGTTGTTTACCTTTTTGACAAGCAGCACATGTGAAATCATTTTGAATAGATTTGTTAGGTAGACCTCTAACCAAATTCCTTTTTACCAATCTATTAAGATTCTTGAAATTCACATGACCTAACCTTCTATGCCACAAGTTTGACTCATCTAAAGAAGCCTTAGCTAGCAAACATGTAATACTACCTGTTGGAGTAATAGTATGAAGATTAAAAGTGTACATATTTTCTTGTCTGGGTACTTTCAACAGTATTTGAGATTCCTTGGGCATCTCAAAGTCTTTGGACAACACCAAGCAGTCTTTGTCTGTGAATAGCACCTTGTTCTTCTTATCACACATTTGTGATACAGAAAAGAGATTGAATTCATTCAATTCTTTTACAAAGAAGACATCTTCAAATTCCAACTTTCATGTGTTGATTTTCCCTTTGCCAGTGATTCTACCTTTGCTACCCCCAAAGGCTACTGGACCTCCTCTGAATTCTTCAAATTCAGCAAAAAAATCTTTGTTCCCTGTCATGTGTCTTGAGGATCTACTAACTATAATTTCTTTATCTTTTAATTCATCAATGAGATGCCTCTGCACACAAATAGAACTCATTAGTTTTTAACAGGGACCCAAGCCAAATTTGGCTCGGATCTTGTGGGACCTACACACTTAAGAGTTTGTACTGAAGCATTTCCAGTAATGCTACTTTTACTCTTATACTTCATGGTTTCATTTATGTAGTCAAATTCATAGGGTGACTCTATGTGCTTTGACTTCTTTGACTTAAGTACTGCTTTAGTGGTACTTGCTTTAACACATGGTATATCTCTTTTAGGAACCCACATTTGTACTAGTTTGTTCTTTTCCTTGCTTCTAGGTGTTTTAACTTTTTCAAAAACTTTCTTAGAAGTCTTGGAGAACATTGGTTTTACAGACTTTAAACCAACAGTACTTGAGTTTGGTCTAGCAGTATTTGTAGGTTTAGGCTTGCCAGTACTTGGTTTACCAGACTTTAAGGATACAAGTCCTTGCTTCATAAGTACTGCCCTAGGAACAAAACTTTTGGTAGTATTATTTTTAACCTGTTTAACTACCCTTGTGTGATCAAACTTAGGTTTGTCATCTTTAAGTTTCTGTTTCCTATAACCCTGTGCATTTTTCCCATTACTGTTTTTCATGACCCTTTGTGTAGCCTTTTGTTTCACAATTTTATCTTCATGCAATGTACAGTCTTTGATAAAATGATTTAGACTACCACAAACATAACATCCTTTTCTTCTTAAAGAAGACCCAAAAGGTTGTTTTGACTTTACCTTTTCAAAACCTAGCCCACCCCTTTTGGTTTTAGTATGTTGTTCATTGTTTTCCAATATCTTGCTAGGATACCTGCTTGGGAGCAGAACTAGTCTTAGATTCCTTAGAAACAAAGTTGTTCATTAAAGGTGGATAAACAATATTCTTGGTCACATCAGTATTTTCTTGTGACACAGTACTAGAGTTAAAGACATTATTAATCTTAGGTTCTTCTGACTCTATACTAGTATCATTACAAGAGGGCATGAAAATTCATGATACTGGTGGAGGAACTGCCTTCATTCCTTTAGCATATTTATCATTTTCAGGTGTATCATCTACCTCACTAGAACTATCAAAAATCCCTTTTGATAAGTATTTGTTAGTTAAGGTTATCCCAGGTTGATCCTCAATATATCCTATGCCTGTTTTATCATAATACCCCATTTGTGAATTAATCAATTTTCCCAATCCCTTAGAGGATTGATGCCAATGACTAATGACTTCCCTCTTATTAAAAAGACTGGTTTTTAAAGCTTCATTTCTGAATTTTTTTTTAAAAGTTGTCTTTCAAAAGCTTTTATTTCCACATCTTTTTCCCTCATTTGAAGAGTCAAAATCCTTATTTTCTCTTCATAGTTTTGTTGAGCCTTTTTGTACAAAACTATATTCTCTTCTAATTTAACAACACCCTGTTTGAAAGCCCCTACATCTACAGTGCATGTGTTAACCATTTGATACTGTTCCTCTAGTTCTACTTTTAGACTATTAAATTTAAGAATACAATATTTAGAACAAGGATGTACCTCAGTATATTCATGTGAGAGAGCCATTAATCCAAGCTCTTCTTCTTCTTCTTCTGCCTAATTCACCACTCCATCTACAGTAACCAATGCTTTGGTTCCTTTAGGACTCCTGCTGTTTCCTTTTGGAAAGCTTTCAGTTATTCTTGGACTGGTTCTATAGCTGTTTTTGGACTTCAGATTGCTAGTATCAGCTTTATCTCTATTGCATTCTCTTGCAAAGTATCCATTCCTTCCACAGTTATAGCATTCAACTTTAGACTTGTCATATCCGAATGGCTCATTAGGATCAACAGTCATTTTTCTACCAGTCTTCTTGAAGAACCTATTAGATCTTATTGACACCATGGCAGCTTGCCATTTAAGATCCATCTCTTCAACATCAGCATCATCCATTTGGAACAAGTCATTGAGAGTTAATCTTGGCCTGTTGTCTTGTCCAACAAAGAATTAGAAGGCATCATTGTCACTAAATAATGGTGAAGACCTTCCATGTGGATTTTGAGAGACCATTGGACTGCTTTCAATACTTTGTGGGTAAGTACTGCTTGTATGTCCTCCAGCGGTATTTGTGAAGTATGTACCGCTGCTAGATCCACTAGTGGTATTTTGAAAGTAAGTACCGTTGTTCCCATCTGACACAAAAGCCAAATTAGACTTTGAAGCAGTTGCTGTTTTTACTTCAGTGCCTTTCACATCCATCTCATATGCTCTAAGATTGTTGTAGAGATGATCAAACGGAATTGTTTCCAAATCATCTCTTGTGATGAAGTGCATAGCCATTGCTTTCCATTCTGGTGGAACACTTCTTAAGAATTTTAGATAAGCTTCTTCATTAGGAATTACTTGTCCATAAACTGCTAACTGAATAAGCAACTTGCTAAACCTTCCATATCCACCATGTATTCCCTCTATACTGGTAATTGAGAAGTTATCAAATTCTTGTTTAAGAACAATCTTCTTAATTTTCTTAGATTTGTCATTGCCTCCAAATCTAAGTTTTATAGCATCCCACATAGCTTTGGCATCTTTATAATGATGAAATCTTGGTAGAATGTCTTCAAAAAGAGCCATAGCCAGAGCAGTTCTGGCTTTTCTTTCTCTGATCTCTGCTTGTATCTGCTCAGCAGTCACAGCAGGTAGAGCATAGCATGTACCGTCTGGCAACCAGTATAGCTTCTTTGGTGTGTTCCCATTCTTGATAACTTGCCACACACTATGATCTGTGTGATTCAAGTAATGTTCCATCTGCATAGCCCATGTCTCATAATTGTCACCTTTGAGAACTGGGAGTTTAACAGCAGACAGAGTATGAGAAGGTGTTGGTGTAGAGGTAGCTACAACATTCACGACTTGAGTACCTTGTGCTGGTGCAGGATGCACAACTTGTGGTTGTCCCTGTGGAATAGGATCATGGATCTGAGCATCATCCAAGTGAGCATTATCACCATGTGGTTGAGACATTGAGATTTGGTATTTGTGGAGTGTATGGGGTCGTGTTCTTCTTTTTCAAAGTTTCTCAACAAGCTCTGATACCACTTGTTGATCCCTTTGGTTGGATCTATATTCTGTTAAGAATTAGTATAATAAGTTTGTAATCAAACTAAAACACATTGGGCACTCTTACTAACACTAAATAAGTTATGCGGAATCTAACTTATAAAGCACAGAAGAACATAATTACTTTTAACTATTCGATTCTATTATTAATAGACTTGTATGAGGTACATAAAAGACATTGTACCTATGTTCCTTTTATAGAGTAAGGAACCCTAGAAACCTTAGAATATTCTATAAAGATAACTATATCACAGACGATATATTATCAATATTCTAACTATTTAGGTATATCACAAAAGATATACCTAACTATAACTATGACATATCTTATACAATGATATATTCGTCCTAATCATCATAGCAGTACTTACTTTATAAGTAGCAGTATTTACTATGTACCGCGTTAACACTAACGGTACTTACATAACACTAACGGTACTTGGAATATACTAACGGTACTTGACACTTAACAAATAATTCCCAACAGAATTGAACTAATCATTATGCAACTAGCTTTCAAGTAAAAGGTAGTTTTGAGACAAACCTAATTGAAAGGAATTTTAATTAGGACATAAACCAAGGAGAAACTATTCAACCCCCCCCCCCTTTCTAGTTTCTAGAAAGGGAAATTTTTAAATTATGACTTACTTTATATCCAAATATATATCACAATTTAAAAATTTTAGGTTACTTTATATCTAGATATTAATTAAAGAATTCTCAAAACCTTGATATAATAACTATGTGTTGTTTTATATCTAGATATAAATCATAATTTATGTCTTAGATACTTTATATTTAGATATAAATGGCAATTTAGAAATTATGACTTACTTTATATTTGGATATATATAACAATTTTTAAAAACTGGGTTACTTTGTATCTAGATATATATTAACAAATTCTCAAAACCTTGATATAAAAACTGTGAGTTGCTTTATATCTAGTTATAAATCACAATTTATTGCTGAGTTACTTTACATCTATATATAGGGAAATTAAAAAATTATGACTTACTTTATATTTGGATATATATCATAATTTAAAAAATCTGGGTTACTTTATATCTAGATAAAGATTAACAAATTATCAAAACCTTGATATAAAAACTGTGAGTCGCTTTCTATCTAGATATAAATCACAATTTATGACTGAATTACTTTATATTTAGATATAAAAGACAATTTAGAAATTATATCTTACTTTATATCTGGATATATATGAAAAAAATAATAAAAAACTAGGTTACTTTGTATCTATATATAAATTAACAGATTCTCAAAACCTTGATATAAAAACTGTGAGTTGCTTTATATATAGATATAAATCAAAATTGATGGTAGAGTTACATTCTATCTAGATATAAAGGGCATTTTAGAAATTATGACTTACTTTATATCTAGATATATATCACATTTTAGATAAATTGGGTTACTTTATATCTAGATATAAATTAACAAATTCTCAAAATCTTAATATAAAAGATGTGAGATGCTTTATGTATAGATATAAATTATAATTTTACGGCAGACTTACTTTATATGTAAATATAAAGGGAAATTTAGAAATTATGACTTACTTTATATTAGGATATATATCACAATTTAAAAAATATCTGAGTTACTTTATATCTAATATAAATTAACAAATTCTCAAAACGTCGATATCAAAATAATGAGTTATATGTAGATGTAAATCATAATTTTAGGCTGAGTTACTTTATATCTAGATATAAAGGGTAATTTAGAAATTATTACTTACCTTATATCTAGATATATATCATAGTTTAAAAAAACTGGTTTCTTTATAACTAGATATAAATTAACAAATTCTCAAAACCTTGATATAAAAACTATAAATTGCTTTATATCTATATATAAATCACAATTTATGGCTGAGTTACTTTATATCTTGATATAAAAGGTATTTTATAAATTATGACTTACTTTATATATGGATATATATATATCACAATTTTAAAAAATTTTGGTTACTTTATATCTAGATATAGATTAACAAATTCTAAAAAACTTGATATAAAAACTATGAGTTTCTTTATAGTGAACTCCCCCATTTTACCTTTACAGAGCAGAACATTGATCTGGGGTATTACTTCATGGAACACAAGTCATAATAATACAAAACAACTCAAAAGAGCGATGAAATCAACTTTCTTTATATTTTATTGAAAAATCAGAGTTTTACAATATGAGGTTCCCAAAATCTAGAATAATTTCAGTCTTGTGCCTCTTCATGCCATCCTTGTGCTGCTCCATGCTATCAGTCACCATTTATCTGAGATATATGCTTAAAGTCAACACAAAGGTTGATTTGTAATAACAGTTTTGAATACAAGTATGTTCTCCGGGCTAGGTTGTTATACACCCACATAAAATAGTTATCATACTGCACTATGCTCATGCACCGCTACTTGACATACAGAAACCAGCAAATTACCCTTATGCAGGCAGTTTGCCAAACTCCTGAGTTATGCAAAATAAAGTGTATCTGTTTAGCCTAGGTAGGAACCTTTAGCTGCTAGCAAGCGCGACTTTCCCAGATAGGGGATGTCAACCCACAAATAGTACTATTCAAGATATTAGCACTCATTTTCAAGAAATGATTAGCGGTTCACAATTGAATAGGGACTTAATGGCAGTAGTAAACATTGTGTCAATAATAATACCACACAGTTTGTAAAAGCACTAGTATTCCAGTTTGGCATATATCCCCCTAACGGGTTTGGAAATCATTTGAAAAGTAGTACACTTTAGTGAGGCTATGAACTCACCTTATGTCCATAGAATCCAAGCTATGATCATATATATTTCATTCACAGATAAACAGCTTGATCATACAAACCACAACTTGGTCTCATAAACAACAGCTTGATCTCGCACAAACCTGGATTAATACATTATGTATAGTATCAAGCCTTTGATTATTGCTTCAATGTTGTTAAGTGCTGGTTTTGTGTTCTTCTATTAACATTTGGTGGTAATTTTAGCACCAGTGTTAGGGCCATCTAGAGGCGGCAAAATGGGCGGGCGGGCGGGCACGGGCGGCGGGCTAAACGGGCAACGGGCTAAACGGGCGGCAGGCTAAACGGGCGCGGGCTAAACGGGCACGGGCGAAACGGGCGGGCAAAACGAGCGGGCCAAACGGGCGCAAGCTAAAAAAGAAAAAAAACATATAAAAACCTACAAATAAAAAATAAAAATACTTGTTTGAAAGCCGGGATAAAAAAATTAATAAAAAATATTCGTCGAGTATACTAATTTGTATTTTACAAGTGCGCCCGTTAAGCCCATTTAGTTTCTTAATATGCGCCTGTTTAGCCCATTCATTATAAAGAATGGGCAAAAAGTGCCCCATCCTTTTTTGAAAATGGGCAAAAAGTGCCCATATGTATCAAAATGGGCAAGATTTGCCACCTCTAGGGCCATCATACTCATAAGCCATTCTATAAACGTTTGAGGAGCGAGGGCACTTTAAATCGTAAACCCAACCACTCGTCAGAACGTAATATCAAGATGGAACATCGTTGTACAAAGCTCCCTACTAGCATGATACTTTCATTGCTTCCTCATATTCATAATAAATCTTATCTAGTTTCAAATTTGGCAAAATTAGTCCTTTTGGTTACACTTTGGTATAATTACACTTTTAACCCGTAAAGTATATAGTTTTAGTATTTGCATTTTAAATCCTCAATATTTAACCTTAGGGCCTCAAACATTCCAACATTTATTATTATAGCTTTTACTGTCATAGAATGACACTTTTGTCACAAAATGTAGAATAGTTTCAAAAATGACAGTTTTAGTCCCTGTACTTGTAAAAATATCATAACAACCTAAAAAATGGACCAAATGATCTAGGATTTTAAAACAAAGTTTCTAAACATGTTTATAATCATAATAAAAACATTTCTTGAGAATTATAGCTCTTGAAATGGGTTTTTGCTTATTATTTCATGAAGATTACAAAACTAGGGTTTTAAGACATCTTTAACTTATAACTTCCATTTAAAATGATGAAATGACTTAGTTTGTGACAAATCTAACATTTTCAGGTGGTGAAATATTTTCTCGTATAATATTTTGAAACTTATTTTTGTGTTGGTTGACGAACTCACAATTTACGGATTTAAATTTGGGCTTACGTGCATAATTTGGCGTCTTTTACGACTAAACCGGAAACCTTAGGATTACGTATTTACGTTTTTGAACTCCGTTTTTGATGAGACAATTTTTATTGGATTCGTTTTGTGACGGTGATTCATAATTTATAAAAACGTTTTTCGTAAAACGACCCGAGGGCACGCAAATCGAGAAAACTAGAATCGAGAAATACCCGTAAACTAGTGAGATGGGACATAACACTTTGTCCCACCCCACTAGCTTATATGGGACGGCTAACTTGACACCACAACACATATCTGGCATCAAGTTTAGCTAACTTATACAAGTGTAAGCATATGCTTACACATTAAGCTAACCTTTACCACTTTACCACAAAACTAGCAACTTGTTTCATTTACATCATTTCTCACATGCAACTCAACACCAAAACTCTCTCAACCCTCTCCTTGTGCCGTCCCAAATAAGCCAACAAACACCATCTTTGATCTTTTCTAGCCATAAACCACATGTTTACTAGTCCTATTAAGGTGTTCTCTTGAAGCCTTGATCATTTGGTGGCCATATTAACAACTTTTGGAGGTGATTTGCTTGTGTCCTAGGGCTGATTTTCCAACCTATGTTCTTGATATTTGATGGTCTTGGAGATACTTGTTGTGTTCATCAAGTTCTTGTCTTCCTAAAACAAGAAATCCACTTGGATTGGTAAAGAAGATCATCCTCTCCATTTTTCTCTTGTTATTTTGTAAAGAACAAATGTATTTTTTTTCATTTTGTATATGTATATGATGTATATATGATTATAAAAATGTTGTGTGGGGATCAAGTGTTGATAAATATGCTTAAAAATGATGATAACTATAAGAAATGAAGCTAAAATCTTGACTATTTAGTTGGCTGTATAAAAACAGTAGATAACTAAAAGATTAACTGATAAAATTGCATGGTTTGATCCATTTACAGTAAGTATATGATGTTATACACATGTGAGAGTTGGCCATGCAATGGAATCAAAATAATGAGTGAGATATGATAAAAACAAGTTAGGTGGTGTAATCTGAATAAGCAGTTTTGTAGGGACTGTTAAGGCAAGTTAAACTCAAAATGGGCAGTAGCTATAACTAAGTTATATGTAGCACATATTATAAAGAACTTGTCATCCAAAAATGAGCTTCTAAGTCATTATAGAACTCAAGATATGTTAAAAATGGTGAACATGAAGTTAAAAATCAGATTTTTGGAAATAATGTTTATTATTATTATATAAGCACTCACTTTATAATGTATAAAATGTAAAATTATAAACCCACTAACTTATAAAACTTATTTATATAAATGTATAAAAGGTTAATTAAATGGGTAAATTATATAAATGGTGGTAAAAATAATATTTATAAGTAATAAAAACTATAAACTTGATTTTTACGACTTTTTCGGCTATCGCCGTGAAATTAACGTTTTTCGCCAAATAAAACTTAGACGACCAAACCCGTCTAATGTAAAGTTTATAAAAGTCATATACTGATGTATAGACAACTAAGTCAAGTAAAAACCGATAAAACCCGAACTATAAGAATTACGGACATTTACGAGCTAACTAAACCTATTGGACTAATAATTAGACTTAATAAGATAAATACTTGTAAAAAGAGCTTATTGGGCTTAACCTATTTGGGCCCAACATGAAAAGTATATATACTGATCATATAGGTATAAAATGGATAAAAACAAGTTAAAGAATTTATGCAAGGCCTAATGGACTTAAATTAGGTAAAATCGGTAAAACTAGTGAACTAGTAAAACGTTACCAAAACGTAAACACTAAAATGAGTAAACAAGGATGTATAAACCCACTTGATCATCATCATATGTACAAAATCATCATATGTATATTGTTATTTTGATAAAAGTCATTGGACCGAGTCTAAAACCGATTATTATTTATATAGGTTTCCGTGACCGAAGCACGCCCGTAGCCGATAATCCGCCTTTCATTAACAACGTTAGTTCATAGCCTCGCACTCTTTTAAATGTTTTATAAAATGATTTGTAAACCCGCGAGGGAGATAACATGCTAGATTTTTATAAAAATAGAACACAAGTAGTCCCGATTGTATGCTAAATGATATGGACCCGAATGATGCTATGACCCTATATTCGAGACTAAAAGGATTATTAGTAGTTAGGTTATGTCACTTAAAGTCCCATTAGCATGAATTGTGAACTACCGGGATTTGGTAGACGCTTATGCATTTGATAGTACTATTTGGGGACGATCACCCCAGTTCGCGCCTTGACGGTTGATCCTGTCGTACCACATTGATTGGTAAGCGAATTTATGTATGAGAAGATTCCATAGCGTGATTTTTGTGACGACACGCTAACTTAGATGGGCAAATTGTTTGTCGGGTTCGCGGCCTGCTGTTTTCATAGTAAGGTAACAATGTCATGCGGCTAATAATAATCCTATTCAACCTACCTAATCCAAATAAAAATGTATCCTATACATAATAACGACGCTATTAACGATGAATATATTACCTATCACGGTAATATAGAGACTACGGTCTCATGGACGGTTTCAGATGTACGCTTGATATATATTGCCTGACTAGCAATATAAGGACTTACTTCCGATATTATACTTGTGTTCTGATTTTAAATGATTGTAAATGATTGTTTTTATATAACGGTTTTCATTAAACTCTATGAATTCACTCGGCATTCGCTGATATGATTTTTGCATGTTTTTATCTCAGGTGCTTGAAGGTAATCCGGATGGAGATCGACTCTGATGGCCCACACTTAATATTAAAAATGTTCATTCGATCTATGTTTTGTAAACTAAATGACCTGTATAATTTGGGACCTGTTGTACGCTTTTAAACTTTTTATCGAATGAATGTTTGTTAAACCTTGTACAACCATTTTTATGTGTTGTCTATGATTGGAGTCATTGTGCTATCCCGTAACACTCTGAAAGACCCTTCCGCTATACCGATATGAAAAATGAGAGTGTTACAGTTGGGTACCAGAGCTCTCGTTGTAGAGAACAATAAATTTTAAAAACCAAGGTTTTGAACAAAACTTTTCAAAATCTTTTGACAATGAACATTTGAGAAAATATTTGAAAAATCTTTTGACTATAACGGTGCCAGAGATCTCCGACGTTACCAACAAGCCCTATTGAGAAGATATATATTTTGATATATATAATTTAATTTATATATATGTATATATCGTGATTTCATTATGTAATTGTTAACTAGTATGTTATCCTAATACGAGATATATATATATATATAAATGCAGATTGTCATGGCTGACCCTAATATTCCTGTAGAAAACCATGCTATTCCCGAACCTAATATAGAAGATGATCCTTATTTAGACTAGTAGATTTTGATATTGATGACGAGGAGGAACCATTTGAGGATCCCGAGCCCGAGTTAGGACTAGGAGATCAGAATGCCCCTCAGGTAGACTTAGTAGAGAATGAGATTGAGAATGTGGATATTGAGAATGTGGATATTGAGAATGTGGAAATTGAGAATGTGGATATTGAGAACGATGATGAGATTGGGTTAGATGATTTAGATGATGAGATTGACGACGAGGATGTCGAGGAGGATGTAGGTATAGCTGTTGAGGTCGATGACGAATAGGAAGCTGAGCTTATTTATCCGTATGATGTTCCAGAGGGCGAGCCTTTGCCCCCACCAGTTTGTTTGTCTGATTCTGAGGATGAGTTACCTAGGGACGAAATGTCTGAATCATCTGAATCTGATTCTGAATCAGAGGAGGATGAGGATGATGATGCACCTGACGGTACGGATGGTATTGCTACTCGTAGACGTGAGATAGGAGAGTCGTCTAGTACTCGAGAGGCTACTCATATTGATGGTCTTGCACCATGGGCCTTGAGACGTGATCTAGATGCTTCCCGTGTTAAGAATTGTGTAACAGAGGTTGGATTAGGTGTTGTTCAGACTCAGGTTGCTTATTTGGAGTCGAAGGCTAAGGTTGGCGAGAAAGAGCGAGAATTGCTTAGTTTGGATTTAAGTGATGTAGAACGTGGTTTGAATGAGGATTTTAGGAGGTTATCGGTGTTGGAAAGTGGTGAGTATGCTGAAATGAAGAGAAAGGTGAATACTATGGAGATTCAGTTGAGTGTAGCTCGTGCGATGCGTGAGAAAGTCGAAAAGGAGTTGAATATATATGTGGGATGGAATAGTAGATTTTATGCTGACATGGTTGAAAGAGGAGTAATCTGTAAGCGCCCAGCTGAAGATGTGTCTAGTGATCGTCCGACGAAGATTCAGAAGACGATGGATGATGGACCATCTAGCGGTTCTCAGTAGACCAGTCTGTGTTTAGTAGTGACCTTTATATCTTTTGTGCTTTTGTAGCTTTGACCGAACCGACTTGTTAGTGATAGACTTGGTACGAATTTTGAGTGTATATAGTGTTAGAACTTTAATATGGGATGTAACTAAGACAATACTTTTGTTTCAGATCGAATGAAATATGTATCTTGTCTTGAATTCCATATTATGCCTTATTTGTATCTTGATTATGAATTCGATCCATATTATATGAATCCTTTGTTGGATGAATGCTTAATACTTTGAAATTGTGGAATTATAGAACTATGCCGCCCAAGAAGGCTGTGACTGAGGATGATGTACGTAGGATTATTACGAAGCAAGTTACCGCATCTATGACTGAATTTATGGCAAATGCTAGAAATGAAGTTGGCGGTAGTGGAGCTGGCGGTAGTGGAGCTGGCGGTAGTGGAGCTGGCGGTAGTGGAGCTGGCGGTAGTGGAATTGGCGGTACTAATGTGAATGTGAATGCTAATAATGTGAATGCTAATGCTGGAGGAAATGTAGGAGGACTTGGAACGAATGCACCTGAAGTTGGTGGATGTACTTAGTGACGTTCATGAAGTGTGAACCTCTACCTTTTAATGGAACTGAAGGTGCTGTAGGACTAAGCCAGTGGATTGAAAAGATTGAATCGGTGTTTAGGATTAGTAAGTGTAAGGAGGAAGATAAGGTGACTTTTGCTATGGCTACTCTTAAAGGTCGTGCGTTGACTTGGTGGAACGGGAGAATTGCGTTCATGGGTCTTGATGCTGCTAATGCTACTCCTTGGGCTGAAATTAAGAAGTGGATGACTTTGGAGTTTTGTCCTCGTAGTGTGATCATTAGGTTAGAACAAGAGTTGATTCATCTGAGAATGAAAGGTGTGGACATTGATAGTTACACGAACCGATTCCATGAGTTGGCCTTGCTATGTCCTCGATTGGTTGAACCCGAAGAGATCTAAATTGAGCAATATGTGAAAGGGTTGACCAGGAATATCCGAGGGGACGTGACATCATCTAAACCACTGACCATTGATGATGCTGTTCGAATGGCTTACCAACTCATTGGACAGATAATTCAGGATAAGGAAGATGAAGCCCGTGTAGGTGAGAAAAGAAAGGGAGACGGTGATCGTGTAGATAGAGGTGATAATAGGAAGAATTTCAATCGCCGTCAGAACAAGAGAAAGGGGAATGCAAATGCTCTTACCTACAATGCACCGCGCGACGATGATAGATGTCCTAAGTGTGGCAACAAGAGGCATGCCGGCGACTGCTGGAAGTGCCGAAATTGCGGAAAGCTTGGACACAAGGTTGAAAGGTGTAAGAAGGGAACCATTTGCTTCAACTGTAATGAAGAAGGTCATAGGAAATCGGAATGCCCCAAGTTGAAAGCGATTGTACCTGGAAGAAACCCCCAGGGTGGTATCTACCAACTTGGAACAATTGAGGTGAAGAATGAGGATCCGAATGTCGTTACCGGTACGTTTTTACTCAACAATCATTATGCCGTTGCTTTATTCGATTCGGGTGCCGATAGGAGCTTTGTATCCACTAAATTTAGTGCCCTTATTGATACTGAACCTGTTGAGATAAGTACCAGTTACGAGGTGGAATTGGCTGATGGTAAATTAGTGAAAACTAATAAGCTATTAGAAGGATGCTCTCTAAATCTCTTGAACCATTCCTTTCCGATTGATTTGATGTTGATAGAATTAGGTAGTTTTGATATTCTTATTGGTATGGATTGGTTGTCGTTGAATAATGCTATTATTTTATGTGGAGAGAAGAAGGTTAAGATTCCTCTTAGGAATAGGACGTTAGTAATTGATGGTAGTCGAGGTGAATCCCGTTTGAAAATCGTTTCATGTATCAAAGTCCAAAAGTACATCAGGAACGGTTGTGAGCTATTCTTAGCTCAAGTGACCGGAAATGAGTCTAGGGAGAAACGATTGGAAGATGTACCTATTATTTGTGAATTTCCTGAGGTATTTCCTAAAGATTTACCTGGACTTCCACCGATAAGGCAAGTAGAGTTTCGAATCGATTTAATTCCTGGTTTTGCACCGGTGGCACGTGCGCCTTACCGATTAGCCCCTTTTGAATTAAAGGAGTTATCTGAGCAACTTAAGGAGTTGTCTGATAAAGGTTTTATTCGACCGAGCTCATCGCCTTGGGGAGCTCCAGTCTTGTTCGTTAAGAAGAAGGATGGATCTTTTCGTATGTGCATTGACTATAGGGAACTGAATAAGTTGACAATTAAAAATCGATATCCTTTACTCAGGATTGATGATTTGTTTGATCAACTGCAAGGATCTAGTGTGTATTCTAAGATAGATTTGCGGTCAGGATATCACCAACTTCGCGTCCGTGAAGAAGATATTCCTATAACTGCATTTAGAACTCGTTATGGACACTATGAATTTCAAGTAATGCCATTTGGGTTAACTAACGCACCTGCGGTTTTCATGGATTTAATGAATCGAGTGTGCAAGCCCTACTTGGATAAATTTGTGATTGTGTTTATTGACGATATTCTAATCTATTCTAAGAATGAAGATGAACATAGAGAACATTTGAGGATTGTTTTGAAGTTGTTGAAGGATGAAAGGTTGTATGCTAAGTTTTCGAAGTGTGATTTCTGGTTAGATTCTGTGCAATTTCTTGGTCATGTGATTAACAGAGATGGAATTCATGTTGATCCTGCAAAGGTTGAAGCTATTAAGAATTGGTCTGCACCGACAACGCCAACAGAAGTGCGACAATTCTTAGGATTGGCTGGCTATTATAGGCGATTCATTAAAGAATTTTCTTTGATAGCTAAACCCTTGACTAAGCTTACTCAGAAGAATAAACCTTTCGTTTGGGGAAGTGATGAAGATGGAGCATTTCAGACATTGAAGCAAAAATTATGTAGTGCGCCAATCTTATCATTACCCGACGGGAGTGAAGATTTTGTAGTGTATTGTGATGCATCCTTTAGAGGTTAGAGCTGATGGAGTGAAATGCTTAAGAGGTCGTATGTGGATACCTAAGTTTGGAGGCTTAAGAGATTTGATTATGTTAGAATCCCATAAATCTAAGTATTCCATTCATCCGGGATCTGATAAGATGTACCATGATTTGAAGAAGTTGTACTGGTGGCCGAATATGAAAGCTGACATAGCTATGTATGTTCTTCAATGCTTGACTTGTGCTAGAGTTAAAGCCGAACATCAAAAGCCATCAGGACTACTTCAACAGCCAAAGATTCCTGAATGGAAGTGGGAGCGAATTACAATGGACTTTATCACCAAGCTTCCTAGAACATCATCTGGAAACAATTCGATTTGGGTTATAGTCGATAGACTGACCAAATCAGCACACTTCATTCCGGTTAAGGAGCAGTTCTCACTGGAGAAGCTGACTCGAATATACCTTGATAATGTTGTATGCAAGCATGGAGTGCCTGTATCGATCATTTCAGATCGAGATCCTAGATTCGCATCGAATTTTTGGAAATCTCTCCAAAGATCTTTGGGAACGAATCTCGACATGAGCACTGCTTATCACCCCCAGACTGATGGGCAGAGTGAAAGGACGATACAAACACTAGAAGATGTGTTGAGAGCTTGTGTGTTAGACTTTGGTAAGAATTGGGATAAGCATTTGTCGTTAGCAGAGTTTTCGTATAACAATAGTTACCATTCTAGTATTAAGGCTGCACCGTTTGAAGCTTTGTATGGTAGGAAGTGTAGATCTCCTGTATGTTGGAGTGAAGTTGAGGATACCCAGCTCACGGGACCGGAATTGATCCGGGAGACTACGGAGATGATAGTTCAGATTAAGAAAAGGTTGTGGACTGCCCGTAGTAGACAGAAAAGTTACGTGGATGTGCGGCGGAAGCCAATGGAGTTTGAACTGGGTGACCGTGTCACACCCCACCATGACGGAATATGGGGCGCGACGTATGGATATCATCACAACAATAGCGTGTCTATAGAGATAAATAAATGATATAAGAAATGTCATAAAATGGTGACACAAATGTCATGACAATATCTCAACAATGCAGGAGTCTAGGTAAATAGGTAACAGTCCTACCTCTTACCCAAGACAAACAAATAACACAAACAAACAAACATATAGGTGCCAACAGTATCACTAGATAAATGAACAAACAAAGCTCAGAAGGAACGGGGATCTCCTTCTACATGCAATCCTAAGGCATCCAAGTCTAGCCACTTCTATCCTCAAGCTTAACCACATTCTCACCTGAAAGAGACACTAAAACACGTCAACATAAAGTTGGTGAGAGTCATAGGTTTAGACTCCAATGCTAAAATCAGTTACAAGCTGTGAATAACAATCATCAACAAAAGAACATATGGACAATATGTTACAAATATGCATTAACAACTATCAATCAAGATTAATCATACCAAACCAATCCAAGGCTCCTACCTTGCCAGACAACATCATGGTACCATAGATGATCACACTATGTACCTACCCCAAGGCCACTACCTTGGCAAACCACAAGGCCACTACCTTGTCAAACCACAAGGCCACTACCTTGTCAAACCACAAGGCCACTACCTAGTCAAACCACAATAACTGAGACGGCACGTGTCCCCCGATCCAAATCATACACAATAAAAAATCACATAGAAGTTAATCACGTAATGTACACACAAGTCCATCACAAACCTTAAAAAAACATTCACAGCATCAATTTAGAAAATAACTCAACACAGTGTCTCTTCCATCCCATCTGGAAGTCAAAATCAATATTAAACATGGGACTATGAAACTCACCTGATTGAGCTTCCCCAAACATCCGCGCACTAGCAAAAAGCTAACAACCAAAAACACATAATCAAAACATGAACCAAACACTAAAATGGCTCATCAACCTATGATGGACATCTAACCTTCTCCCATATATATACCTCATATATATGCTCTAAGAATCTCATTACACCCCTCTATAAAGCCCTTAACTCGTTTTACTTCATAACACATCCCGTTAATATTTTATCAAAACAGTCCCAGTTTTAGGTCTCCAAACTATAAGCCAAACACCCACCTAAACACACCCATGATCTCTGTAAAGGGAATATTTATGCCCTTACATATGTTAGCTAACATCTCCCACTTGCCCTAACCTTAAAGCTACTGTTAAGCCCCCGATATATATATATATACTTTTGTCACTCCAGATTTACTGATTTTAAACTTACAAAAAGTTTGTTAGGATTAGGGGGTCTTATCCTAAACCACAACCTTAGCCCAAGTGCAGATATTTACTATAATATATAAACCATCTCTCATGTTCGTTAGAAGATCCCAATGCAACCCTAAGTACCCCAAACAACCCAAAACTTAAAAAGAAAACAGACTGACTTCAAAACTGTTTTGACCTCCGACTGTTGTAACCTGTTTTTGACCCACTTCCGGACCTCCAATTTAGTTCTAGTTTCTTGAATTGGAAAGCCACTTCAATTACCTTTTCAGGGATACTTGGATCGCAAAATAAGAGTTTGTAGAACTCCCAATATGATCAAAACAATTGACTCAAAATTCTGCCCAGTTTTTAAAAAAACGGGTTTAATCAAATTAAACTAATTAATTAACCCTAACCCCACTAATTACAAACCCTAACTTATGTAATCATTATAACCTCATTATTATAAAATTAATTTACTGTTTTTAAATTAAACCCTAACCTAATTCCATCATAAGATGATTAAACAAAACATAAAAACAATTAAATTAAAAAGGGATTTGAATATTTACCTTTGATTTATGAAAACCCCAAAATTTTATGAAGAACCCTAATATTCTACATTAAATTCGACCTAAGCTTGATCTACAGGGGATTATGATGTGTTTTTAGTTAATAAAAGTCTTTATATAATTACCATACTAATCCTAGCCCAATACAATGTTTCCTTTTTCTCCTTTTTTCCTTTTTTCCTTTTTTTTTTCTTTTCCAACCGTCTATACCCTTTCCATATCCATTAAATTTCGTTTTTTTTTCTTTTTATTGTTTAATATTATGTTATTAACAATACCTTAATTTACCTTAATTTATTTCAGGTCCTAAAACGTCCAAAACCTCAAAACCATAAAACTAGTCAATTTTTACGCGTTTTACCGTAAAAGTCGTAAAATATACACTTTTAAAAAAAATCTCAAATTTTGAAATAAACTTTATAACTAAGTCCTAAATGACTTAAAACCATCCCGAAAAATATTCCCGTGACTAAATACCTCTTCCGAGACCTCAAAATGCTAAACCGTAAATCGTAAAAATACGATTTTCTATAATACATATACGTATACGTAAAACCACTAAATAACACCATTTCACTTCATAGTCACTACCATGTGAGCTCATGAACATGAAATCATCACACATCGTTTCACTCACAAGGTACCCCGTACCGGAAACGATATCCAAACCACAATCTATACACACCAATAAGCACATAAACACGTAAAGACACATAACTAGCACAAAATAAAATTAAGTGACGAACCTCAAAACCACGGTTGTCACACTCCCTCCTAATAGAAATCTCGTCCCGAGATTTACTCCTTAGGATCAAACACACAAACAACAAATCACATGAGGATACTTGTTCTAAACGAACTCCCCTCATTTCCACGTGAACTTTAGTTCGAGTTTCAAAATACCACATATACGAACCAAAAATAATTAAACTCATTACCAAACTCTTGACCTCACAGTCAATAAATCTCACAAATGACTCTTTGATAAAACGAAGACTCTTATTAATACAAGTCCTGAATAACCGTACATGCAAAATGCATTCTCAAACAACCTTTACCAATCTCAATACATGAAATGTATCATGTATACAACTCACTTTCCCCAGGTAATTCTATACTCATAAGCTAATGGTCCGATCTTTCCAAAGATCATAAATGGACCTACAAAACTCTACATCAACTCTTCTATTTTACCAAAACATACCACCCGTTACTATGGGTGAAACTCCCTACATAACTTTGTCACTAAATCTAGTGGTTTCCTCCTTTTCTACATAGCATCCCTTGTTGCTCTCATTCTGTCCACAAACACCATTACCACATTAATAGTCTCTTTTACCAATTCTAGTCCACATTAGGGACAACTCACCCTATCCTTTCATATAGTGCCTCAAATGACATTTATCGACTTCTAGTACGATAACTATCATTATATGAAAACTCAGCCATCGCTAACGAGTTTCCGAACTACCTCTAAATCAATCACCCATGCCATCAGTGTAACACCTAAGGTTGTATAAATATCTCACTTGCCTATCCTTTTCCAGTTAGCTGGATATACTCATATCCAATCATGTTCATCAACTCCCTTTAGTCCATATGGTTGTCCAAGCCACGCAACATACATGTTGACGCGTTCTCTGCTTTAGACAACTCAACTCGTGCAACCTACATCCTTCATCCAAACCACCTTAATACGTCATCCATATAGTTCAAGTTCGTCTCAGCTTCACTTCATTCTTCTTATTCCATGTCTCATCAACCATGCTTGCCTTTCCCAGATGGTACTTGGCCTTGCATATTTTTCTTTCATCACTTAACTCCACCCCTCACGTTTGCCAAATGTTCAATCAAGATGATTGCATATGTGTTGGAGACGTTCATGATCCGTATAGATCATTCTCCACGTCTCGTACACCAAATGCCTCTAGCATTCTAGGCAGATATAACAGTCCAGCTCCACTAACTAAGTCTATCCAGTTCTTCCAAATCTTCAGTTCCTGCAACGTATAAGCGATCGCCTTTCTTTTTCGTCCTCGTACGCGTCCAAGTCCTTGCTCCACGTATCGTCATGCTTCGCGAATTCATCCAGTCCTTCCGATAATGCCAAGATCGGCTCACTATCCAATCCACCTCTTCAGCCTCCAAAATGCTTCCTCATCCTTCTTCACTTCGCCCCTTGCTGGTTCCATGATATGCCATCATCTCTAACTACTCATCATGGTAGACTTGATACTAAAACTCACACTTGAAAATCTCACGTATAATTCCTCTCCAAAACCAACACATACTTCGCCTCACTCTCCTTCTTAGACTTTGAGTAGATCAAGATGTCGTCGATGCTCCCGATGACAACTCGTTTATAAACGTTCATGCACAATCGGTTCATTGACTCCATGAAAACCGCTAGTGGTTTGGCGAAACCAAATGCATAACTGTAAACCCAAAGCGTTCATACAACATCCTTAGCAGTTTCAACTATGTCCTCCTTGCACCCTCTCTTAGCGGCAATACGAACAAATTCCTACCTCGTTCTACTTGCAAAATTCTACACGCATTTTTAAGATCGGTACTTCCTCTCATCAGACCACTCAACCTCTTTCCTCATCCAATCTACTACTAAGCAAATCAACTTCTATCCGGCATTCCTTGCAATTTCTAACAGCTCTTGTTGTTAAATCACTCCATCAACGATTTGCCTTGGAAAGGCATTAACTACAACTCCTCTCACTTCTCCTACTTGCTCTATTTATGGTTCTACCTCACGGTAATAGGCAAACCTACTAAATTTCAGGAAATTTTCGAAAAACTTACATGCCCTACGAACAATCATAAATACCTTTGAGGTATTGTATCCCCTTCCAACACTCTCTATGGCGCGTTACTTGTGCTAGTATCCCACAAATCTCTATTCATCTCCTTGGTACTCCTAAGAGACCTCATGACCACATTAGTTTGTCTACGAACTTCTTTCCTCCCCACTAAGGGTATTCCGACCGTTCTCTCATGGTCACCTACTTAAGCGTGTAGGCGCGACTAAGTCTTTCATATGACTACCTCAACGCTCCCGAACAATACGAAACCAAAACTACATCCTGAATCCATCAGATACGATCAACAAATCAAACCAACGGATAACTAACGACATTTCACGTGCACCAGTTAAAACAAGTCAAAACCATGAGACTCGAAAGAAAACTCAAACCCAAAACGTGTATCAATTCAAAATGACCCATGACAACGAAAAATAATCCAAGAAACACCCAATGGCAACCAAACATATTACGCCCCACGACATATTATTTAAACCGTGCAAAAGATCGACTTTTCCAAAAGAATATATATCTTTTTTTTATTATTATTACCTCCCACATCTATGTGACTCAAACAATATACCAACAACCTTCTAGGCGATCTCAAAACTCAACCCAAAGACTAGATATCCTGTGCACCCCAAATAAAAATAAACTACTATTCACAACTCAACCTTGAACCCGACACTTGTACAACAAGTCCGACCTGCCCACTGACCTCCCATGACTATACTTTCTGAATATTTGAAAAGTACGTTCCGAGTACATAATTTTTGGCTTTTGAATCACTCAAAAAGCTCTAAAAACGAACAAGTTATGACCAAAACAGTTTTATACTAGTTGTTTTAAAAAAAACTAAAGAATAAACTTAGTGATTAATGTAATCCTTTTAAATGACAGATATAATTGTACGTGAAATCTTCATAAACTTAATTTAACCTTGTATAAATAATTATAAATGACATAAATCGGTCGAACTCAATTATATAAACTATGTAGGTAGAAAGAAATTTTTATTTCGCTTTATTTCAAAGAAAGTCTTTTAGAATTTGAAATATATAAGTGTTGATTAAAATGAAATCTTATGTTACATCTTGTTTGAAACATGACTTCAACACCTTACCCTTATTTTACCGAATACAACCAACTATCTAACCCTACAATAGATTTCCAAGTCCCCCTTTTTCTCGACATATACCGACCAAAAGAAATGTTAGACCTAACACAAAAGATTTCATTATCTCAAAAGGAATCCCAAGTTATTTCAATAGACATAAAACCAAGAACACCATTTTAAAACGTACACGTGAAATACGAAACTCAAAGAATACGCTACCAGACACACTTCAAAAGATTCAAAACGTCGTTGGAACTCCATTAAACTCCAGCACCATAAAACACGAGCAAACACAAGGTACGTTCAAGTTATAATAACTAGTGAACGACCATATACCATAACTTAACACATAGTAGTATATATACATCAGCATATATATACCTATTAAATCACCCAAAACATACTCGTTACTATACATATCAGATCAACCAATCGCGTCATACACTCGTTTTTCCATACGAGTAATTCCCATCTCACCATCTCACCATGCCACAACAAGGCACAAAACCCATTACCAAAACCAACCCATATCGTGTGACCTCATAATCACATAACACGACTATAACTCAAAACATATAACACACTAAAAAAATAGCCATATCATAGGCAGCCGTTACATATACCCATATATTATAAATATACCCAAAATCCACATCTCATCATATACAAGCATGTACTAACCCTCTTTCATGCAATCATACTTGAGAACCCATTGAAGTTGTGGTACTTGTATAACTATGTTGGCCACCATACTTATACAATTACCCTTTCCCCAATGCACTCCCTCCTATGATGACACTTATAAGAATCAATACAACATATAACACATAAATCCATCTACTCACATAAGCACATAACCACATAACCAAATAGGTCCAAAACCCCATCTATTAAAATAACATAGTAAAACTCTTGGAATACCGAAATCCATAGTCTAGCTAAAACAACATAGACTAAATCCAAAACGAAAACATAATCAGATATAAGTCATGTCGCCCATAAGAGTGGAAACAACTTAAAATCCTTCCTACCCATGTACTCCTAGTAACTCGAACCACCACACGATTCTTAGGGAACATGACTTAAACATCAAAAGAAAAATAACATACCTCAGGTATGTAGAATCTCGACAAAAGATAGAAACTACCATGTGCCAAATTATGTACAATAATGTACAATTTAAGAAAAATACGACAATGACTAGCGTGGAAGATTATGGTTCAACCCGCACTAGTCACAACCCGAAAAGAAAATAACATGTGGCTAAGTATGAACTTACTATGGTTCAATTTATACTAGTCAAAACATCGCAATAAATAACATCTCAACACATCAATTTATGTAAAATGCACACATACTCCTATGACGCCTATATGCAGGGACCCTTAAGCTATAGACTAGGCTACGCGACTAGGCAACCTAATTCTCTATAACCATTGTCTCTGATACCATTCTGTCACACCCCACCATGACGGAATATGGGGCGCGACGTATGGATATCATCACAACAATAGCGTGTCTATAGAGATAACTAAATGATATAAGAAATGTCATAAAATGGTGACACAAATGTCATGACAATATCTCAACAATGCAGGAGTCTAGGTAAATAGGTAACAGTCCTACCTCTTACCCAAGACAAACAAATAACACAAACAAACAAACATATAGGTGCCAACAGTATCACTAGATAAATGAACAAACAAAGCTCAGAAGGAACGGGGATCTCCTTCTATATGCAATCCTAAGGCATCCAAGTCTAGCCACTTCTATCCTCAAGCTTAACCACATTCTCACCTGAAAGAGACACTAAAACACGTCAACATAAAGTTGGTGAGAGTCATAGGTTTAGACTCCAATGCTAAAATCAGTTACAAGCTGTGAATAACAATCATCAACAAAAGAACATATGGACAATATGTTACAAATATGCATTAACAACTATCAATCAAGATTAATCATACCAAACCAATCCAAGGCTCCTACCTTGCCAGACAACATCATGGTACCATAGATGATCACACTATGTACCTACCCCAAGGCCACTACCTTGGCAAACCACAAGGCCACTACCTTGTCAAACCACAAGGCCACTACCTTGTCAAACCACAAGGCCACTACCTAGTCAAACCACAATAACTGAGACGGCACGTGTCCCCCGATCCAAATCATACACAATAAAAAATCACATAGCAGTTAATCACGTAATGTACACACAAGTCCATCACAAACCTTAAAAAAACATTCACAGCATCAATTTAGAAAATAACTCAACACAGTGTCTCTTCCATCCCATCTGGAAGTCAAAATCAATATTAAACATGGGACTATGAAACTCACCTGATTGAGCTTCCCCAAACATCCGCGCACTAGCAAAAAGCTAACAACCAAAAACACATAATCAAAACATGAACCAAACACTAAAATGGCTCATCAACCTATGATGGACATCTAACCTTCTCCCATATATATACCTCATATATATGCTCTAAGAATCTCATTACACCCCTCTATAAAGCCCTTAACTCGTTTTACTTCATAACACATCCCGTTAATATTTTATCAAAACAGTCCCAGTTTTAGGTCTCCAAACTATAAGCCAAACACCCACCTAAACACACCCATAATCTCTGTAAAGGGAATATTTATGCCCTTACATATGTTAGCTAACATCTCCCACTTGCCCTAACCTTAAAGCTACTGTTAAGGCCCCGATATATATATATATACTTTTGTCACTCCAGATTTACTGATTTTAAACTTACAAAAAGTTTGTTAGGATTAGGGGGTCTTATCCTAAACCACAACCTTAGCCCAAGTTCAGATATTTACTATAATATATAAACCATCTCTCATGTTCGTTAGAAGATCCCAATGCAACCCTAGGTACCCCAAACAACCCAAAACTTAAAAAGAAAACAGGCTGACTTCAAAACTGTTTTGACCTCCGACTGTTGTAACCTGTTTTTGACCCACTTCCCGACCTCCAATTTAGTTCTAGTTTCTTGCATTGGAAATCCACTTCAATTACCTTTTCAGGGATACTTGGATCGCAAAATAAGAGTTTGTAGAACTCCCAATATGATCAAAACAATTGACTCAAAATTCTGCCCAGTTTTTAAAAAAACGGGTTTAATCAAATTAAACTAATTAATTAACCCTAACCCCACTAATTACAAACCCTAACTTATGTAATTATTATAACCTCATTATTATAACATTAATTTAATGTTTTTAAATTAAACCCTAACCTAATTCCATCATAAGATGATTAAACAAAACATAAAAACAATTAAATTAAAAAGGGATTTGAATATTTACCTTTGATTTATGAAAACCCCAAAATTTTATGAAGAACCCTAATATTCTACATTAAATTCGACCTAAGCTTGATCTCCAGGGGATTATGATGTGTTTTTAGTTAATAAAAGTCTTTATATAATTACCATACTAATCCTAGCCCAATACAATGTTTCCTTTTTCTCCTTTTTTCCTTTTTTCCTTTTTTTTTCTTTTCCAACCGTCTATACCCTTTCCATATCCATTAAATTTCGTTTTTTTTTCTTTTTATTGTTTAATATTATGTTATTAACAATACCTTAATTTACCTTAATTTATTTCAGGTCCTAAAACGTCCAAAACCTCAAAACCATAAAACTAGTCAATTTTTACGCGTTTTACCGTAAAAGTCGTAAAATATACACTTTTAAAAAAAATCTCAAATTTTGAAATAAACTTTATAACTAAGTCCTAAATGACTTAAAACCATCCCGAAAAATATTCCCGTGAGTAAATACCTCTTCCGAGACCTCAAAATGCTAAACCGTAAATCGTAAAAATACGATTTTCTATAATACATATACGTATACGTAAAACCACTAAATAACACCATTTCACTTCATAGTCACTACCATGTGAGCTCATGAACATGAAATCATCACACATCGTTTCACTCACAAGGTACCCCGTACCGGAAACGATATCCAAACCACAATCTATACACACCAATAAGCACATAAACACGTAAAGACACGTAACTAGCACAAAATAAAATTAAGTGACGAACCTCAAAACCACGGTTGTCACATAATGTTGAAAGTATCGCCATGGAAAGGCGTTATAAGATTTGGAAAACGAGGAAAATTGAATCCCCGTTATATTGGACCCTTTAAGATTTTATCTAGAGTAGGTCCGGTGGCTTACAAACTAGAGTTACCCCCAGAACTTCATGGTGTTCACAACACATTCCATGTATCTAATCTGAAGAAATGTCTAGCAGTGAGTGATGAGAAAATTCCGTTAGGTAAGGTTCGAATAGATGGGAAGTTGCATTTTATCGAAGAGCCCGTAGAAGTTATGGACCGTGAGGTAAAGCAACTGAAACAAAGTCGGATACCTATTGCCAAAATCCGATGGAATTCAAAGCATGGACCGGAGTATACTTGGGAACGAGAGGATGAAATGTGGAAGAAATATCTGCACCTCTTCGATTTCAATAAGAAACGGACATCCAAATGAAATGGATCACGAGGACGTTGATCCCTTTTAGGAGGAAAAGCTGTGAAAAATCTAACATTTTCAGGTGGTGAAATATTTTCTCGTATAATATTTTGAAACTTATTTTTGTGTTGGTTGACGAACTCACAATTTACGGATTTAAATTTGGGCTTACGTGCATAATTTGGCGTCTTTTACGACTAAACCGAAAACCTTAGGATTACGTATTTACGTTTTTGAACTCCGTTTTTGATAAGACAATTTTTATTGGATTCGTTTTGTGACGGTGATTCATAATTTATAAAAACGTTTTTCGTAAAACGACCCGAGGGCACGCAAATCGAGAAAACTAGAATCGAGAAATACCCGTAAACTAGTGAGATGGGACAAAACACTTTGTCCCACCCCACTAGCTTATATGGGACGGCTAACTTGACACCACAACACATATGTGGCATCAAGTTTAGCTAACTTATACAAGTGTAAGCATATGCTTACACATTAAGCTAACCTTTACCACTTTACCACAAAACTAGCAACTTGTTTCATTTACACCATTTCTCACATGCAACTCAACACCAAAAATCTCTCAACCCTCTCCTTGTGCCGTCCCAAATAAGCCAACAAACACCATCTTTGATCTCTTCTAGCCATAAACCACATGTTTACTAGTCCTATTAAGGTGTTCTCTTGAAGCCTTGATCATTTGGTGGCCATATTAACAACTTTGGAGGTGATTTGCTTGTGTCCTAGGGCTGATTTTCCAACCTATGTTCTTGATATTTGATGGTCTTGGAGATACTTGTTGTGTTCATCAAGTTCTTGTCTTCCTAAAACAAGAAATCCACTTGGATTGGTAAAGAAGATCATCCTCTCCATTTTTTTCTTGTTATTTTGTAAAGAAAAAATGTATTTTCTTTCATTTTGTATATGTATATGATGTATATATGATGATAAAAATGTTGTGTGGAGATCAAGTGTTGATAAATATGCTTAAAAATGATGATAATTATAAGAAATGAAGCTAAAATCTTGACTATTTAGTTGGCTGTATAAAAACAGTAGATAACTAAAAGATGAACTGATAAAATTGCATGGTTTGATCCATTTACAGTAAGTAGATGATGTTATACACATGTGAGAGTTGGCCATGCAATGGAATCAAAATAATGAGTGAGATATGATAAAAACAAGTTAGGTGGTGTAATCTGAATAAGCAGTTTTGTAGGGACTGTTAAGGCAAGTTAAACTCAAAATGGGCAGTAGCTATAACTACGTTATATGTAGCACATATTATAAATAACTTGTCATCCAAAAATGAGCTTCTAAGTCATTATAGAACTCTAGATATGTTAAAAATGGTGAACATGAAGTTAAAAATCAGATTTTTGGAAATAATGTTTATTATTATTATATAAGCACTCACTTTATAATGTATAAAATGTAAAAATATAAACCCACTAACTTATAAAACTTATTTATATAAATGTATAAAAGGTTAATTAAATGGGTAAATTATATAAATGGTGGTAAAAATAATATTTAAAAGTAATAAAAATTATAAACTTGATTTTTACGACTTTTTCGGCTATCGCCGTGAAATTAACGTTTTTCGCCAAATAAAACTTAGACGACCAAACCCGTCTAATGTAAAGTTTATAAAAGTCATATACTGATGTATAGACAACTAAGTCAAGTAAAAACAGATAAAACCCGAACTATAAGAATTACGGACATTTACGAGCTAACTAAACCTATTGGACTAATAATTAGACTTAATAAGATAAATACTTATAAAAAGAGCTTATTGGGCTTAACCCATTTGGGCCCAACATGAAAAGTATATATACTGATCATATAGGTATAAAATGGATAAAAACAAGTTAAAGAATTTATACAAGGCCTAATGGACTTAAATTAGGTAAAATCGGTAAAACTAGTGAACTAGTAAAACGTTACCAAAACGTAAACACTAAAATGAGTAAACAAGGATGTATAAACCCACTTGATCATCATCATATGTACAAAAACATCATATTTATATTGTTATTTTGATAAAAGTCATTGGACCGAGTCTAAGACCGATTATTATTTATATAGGTTTCCGTGACCGAAGCACGCCCGTAGCCGATAATCCGCCTTTCATTAACAACGTGAGTTCATAGCCTCGCATTCTTTTAAATGTTTTATAAAATGATTTGTAAACCCGCGAGGGAGATAACATGCTAGATTTTTATAAAAATAGAACACAAGTAGTCCCGATTGTATGCTAAATGATATGGACCCGAATGATGCTATGACCCTATATTCGAGACTAAAAGGATTATTAGTAGTTAGGTTATGTCACTTAAAGTCCCATTAGCATGAATTGTGAACTACCGGGATTTGGTAGACGCTTATGCATTTGATAGTACTATTTGGGGACGATCACCCCAGTTCGCGCCTTGACGGTTGATCCCCGTCGTACCACATTGATTGGTAAGCGAATTTATGTATGAGAATATTCCATAGCGTGATTTTTGTGACGACACGCTAACTTAGATGGGCAAATTGTTTGTCGGGTTCGGGGCCTGCTGTTTTCATAGTAAGGTAACAATGTCATGCGGCTAATAATAATCCTATTCAACCTACCTAATCCAAATAAAAATGTATCCTATACATAATAACGACGCTATTAACGATGAATATATTACCTATCATGGTAATATAGAGATTACGGTCTCATGGACGGTTTCAGATGTACGCTTGATATATATTGCCTGACTAGCAATATAAGGACTTACTTCCGATATTATACTTGTGTTCTGATTTTAAATGATTGTAAATGATTGTTTTTATATAACGGTTTTCATTAAACTCTATGAATTCACTCGGCATTCGCTGATATGATTTTTGCATGTTTTTATCTCAGGTGCTTGAAGGTAATCCGGATGGAGATCGACTCTGATGGCCCACACTTAATATTAAAAATGTTCATTCGATCTATGTTTTGTAAACTAAATGACCTGTATAATTTGGGACCTGTTGTACGCTTTTAAACTTTTTATCGAATGAATGTTTGTTAAACCTTGTACAACCATTTTTATGTGTTGTCTATGATTGGAGTTATTGTGCTATCCCGTAACACTCTGAAAGACCCTTCCGCTGTACCGATACGAAAAATAAGAGTGTTACATAGTTTCTATTAGATTATCTTTCTAACATCTTATTAACAGTATAAAAGCTCTATGAAAGGACTATAACAAAATCAAAGCATATATAACAAAGTGATTACCTAGGATGCTCCAAAATGACTCCTAATAAGGTATATGGACTATGTCTTCCTCATAACTCTTCAAGAACTCCTAGAACTTCTTAAAAAGCTTGATACGGATCTTAGGGACTTCTTAGGACTTAAATGGAGGTCTAAGAATAGAATGTATAGGTTTAGAAGATTGAAAGTGAAGGATGATTCTAAAATGAAGCTTAAGACTCCTATTTATACTATTTTCAAGCCTTAGCCTCCAAGTTTTGCCATGCAACGTGTAATAACAGTAGGGAAGTGACTAAGGAAGCCTAGGAAAGATATATGCAAGTATAAGTATGAGTCATGAGGTCTAGGATCAAAATATCTAAGTATATGGTCTATATTAAGTCACAGTTTGGAATGATAAGAACAAGTATGTGTCATTGACAAGTAGGTGATGCACCTACTTGTAAAATATCTCCTAAACATTTATATAATATGATCCTACATTTAAATTTAGGAGGGAAAGCATTTTGAATCATTTTTTGGGGGAAAAACCAAAATCGGGTTCAATTCTAGGGCTTGTAACTTATGGTTTGTGTTTTTGTGATTAGGGACTTGGGAAAGTTATTAGTGAATTATTAAGGCTTAGTTAGGGTTTAGACATTCTACTTAAGAGATTTGGGTACTTGGTTTGAAGTTTAACAAAGGTTAGATGTGAAAATGGGAAGAAAACTTAGGCGGGTTAGGGTTTTCTAATGATCTAGTGTTTAATCTTAGTAAATGTGATTATCCTTCAACTAACTACTGATGTAAACTCAATATATACATCCTAGATTGTCCTAAATGTGTTCATGAAGTCCATACATTGGTTTTATTAAGTTATTATAAGTAAACATGTCCAAATGGTGAAAATACTCATTTTGACCTAATTTACAAGCCATGTATTGAAATCTTGTACCTTGTGCATTAGGGTACTTGTACATTGTCTTAACATAATCTTATAACCTTAATGAAGTCCTATAAATATTTATAAACTTGTCCAAAAAGAACTAGGTGATGATTCCATGTAGATTTCTTATTATAAGGGTTTTTAGGTCATTAATCCTAATGACTTTTATCTTGGGTAATTAGTGTTTGTACCTTTATAAACACTTATTCTAGGGCTTATATAGTATGTTTATGATTTCTAGGGATTCTACATTTTTAGTTTAAGATCCTATGATTTGATAACTTGTACTTTATGCATTGCCAACTTGTAACTTGACTTGAAATAAATGAATATTATTAATATGATATATAGTTTAGTTTTATAATTTATGGCAAAAGATTAGTCTCTAATTCAATGTATAATAGATTTTATATGCTAATCTTGGTTACTAGGTCTTTACTTGTAATTAGCCTTGGATTAGTGAATATTACCATTTTGTGATCAATTAACTTTCCTTTATTTGATATATTGTAATTAGTATATTGTTTTTGATAATAGTACATGGATTTAAGGTAGTTATATTGCTTGAAATATTGTTTATCAAGGGTTTCTAGGTGGTGATCTAGACTATTATGTACAATTACTTGCACTTAGCTTTGTATGGTTTGTTCTTGCCATTCTTAGGTATTATTAGGTCTTCAACGTATAATTTGAATCTTGTTTATATTCCATAATGGCTTATTCATATGTATTTTCCATTCATAGCTTACCATTCTTGAGTTTACACTCATTTATAGGGATTCTATGGTTTCTAAGGGAATTTAGGGCATCATGGTTACTTTTGAGATGTTTCTTATTGATATTAAACTTATTAGATAACTTTTAGATCTTAGACTTGATATATACATTTTATTGACAACATATAGGAATATGTTGTAATGTTAGTTCAGGTTGTGAGAAGCAGTTCATCTTACCAAGTAAGTTACAAAAAGCAAATATTTCTAGCCAAATTTTCATATTGAGACAATCATAGCTCATAGCATAGGTGTGAATTTTGAGGATTGTCACAGTCTCTCCCCCTTAAATAAATCTCGTCCCGAGATTATATGTGTAACTCAACACTTTTTGTCGCGCTACTTTCCACCATCCATGGTCACGAGCCTTCGAAATCAAATTAGTGGATTTACACAAGAACCTGATGAATCACCTTTTGATGCTTGAGAACGATATAATGTTTTGATCGATCGATGTCCAAACCACAACATGCTCCCCGTCACCTTAATTGATACTTTCTAAAATGGTTTAACTTTTTGTGATCATGATACGATTAATGCAGCCGCCGGTGGCACATTTATGAAAAGAAGATCTGAGGAGTGTAGAGGGCTTTTAGAAAACATGACTACTCATCACAAAAATTGGGATTCATCCGCATCTTCAAGGAATAACCCGAGAGTCAATGTTTTTTCTACTTCTTCAAACCCTGATATCACCGAATTGACCCGCGCAATGGTCGAAATGAGCAAAAATATGCAACTCTTGGCTACAAATCAACAACAACAAGTTAAAGATGTTGCAACTTCTTGTGAGATTTACGGGGGTCCTCATTCATACACTGATTGTCCTTCTATTCATGACAATCCGGAAAACGTGTGTGCGGCTTATGGTAACTATTCAACGGAAAACTACCAAGCCCGACCTCAAGGTGATCGTAACTTGCTAAGATACCTTTCTAACAACTTTCTTTCACCCGGTTTTTCTCCTCAAAACCACAACCCCAACAACTACAATAGAAGCAACCCAAGCCAACCTCGAGCTTCTAATCCTTATCACCCACCCGCTCAACAAGGACCACCCATTAATCATGATGTTGAAGCTTTCATGAAGACCCAAGGAGAGCAAATCAAGAATCTGCAAAGCCAAATCATCAACTTGAAAGGAGATATCACTAAGCAAGGTAATGATATTAGATCCGAGCTTCGACATGATATGCAAACCTCTTTTAGCAATCAAACGAATTATTTGAAGAATATGATGGCTAGTTTCTTTCCAAGTTCTCAACTCTCTACTTCGGGCTCTCTTCCTTATAATACCATCACCAACCCAAGAGCGAATGTGAGTGCTATTACTACACACAGTGGAGCAACCTTAGTAGGACCATCTATCCCTCCCCCAGTTACTCCATCTACACCTACTCCACCACCATTTATCCCGCCTACTACCACACCTAGTATGAGTTCTCCATTACCGTCTCCACCTATGCATGAAGAAGTACCCAAGAAAAACCCTTCACCCACCTCACCTTCCACCTATAAACCTAACATCCCATATCCTTCTCGGTTAGACAAGAGAAAATTGCTTACTAAAGAGGATGCTCAAATCACTTCTTTTATGAAGATGATCTCTCAAATGAATTTCAACATTAGCCTCGTTGAAGCACTTGTCCAAATGCCGAAATTCGTCAAAGCATTCAAGGAATTGCTTAACAAGAAGGAAAAGATGGCTGAGTTTGTCAACACACGCTTAAATGAAAACTGTTCTGCAGTCATTCTTAAAGAACTTCCGGAGAAACTTGGAGATCCTGGTCGTTTTGTGTTACCTTGCATTTTTAACAAAACCGAAGAATTTACTGCCTTAGCTGATCTCGGGGCAAGTATAAATTTGATGCCTTTAAGTGTTTGGAAAACACTATCATTACCCGACCTTACTCCAACAAAGATGACTCTTGAGCTAGCAAATTGTACGCTCGCTTACCCCGTTGGTATTGCTGAAGATGTATTTATTAAAGTTGGTACCTTCATCTTTCCAATGAATTAAAAGCAAAAGAGTCGGTTGTCAATGATTTTCAGAAACTTAAAATGGATTTCGAAACTCTCGAGTCTAAAAAGTTTGAATCAGAAATTAATGCTACCAAACTTCTTAAATTCAAGGAACAACAACTTTTAAAACAATACGCTTCCACATAAAAGGTTCATATTTTAACTAAATCATTTAAATAACTCGAACTTAAGCGTCTTCAAAATTTACCACCTAATCCTGGTTATGCAAAAAAAGCTCAGGAATATATTCCCGGTCTTTATGGTATGACCATAATTGGCAAATCGAAAGAAGCACCTTATGTTCGTAGTTCTAAGGAGACACAGTCACGTATGGAAGAAACTCATTCTAAAATGTTTTCAAAATCCCATACGATTGATTATGATAAGCATAATAAAGATCAACTTTCTAAAAAGACACGTATTCGCTTACAAAAGGAATTAGCTGAACTAACAGTTCTTGTGCCCCAAAGTTTGTCAAATGAAAACCCTCTTAGTAAGTCTCCTACACTTGTCAAACAGATTTAACAAAGTTAACTCCACCGTTAAGTAAGGCATCCGTTAACTTAAAAGCGGTACACCAACACTTAGCCGATTTTGATAAGGTCAGTTTGGAATGTACGACGGCCACGGCCATAACGGAAGGTGAATGGAACTTTGAGCACACTAGAGCTGCGTTCCGAGACAAAATTGTTCTGTTTGTAAATAATGTTAAAGCTTGTCTTAGTAATCTTGATCAAGATTTGCGTTTGGAAATAGAAGAAGTTAAACGTGTTTTCAATGAAATGGATGATGCTTATAAAAACAGTTTACTTGAAATAGAACGGGTTTCTCTTAAAAATGATCAGCTTCTGAAACAAGTGATGTCTCATGATATAGTTTCCGTCTGCGTGAATAAAAGTGTTGATAATGATTCTATTGTGCATAATTTTGAATCTGTGGATAATGTGGTAGATAGTACTTGTCACGAATCTGACGCTGAATTTTTAAAGCTTCAAGATTCATATTCTTCGCTTTCAAAACCTTTGATGAGATTCAAACACATTGTATTTCGCTTGAATGCAAGCAAAAATTTATTCAAGAAATATTTGAAACGTCATTCGAAGGTGTTGATATCGATGATGCAAACTTTGAAAAGAATTTTTGATTGAATTTACAATCAAAACAGCGTTAGCCAAGTGACAAAGTTGCTAAATCTTTGCCGATAGACATAGAGAAATCTAAGGAGCTTAACTGTGTGAACGTACTTGAGGCCGCTGAGAATTTTAAACTTGATCTAGATAATAGAGTTTCCAAGATTTTGTCCAAAGTTGATAACTTAAAACAGAAAGATACACGACTCTTCGATTCAATAAAGCCCGCATGTGTTAATACCACTGCACAGAATCAATCATTGATTGAACAATTGAATCGGAAGTCGGTGGAAATATCTGATTTGAGGGAACAAATTTATGATAAGAATCTGGCCTTGGCTGAGTTAAAGGAAACACTTAGTACTCTAAAAGGTAAGAATGTTGTGGATAACGCAGTCACTATCTCAGCATCGTCCTCTAGTGCAATCAAAAGGACCCTTATAGCCGTCACATCATTTAATAAGGGCCCTAGGACTAAACCATTTCAAACTTTGGTCACTAAAGATAAGGCGGAATCAAAACCAGCTTCTAATATTCTCGTGTTGCCTTCTACAGGAGTAACCACCACTACTAAGGCTCAAAGATCTAAGCTTAAAAGAAACAATAAGAATGATAGGATCTTGCCTCAATCTAGTAGTCCAGTGAAGAAGAAAGTAGAAGCCCATCCTAGGAATGTTATTTTTGTTTTGAATAAAAAGAATCATGTAGCTAAACCTAAAGACTATGCGGTTGTGCAGCGTTCTAAGCCTACTGTGAATTCTAATTTGAAATGTTGGAATTGCAATGAATGTATGTTTTCTAGTCGTCATGATTCTTGCCTTATTAACCATGTGAATGAGATGAATGCCCGGAAAAATGGATTAGAATGGAAACCGATTAGGAAGGTGTTAACCCAAGTTGGTTGGCTGTGGCGCCCCACTGGTAGAACTTTCACTATAGTAGGAAATGCGTGCCCTTTAACTAGGATCACTCCCACTAAAGCGAAGAAAGCGTTCCCTTTAACTAGGAGTACCAAGGCTACCAAAACACAAACGTGTCCTTTAACTAGGAACACCGACACTACTGAAGGAACCAAGTGCCCTTTAAATAGGTCTACTCCCACTGTAGTGTTCGCGAATAATCCAAAACCTAAGAAAGTTGGAACAGTAAAACCTGTTAGTGCTAAAACTCACATTAGAAAACGCAGGAAATCTAAGGGTCTCATAAATGCTAGCAATTCTGATAATCTTCTATCTCTATCTGCTAACACTCCGGAACCAATAGTTTCCAATGCATTGTCTACTGTTGTTATTGAAAACAGATGGTCCAAATTGTTCTCTGATATTTGGACTCTGGTTGCTCCAAGCATATGACCGGAGATCGCTCTCAGCTCAGAAATTTCGTCAGCAAATTTCTTGGTACGGTTCGATTTGGAAATGATCATATTGCAAAGATAATGGGTTATTGTGAATATCATATTGGGAATGTTATTATTTCAAGAGTGTATTATGTTGAAGGTCTCGGTCACAACTTATTTTCTATGGGACAATTTTGTGATGCAAACCTAGAAGTTGCTTTTCAAGAGCATACATGCTTCATTCGTAATTTGGAAAGGGTTGATTTATTGAAAGGTACTTGAGGGAATAATTTGTATACTTTGTCTCTACAAGACATCATGTGACAACCCTGGTTTTGAGGTTCGTCACTTAGTTTTATTTTGTGCTAGTTACGTGTCTTTACGTGTTTATGTGCTTATTGGTGTGTATAGATTGTGGTTTGGATATCGTTTTCGGTACGGGGTACCTTGTGAGTGAAACGATGTGTGATGATTTCATGTTCATGAGTTCACATGGTAGTGACTATGAAGTGAGATGGTGTTATTTAGTGGTTTTACGTATACGTATATGTATTATAGAAAATCGTATTTTTACGATTTACGGTTTAGCATTTTGAGGTCTCGGAAGAGGTATTTAGTCACGGGAATATTTTTCGGGATGGTTTTAAGTCATTTAGGACTTAGTTATAAAGTTTATTTTAAAATTTGAAATTTTTTTAAAAGTGTATATTTTACGACTTTTACGGTAAAACGCGTAAAAATTGACTAGTTTTACGGTTTTGAGGTTTTGGAGATTTTAGGAGCTGAAATAAATTAAGGTAAATTAAGGTATTGTTAATAACATAATATTAAAAAATAAAAAGAAAAAAAAAACGAAATTTAATGGATATGGAAAGGGTATAGACGGTTGGAAAAGAAAAAAAAAGGAAAAAAGGAAAAAAGGAGAAAAAGGAAACATTGTATTGGGTTAGGATTAGTATGGTAATTATATAAAGACTTTTATTAACTAAAAACACATCATAATCCCCTAGAGATCAAGCTTAGGTCGAATTTAATGGAGAATATTAGGGTTCTTCATAAAATTTTGGGGTTTTCATAAATCAAAGGTAAATATTCAAATCCCTTTTTAATTTAATTGTTTTTATGTTTTTTTTAATCATCTTATGATGGAATTAGGTTAGAGTTTAATTTAAAAACAGTAAATTAATATTATAATAATGAGGTTATAATGATTACATAAGTTAGGATTTGTAATTAGTGGGGTTAGGGTTAATTAATTAGTTTAATTTGATTAAACCCGTTTTTAAAAACTGGGCAGAATTTTGAGTCTATTGTTTTGATCATATCTCGAGTTCTAGGAACATTCAAGATGCGATCCAAGTATCCCTGAAAAGGTAACTGAAGTGGCTTTCTAATGCAAGAAACTAGAACTAATTTGGAGGTCGGGAAGTGGGTCAAAAACAGGTTACAACAGTCGGAGGTCAAAACAGTTTTGAATTCAGCCTGTTTTCTTTTTAAGTTTTGGGTTGTTTGGGGTACTTAGGGTTGCATTGGGATCTTCTCACGAACGTGAGAGATGGTTTATATATTTTAGTAAGTATCTGCACTTGGGCTAAGGTTGTGGTTTAGGGTAAGACCCCTTAATGGTAACAAACTTTTAGTACGTTTAAAATCATGAAATCTGGAATGACAAAAGTAGATATATGTATATCGGGGCCTTAACAGTAGCTTTAAGGTTAGGACAAGTGGGAGGTGTTAGCCAACATATGTAAGGGTATGAATATTCCTTTTACAGAAACCATGGGTATGTTTAAGTGGACGTTTGACTTAAAGTTTTGAGACCTAAAACTGGGACTGTTTTGTGTAAAATTATGAACGGGATAGCTATTAAACTCATTGTTCTAAATAGCTCGCTATATCTCGCCTTAAGGCGCGCTAAAGCTTGAGGCATGGTCTTCACGCTACGCAATGGGTCAAGGCGCGCTACAACATGAGATGCGGTAATTTTTTGAGTTCAACTCTAGGAAATGAATATTGTCACGTGTAAGGAGAGTTTTATATCTTTAATTATTATGTACAACACTAATTATAAACTTAATATAAATATTATATTAAAATACATAAAATAAATAAATATTTTTATATGTTTTGCCGCTATAAGCCATGCTTTAGAAACGCTAAAGCTTCGCTTTAGCCGCTAAAGCATGTAGCTTGGACATGCCGTCACGCCACGCTTCACGCTATTTATAACCTTGATTAAACTTAACCAAGTTAGGGACTTGTTAAGGAAGGGTAATGGGGTGATTAGAGCTTAACAATGAGGTAATTATACGGGAATAGACTAGATGTCCATCATAGGTTGATGAGCCATCTTAGTGATTGGTTCGTGTATTGATTTCGTATTTTTGGTTTGTTAGCTTGTTGCTAGTGCGAGGACTTGTGAAGAAGCTATCAGGTGAGTTTCATAGTCCCATGTTTAATATTGATTTTTACTTCCAGATGGGATGGAAGAGACACTGTGTTGAGTGATTTTCTAAATTGATGCTGTGAATGTGTTTGTGATTTGAGATGGACTTGTGTGTACATTATGTGATTAACTGCTATGTGATTTTTGATTGTGTATGATTTGGATTGGGGGACACGTGCCGTCTCAGTTATTATGGTTTGACAAGGTAGTGGCCTTGTGGTTTGACAAGGTAGTGGCCTTGTGGTTTGACAAGGTAGTGGCCTTGTGGTTTGCCAAGGTAGGGGCCTTGGGATAGGTACATAGTGTGATCATCTATGGTACCATGATGTTGTTTGGCAAGGTAGGAGCCTTGGATTGGTTTGGTATGATTAATCTTGATTGATAGTTGTTAATGCATATTTGTAGCACATTGTCCATATGTTATTGTGTTGATGGTTGTTATTCACAGCTTATAACTGATTTAGCATTAGAGTCTAAACCTATGACTCTCACCAACTTTATGTTGACGTGTTTTAGTGTCTCTTTCAGGTGAGAATGTGGTTAAGCTTGAGGATAGAAGTGGCTAGACTTGGATGCCTTAGGATTGCATATAGAAGGAGATCCCTGTTCCTTCTTAGCTTTGTTTGTTCATTTGTCTAGTGATACTGTTGGCACCTATATGTTTGTTTGTTTGTGTTATTTGTTTGTCTTGGGTAAGAGGTAGGACTGTTACCTACTTACCTAGACTCCTGCATTGTTGAGATATTGTCATGACATTTGTGTCACCATTTTATGACATTTCTTATATCATTTAGTTATCTCTATAGACACGCTATTGTTGTGATGATATCCATACGTCGTACCCCATATTCCGCCATGGTGGGGTGTGACAGAATGGTATCAGAGACAATGGTTATAGAGAATTAGGTTGCCTAGTCGCGTAGCCTAGTCTATAGCTTAAGGGTCCCTGCATATAGGCGTCATAGGAGTATGTGTGCATTTTATAATAATTGATGTGTTTGGATGTTATTTATTGCGATGTTTTGACTAGTATGAATTGAACCGTAGTATGTTCATACTTAGTCACATGTTATTTTCTTTTCGGGTTTGTGACTAGTGCGGGTTGAACCATAATCGTCCACGCTAGTCACTGTTGTATTTTGCTTAAATTGTACGTTATAGTACATAATTTAGTACAAGGTAGTTTCTATCTTATATCGAGTTATCTTACATACCTGAGGTATGTTATTTTTCTTTTGATGTTTAAGTCATGTTCCCTAAGAATCGTGTGGTGGTTCGAGTTACTAGGAGTAGGTGGATAGGAAGGGTTTTAAGCTGTTTCCACTCTTACGGGCAACATGACTTATAACTGATTATGTTTTCGTTTTGGATTTAGTCTAGGCTCTTTTAGCTAGACTATGGATTTCTGTATTCCAAGAGTTTATTATGTTATTTTTATAGATGGAGTTTTGGACCTTATTGGTTATGTGGTTATGAGCTTATGTGAGTAGATAGATTTATGTGTTATATGTTGTATTGATTCTTATAAGTGTCATCATAGGAGGGAGTGCATTGGGGGAAGGGTAATTGTATAAGTATGGTGGCCAACATAGTTATACAAGTACCACAACTTCAATGGGTTCTCAAGTATGATTGCATGAAAGAGGGTTAGTACATGCTTGTATATGATGAGATGTGGATTTTGGGTATATTTATAATATATGGGTTTATGTACCGGCTGCCTATGATATGGCTACTGTTCTTTTTGTGTTATATGTTTTGGGTTATAGTTGCGTTGTGTGATTTTGGGGTCACACGATATGGTTTGCTTTTGGAGGTTGGCATTATGCCTTGTTGTGGTACGGTGAGATGTTGATTACTCGTATGGAAAAACGAGCGTATAAAGCGATTGATTGACTTACGTGTATGATAACGAGTATGTTTGGGGGATTCAATAGGTATACATATGCGGATGTATATATACTGATAGATGTTATGTTATGATTTATGGTCGTTCACTAGTTATTATAACTTGAACGTACCTTGTGTTTGTTCGTGTTTTATGGTGCTGGAGTTTGATGGAGTTTCAACGACATTTTGAATCTTTTGAACTGTGTCTTGTAGCGTATTCTTTGAGTTCGTATTTCACGTGTACGTTTTAAAATGGTGTTCTTGGTTTTAAGTCAGTTGAAATAAATTGAGATTTCTTTTGGGATAATGAAATCTTTTAGGCTGAGTCTTACATTTCTTTTGATTGGTGTATGGAAAAAAAAGGGGGACTTGGAAATCTACTATAGAGTTAGATAGTTGGTGGTATTCGGTAAAATAAGGGTAAGGTGTTGGAGTCATGTTTGAAACAAGATGTAACATAAGTTTCTTTTTAATCAACACTTAATTATTTCAAATTCTAAAAGACTTTCTTTAAAATAAAGCGAAGTAAAATTTCTTTCTACTTACATAGGTTATATAGTTGGGTTTAACCGATCCACGTCATTTATAATTATAAATACAAGGTTAAATGGAGTTTATGAATATTTCACATACAATTATATCTTTCATTTAAAAGGATTGCATTGATCACTAAGTCTATTTTTTAGTTTTTAAAACAACTAGCATAAAACTGTTTTGGTCATAACTTGTTCGTTTCTAGAGCTTTTTGAGTGATTCAAAAGGCAAAAAAATTATGTACTCGGAACGTACTTTTCAAATATTCAGAATGTATAGTCATGGGAGGTCAGTGGACTGGTCGGAATTGTTGTACAAGTGTCGGGTCCAAGGTTGAGTTTTGAATATTAGTTTATTTTTATGATTTGGGATGCACAGGATGCCTAGTCTTTGAGTTGAGTTTGGAGTTCGTCAAGAGGGTTGTTTGTAGATGGTTTGAGTCACAAAGATGTGAGAGGTAATAATAAAAAGAAAAAAAAAGATATATATTCTTTTGGAAAAGTCGATCTTTTGCACAGTTTAAATAATATGCCGCGGGGCGTAATATGTTTTGGTTGCCATTGGGTGTTTTCTTGGATTATTTTTCTTCGTTGTCATGGGTCGTTTTGAATTGATACATGTTTTGGGTTTGAGTTTTCTTTGGAGTCTCGTGGTTTTTGATTTGTTTTAATTGGTGCACGTGAAATGTCGTTAGTTGTCCGTGGGTTTGATTCGTCGATCGTATCTGGTGGACTCAGGATGTAGTTTTGGTTTTGTATTGTTTGGGAGCGTTGAGGTAGTCATACGAAAGACTTGGTCGCGCCTACACGATTAAGTAGGTGGCCATGAGAGAACGGTCGGAATGCCCTTAATGGGAAGGGAAGAAGTTCGTAGACGAACAAATGAGAATATATGGTCTCTTTGGAGTACCAGGGAGAGGAATAGAGATTTGTATAACGTATGGATATTGGCACAAGTAACGCGCCATATAGAGTGGTTGGAAATTGCAAGGGATTCAGGATAAAGGTTGAGTTGCCGGGTAGTAAATGTGATGTGGAAGCGGTTGAGTGGTCTAATAAGAGGGAGTATTGGTCTTATAGAATACGTGTAGATTTTTCGCGAGTAGAATGAGGTAGAAATTTATTCGTATTGCTTCTAAGAAAGGGTGCAAAGAGGACATAGTTGAGATTGCTAAGGATGTTGTATGAATGCTTTGGGTTTACGGTTATGCATTTGGCTTCGCCAAAGCACTATCGGTTTTTATGGTGTCAATGAACCAAGTGTGCATGAACGTGTATAAACGAGTTGTCATCGGGAGCATCGACATCTTGATCTACTCAAATCTAAGAAGGAGAGTGAGGCGAAGTATGTGTTGGTTTTGGAGAGGAATTATACGTGAGATTTTCAAGTGTGAGTTTTAGTATTAAGTCTACCATGATGAGTAGTTAGAGATGATGGCATATCATGGAACCAGCAAGGGGCGAAGTGAAGAAGGATGAGGAAGCATTTTGGAGGCTGAAGAGGTGGATTCGATAGTGAGCCGATCTTGGCATTATCGGAAGGGCTGGATGAATTCGCGAAGCATGACGATACGTGGAGCAAGGACTTGGACGCGTACGAGGACGACAAAGAAAGGCGATCGCTTATACGTTGCAGGAACTGAAGATTTGGAAGAACTGGATAGACTTAGTTAGTGGAGCTGGACTGTTATATCTGCCTAGAATGCTAGAGGCATTTGGTGTACGAGACGTGGAGAATGATCTATACGGATCATGAACGTCTCTAACACATATTCAATCATCTTGATTAAACATTTGGCAAAGGTGAGGGGTGGAGTTAAGTGATGAAAGAAAATTGCAAGGCCAAGTACCATCTGGGAAAGGCAAGCATGATTGATAAGACATGGAATAAGAAGAATGAAGTGAAGATGAGACGAACTTGAACTATAGGGATGACGTATTAGGGTGGTTTGGATGAAGGATGTAGGTTGCGCGAGTTGGGTTGTCTAGAGTAGTAAACGCGTCAACATGTATGTTGCGTGGCTTGGACAATCATGTGGAGAAAAGGGACGTAGACTATACTTCCTGCATAGATAGGAGTAGCTTAGAGAGGGGCGATGTAAGGATGAAGTTGGTGGAAGGGATACATAATGCGGTGGAGGAATAAGTACGACGAGAGTTGGGTAATAGTCGATAGACAGACTAATTCATCTCACATTTCAAGAGGAATGAGAAGTCACGTAGTTGAGAAGTTGGAAGGATTGCGTACGGATGTGATGGAATAGAGGGTTTTGCGTAAAATTTAGCCCGATATGTATGGAATGCCTTATGAGGGATTATGGCAAGGGAAGAAACGATGGGAAGCATCACATCGTGATGTATGGTATGTAGAAAAGGAGGAAACCACTAGATTTAGTGACAAAGTTATGTAGGGAAGTTTCACCCACAGTAACGGGTGGTACGTTTTGGTAAAATGGAAGAGTTGATGTAGAGTTTTGTAGGTCTATTTATGATCTTTGGAAAGATCGGACCATTAGCTTATGAGCATAGAATTACCCGGGGGAAATGAGTTGTATACATGATACATTTCATGTATTAAGATTGGTAAAGGTTGTTTGAGAATGCATTTTGCATGTACGGTTATTCGGGAATTGTATTAATAAGAGTCTTCGTTTATATCAAAGAATCATCGGTGAGATTTATTGACTGTGAGGTCAAGAGTTTGGCAATGAGTTTAATTATTTTTGGTTTGTATATGTGGTATTTTGAAACTTGAACAAAAGTTCACGTGGAAATGAGGGGAGTTCGTTTAGAACAAGTATCCTCATGTGATTTGTTGTTTGTGTGTTTGATCCTAAGGAGTAAATCTCGGGACGAGATTTCTATTAGGAGGGAGTGATGTGACAACCCTGGTTTTGAGGTTCGTCACTTAGTTTTATTTTGTGCTAGTTATGTGTCTTTACGTGTTTATGTGCTTATTGGTGTGTATAGATTGTGGTTTGGATATCGTTTTCGATACGGGGTACCTTGTGAGTGAAACGATGTGTGATGATTTCATGTTCATGAGTTCACATGGTAGTGACTATGAAGTGAGATAGTGTTATTTAGTGGTTTTACGTATACGTATATGTATTATAGAAAATCGTATTTTTACGATTTACGGTTTAGCATTTTGAGGTCTCGGAAGAGGTATTTAGTCACGGGAATATTTTTCGGGATGGTTTTAAGTCATTTAGGACTTAGTTATAAAGTTTATTTTAAAATTTGAGATTTTTTTTAAAAGTGTATATTTTACGACTTTTACGGTAAAACGCGTAAAAATTGACTAGTTTTACGGTTTTGAGGTTTTGGAGATTTTAGGAGCTGAAATAAATTAAGGTAAATTAAGGTATTGTTAATAACATAATATTAAACAATAAAAAGAAAAAAAAAACGAAATTTAATGGATATGGAAAGGGTATAGACGGTTGGAAAAGAAAAAAAAAGGAAAAAAGGAAAAAAGGAGAAAAAGGAAACATTGTATTGGGTTAGGATTAGTATGGTAATTATATAAAGACTTTTATTAACTAAAAACACATCATAATCCCCTAGAGATCAAGCTTAGGTCGAATTTAATGGAGAATATTAGGGTTCTTCATAAAATTTTGGGGTTTTTATAAATCAAAGGTAAATATTCAAATCCCTTTTTAATTTAATTGTTTTTATGTTTTGTTTAATCATCTTATGATGGAATTAGGTTAGAGTTTAATTTAAAAACAATAAATTAATATTATAATAATGAGGTTATAATGATTACATAAGTTAGGATTTGTAATTAGTGGGGTTAGGGTTAATTAATTAGTTTAATTTGATTAAACCCGTTTTTAAAAACTGGGCAGAATTTTGAGTCTATTGTTTTGATCATATCTCGAGTTCTAGGAACATTCAAGATGCGATCCAAGTATCCCTGAAAAGGTAATTGAAGTGGCTTTCTAATGCAAGAAACTAGAACTAATTTGGAGGTCGGGAAGTGGGACAAAAACAGGTTACAACAGTCGGAGGTCAAAACAGTTTTGAATTCAGCCTGTTTTCTTTTTAAGTTTTGGGTTGTTTGGGGTACTTAGGGTTGCATTGGGATCTTCTCACGAACGTGAGAGATGGTTTATATATTTTAGTAAGTATCTGCACTTGGGCTAAGGTTGTGGTTTAGGGTAAGACCCCTTAATGGTAACAAACTTTTAGTACGTTTAAAATCATGAAATCTGGAATGACAAAAGTAGATATATGTATATCGGGGCCTTAACAGTAGCTTTAAGGTTAGGGCAAGTGGGAGGTGTTAGCCAACATATTTAAGGGTATGAATATTCCTTTTACAGAAACCATGGGTATGTTTAAGTGGACGTTTGATTTAAAGTTTTGAGACCTAAAACTGGGACTGTTTTGTGTAAAATTATGAACGGGATAGCTATTAAACTTAACCAAGTTAGGGACTTATTAAGGAAGGGTAATGGGGTGATTAGAGCTTAACAATGAGGTAATTATACGGGAATAGACTAGATGTCCATCATAGGTTGATGAGCCATCTTAGTGATTGGTTCGTGTATTGATTTCGTATTTTTGGTTTGTTAGCTTGTTGCTAGTGCGAGGACTTGTGAAGAAGCTATCAGGTGAGTTTCATAGTCCCATGTTTAATATTGATTTTGACTTCCAGCTGGGATGGAAGAGACACTGTGTTGAGTGATTTTCTAAATTGATGCTGTGAATGTGTTTGTGATTTGAGATGGACTTGTGTGTACATTATGTGATTAACTGCTATGTGATTTTTGATTGTATATGATTTGGATCGGGGGACACGTGCCGTCTCAGTTATTATGGTTTGACAAGGTAGTGGCCTTGTGGTTTGACAAGGTAGTGGCCTTGTGGTTTGACAAGGTAGTGGCCTTGTGGTTTGCCAAGGTAGGGGCCTTGGGATAGGTACATAGTGTGATCATCTATGGTACCATGATGTTGTTTGGCAAGGTAGGAGCCTTGGATTGGTTTGGTATGATTAATCTTGATTGATAGTTGTTAATGCATATTTGTAGCACATTGTCCATATGTTATTGTGTTGATGGTTGTTATTCACAGCTTATAACTGATTTAGCGTTAGATTCTAAACCTATGACTCTCACCAACTTTATGTTGACGTGTTTTAGTGTCTCTTTCAGGTGAGAATGTGGTTAAGCTTGAGGATAGAAGTGGCTAGACTTGGATGCCTTAGGATTGCATATAGAAGGAGATCCCTGTTCCTTCTTAGCTTTGTTTGTTCATTTGTCTAGTGATACTGTTGGCACCTATATGTTTGTTTGTTTGTGTTATTTGTTTGTCTTGGGTAAGAGGTAGGACTGTTACCTACTTACCTAGACTCCTGCATTGTTGAGATATTGTCATGACATTTGTGTCACCATTTTATGACATTTCTTATATCATTTAGTTATCTCTATAGACACGCTATTGTTGTGATGATATCCATACGTCGTACCCCATATTCCGCCATGGTGGGGTGTGACACATCATGGCCGCGTCTCCCGTATGTCTTCTCTCCAAAGCATCGAAGACTAAGTCATGGTTATGGCATCCACGGTTATCTCATCTTAACTTTGACGCTATTAATCATTTGGCGAAAAACGAACTTGTTCGTGGTCTTCCTAAACTTTCATTTCACAAGGATCATTTGTGTTCCGCGTGTACATTGGGGAAAAGCACTAAGAAATCATACAAACTCAAGACGGAAGACACCAACCAAGAGAAAGTTTATTTGTTGCATATGGATCTTTGTGGGCCAATGCGTGTTGAAAGTCTTAGTGGCAAAAAGTACATCCTCGTAATTGTCAATGATTACTCTCGGTTTACATGGGTGAAATTTCTTACAACAAAAAATGAGGCACCTAAATTCATCATCGGATTTCTCAAGATGATTCAAGTGCGTCTCAACACTACTATCTGACGCATGCGTACAGATAATGAAAACGAATTTGTGAATCAAATCTTGCGTGATTATTATGAAGAAGTTGGCATATCTCATGAAACATCCGTTGCACGCACTCCACGTTGAAAGGCGAAATCGCACACTTATGGAAGCTGCTCGAACGATGTTAATTTACGCAAAGGCTCCATTGTTTTTATGGGAAGAAGCAGTATCTACAGCAGTGTACACCCAAAACCGGTCACTAATTCGTAAACGCCATGGTAAAACACCTTATGAGCTTCTCCATGGAAAAGTACCAGATTTATCATATCTTCATGTATTTGGTTCTCTTTGCAATCCAAATAATGATGGTGACAATTTGGGAAAACTTCAACCAAAGGCTGATATTGGTATTTTCATTGGTTACGCACCCGCAAAGAAGGCATACCGAATCTACAACCGTAACTCTCGCAAGATCCTCGAAGCTATGAATGTTGATTTTGATGAGCTGACAGCAATGGCTTCTGAGCAAAGCAGCTCTGAACCCGCACTTCATGAAATGGGACCCAGTAACAATAGTTCTGGTATTGTCCCAAACAACCCCACTTCATCATCATTCATACCACCTACTAGGAATGATTGGGATACGTTGTTTCAACCGTTATTTGATGAACTCTTTACTCCTCCGAGTATTGTTGTTCCAGAACCTGAGGTAATAGCTCCGGTAACCGAAGTTGTCGCTCCAGCAACCGTTGCAAAATCAGATACGTCTGCACCTACAATTGGTCTAGATATACCATCAACAAGTAATTCTCAACCAACACATGTTTCAACTACCCATGTCATGCCTATTGATGATGAAGAGGATGATGATGATCACGATTTGGAATTCGCTCAAATGCGTGAACTTCCATTCTTTGGTATACCTATTCCCAACTCTAATCAAGCCGGGTCGTCCACCTCAGAGGAAGCTCCTACTACAGTTTACTCCAATCCACAAATTCGTGAACATGACAGCAAGTGGACAAAGGATCATCCTATAGATTCTATTATTGGTGACCCTAATCGTCTGGTATCCACACGAAGTCAGTTACAAGAAAATGCAATGTTTTGTCATTTTGATGCTTTTCTCACTGAAGTTGTACCTAAGACATGGCAAGAAGCTTTTACTCAATCCTGTTGGATAGAAGCTATAAAAGAAGAACTTAATGGAATTTATACGTCTTGAAGTATGGGAACTTGTCCCATGCCCGGATCAAGTGCAATTACTCACTTTGAAATCGGTTTACAAGGTGAAACTCGATGACTTAGGCGGATTATTGAAGAACAAATCTCGACTAGTAGCTCGTGGATACAAACAATTATTGGGCATCGACTTTATGGAATCCTTTGCACCTGTTGCCCGTTTGGAAGCTATTAGACTATTCCTCGCTTATGCAGCCCATATGAATATGATCGTCTATCAGATGGATGTGAAGACGACATTTCTTAATGGTAAAATCAAGGAAGAGGTCTATGTTCAACAATCGGATGGTTTTGTGAATCCTAATTATCCTAATCATGTGTACAAGCTTAAGAAGGCTCTCTATGGGTTGAAGCAAGCTCCACACGCATGGTATGATCTATTGTCACAATTACTCATTACGCAAGGCTTCGCTAAAGGCAAGGTGGATCCCATGTTGTTCATTCAGAAACGAGGTAAAGATATGATTATGGTACAAATATATGTACATGATTTTATATTTGCAGCCTCGACCCAAACCTTATCCGATGAATTTGGGAAACTCATGTCTTCCAAGTTTAAGATGTCAATGATGGGCAAGGTATCATTCTTCTTAGGTCTCCAGATATCTCAGAGTCATAGAGGCATCTTTATCAATCAATCCAAGTATGCCCTTAAATTGCTTAAGAAATATAAGATGGAATCTTGTGACCCCGTGGATACTCCAATGGTGGACGAACAAAGCTATGCAGATCCACATGGAGTTGCCGTTGATCCGACACTTTATCGTGGAATGATCAGTACTCTTCTGTATATCACAGCTAGTCGACCTGATCTTCAGTTTGCTATATGTATGTGTGCTCGGTATCAAACTTGACCTACTGAGTTACACTTGGCTACTGTTAAACGAATCTTTCGATATCTTAAAAGAACCATAAATCGGGGACTTTGGTATTCGAAGGACTCTTCGGTTGCACTTATGGCATATGCATATGCGGATCACGCGGGTTGTCAAGATACAAGGCGTAGCACGAGTGGAACTTTGCAACTACTAGGAGATCGACTAATCAGTTGGGCATCAAAAAAGCAGAAAAGCGCTGCAATTTCAAGTACGGAAGCAGAATACATAGCTATGTCCGGTTGCTGTGCTTAAATTCTTTGGATGAGATCACAATTAACTGACTATGGTCTAGGTTTCAACAAAATTCCGATGTACTGCGACAACAAAAGTGAAATTTCCTTATGTTGCAACAATGTTCAATTCTCCCGGTCGAAGCATATTGACATCCACTACCATTTCATCAAGGAGCAAGTGGAAAATGGAGTGATCGAGCTTTACTTTTTCCGATCTGAGTATCAATTGGCGGATATTTTCACGAAGGTTTTAGATCGCGCTCGAATGAAATTTTTGGCCGACAAGCTAGGAATGAGAACCTTCTCGTCTGAGACTCTTATGGAATTATCCGATGAAGCGAAAGAATAGTGATGGTAAACTATTCTCCGTATCCTTGGTGATCATCTGTATATAATGTTTATATTTTTATCCACAAAAGTAAAATAGAAAAATATAAAACCATATAAAACCATAAAAATTGAAAAATTCATAAAATTCCAAAAATATTTTTACTTTATTTTTCAAAGGCATGTCTTTTGGTACGATAATATTTACGGCCTTAGAAATGTTGATTAATATCGACACGGCGCCATAAATAGAGTTTGTACAAAAGTTGTAAATATTTCATAAAACATGCCGAAATGGCTTGTAGTTATTTCTGACTGCAATCCGGTTTTCATATTAAAGTCAAGTATTTCTTATGAAAGCTTTGGCTCACAACGGGAATTAATTTTCTCGGGCAAGGTTTACTTTAAAACCTTGTAATGCATCAAGTTTACTTTATAACTTGGTCTAAAACAAATCTATGTACGTTTCAGTGCATTTATTTGTTAAAACAAGAGAAAGTCTTGTTTTTATGAAGTTATCATCTCTACAACCATAGCTATCTACAGGGTATCTACATAATCGACGATGCGACTACTTAAACGGCGACTACAACTCTTTCAATAGAACACGGGTCAACAATTGAGGGGGAACAATTGTCAAGAATTCAGAATCTTCGATGTCGAACGTGCCAAGTTCACAAGTTGGTGTCAAGACAACAATACTAATCGTACATGTGGTGTCAAGAGATGACTTCAGACATGACGAGTCGACCACCATATGCTGACAAGAACCATTTGATCTTATCATATGATGTTCTCATCAATCAGGTCCAACCTTGTCAATTTTTTCTAATATGGTGAATATGTGATCATGTTACAAATCGGTATCATATCTCATACATTTGGTATCATGAAGATAAAAAGGACTTACATTTTTCTTCCCAAAACCTTTGTTAAAACTTCATTAAATCGATTGATATTAAAAACATCGATTGGGTTAATATTTTTAATATGGGGGAGAAAATGTGATTTAATATGGAAAATTATCACAAAATGTTTTGACTTAATGTGTTGGCTCATCCCCACATATGCGAAATGTTTTCGAATATCATGGCATATGTTAAGGGGGAGCAACACGGATTTGCATATCAAAATGGATTTTCATGGTGACATATACTTATCCAAAACCCATTTATTTCACGACGATGAAGATTTTGGTGACATAAGGATGGTAGGATAAGTTAAAGTCCAATGATTCCTCTAGAACCGGAGGAATCTTCCCAAGGACATTCCATAGCTAGAAATAGTAGTCCTTAGGAAAGATGGAGAAATATTGTGAACGTAGCTGAATGCCGACCAAGTACTTAAGTTAGCACTGGAAGAATCACAACAAGGTGCTAGTTATGACGTATTGTTAAGCATTGAAGGGGTTGAAGAATGAAAAAGAATTATAAAGATAAAGGGTGTAAAGAAAGAAGCCATCCTTACAACCTTAGGTAGAAACCGGGTCAACACATATGCTATTGAGATCATTTTAATGATGCTCGATATTGAAGATAGACATCATGGACCCAGTGATGCAATGCACAACCCATCCCAGCTAACTCAGATATCTCTTAAATGATATTTGTTTTAATCACACGGAGACAACACGTTATCTATCGATTTATTCACTCCAAATAAATTGGTATTGAAATGGTGGCACTCCTCTCCAGCCTCCGATCACTAAAATCCAAAATGCAAGATCGAGTCTAGAGCCATTTGAGATCATCACATATCTCATTAGGACACACTTTCATATTTCCTTGCTTCTTCACACACTGTGAAAAGTAAGAAAGATATTAAGAGTCCAATGCAAAATCTTCATGATCTTGCCTGAACATCCGAGTAATACGAAAGTATTTACAATGAAGATGTAAATCCTTCTTGAGCGAATATCAAAAAGCTCATGGTAGGTGACTTGTGCTATTCTTTATGAATCAAACTTGTGATAACTGGAAAGCAACAGTGGTTTAATTCTTAGCTGAACTTAAAAACGTTCCAGGACTCTACGCAATATCTAAGTGATCTTGCCAGAACACTCAGAGTGATACCTTAGTGTTCACAGTGATGAGTGGAAATCCTTCTAGTGTTAACCTCAAACAGCACTTGGTAGGTAACTTGCAAGATTCAATATGAATCAAGTTCGTGACAACTGGAAAGCAACGATGGTGCGATTCTTTAATGAATCAAACTTGTTCCAAGAATCAGAATTGACGGCTTCAATCATGCGGATAATTTTATCCAAATGATTCACTCTTTACGTTCACAGTCATCTTTGGACGGTCGAGTAAAGAGAACGGGTTTACCCGCGAAATCTTGTCAAGGAGATTTTTAATTGAATCTACCTGCCACAAGTACGATATTTTATATCGTCCAATGGTCTTCACCGACCGGAGGTAAAATGCTACCGAATTAGAATGAAATGTTAAAATCCATTTTGTTCGTGTCTACTTATGTTGCGGCATTTGAAAACAGTGGCGTTGCGGGATCCAAGAAGAAGTCGTCCCCGCATGCTTATACTTTATGCACTTAATATCTCATCTAATTCAATAAAGCCTCAAAGTTAAGTCTTCCACTGTATCGAACTCTGAAGCTTTCAAGAATTATGAAGGTATAAGTATGTGGGACATGGTGTCACGAAGAGGCGAAGATCACAAGTGATGGATGCACAAGATCAAGGCAAGAAATTAATGCTCAAGATTGATATCAATGATCACATCAGCATGTTCACCTGAAAAGAAAAAGAAAATAAAGACGAAGACTAAGAGCTCAAGACAAGCATAGTATGCTAGGTTTATTTTATTATTGTAACTAGGTTAACAGCCTTGTTTGGAGTGACCTCCCTTAGGGGGAGATTGTGGGAAATACGTTTTTACGTATTTAGGAAGATTCGGTCACTCCGACAATATATTAAGTAGTAGCTCGTAGTCTAGATATCTTTATTAAACAAACAAGGCCAAGCCTAGCCTACAACATGTGTAGGCCGGCCCAATATTGTAAGCCCAAGCCCATCACAAGGCTTGGGTATATAAACCCTCTCCTTAGGTGGAGAGGGTGGTGATTTCATTTCAAATAACACATAGTTCTTTAACTTTCTCTCTCTAGAAGTGTGAAATCATCTATCTTTCTCTCTCTAAAACATAAGCAAGATTTACATATCCTACAAGTAGAACCGAAACCCTATATTATGTAGCTATTGTGAAGTCGGAGTGATCTTCTGCGTTCGTTTTCGTCCTCATTTATTAGACATAAGGTACGGATATTCCGTCCTTCAGTAAGGACATCTTTCTTCCTATATTAGGATTCTCTGTTTGTAGCCATCTGTTTTCCCAGTAGTTTAAGTGTCTTAAACACATCAGTATATGTATGATTATTTTAGATTGCCTGAGTTATATACATGCATGCTAGTTTCACCTAGTTATGGGGGTTCCATAACCATAGCATTGGAGGCACCGGTGTTATGACTCTTCTGCGGTAGGGTGATTTCTCGCATCGTCCCTTTATAGTTTTGGCCAGTATTATTATTATCATGTGGGGCGAATGGGTGTATCCTAGGACAAGTAGTATGATTTCATGGTAAATGCGGTGTGTGCCTTGCATCTGTTACGGGTGCTGATCCCTCTACTCAATTTATATATTAATTAGAGGCAGTCCCTCTAATTGCATGACGAGGTCACCCCTCTAAGGATTCATGCACTTGGATATAGCACGCCCTATATGGGTTCTCTACATATTTAAAATACAGATTTTCAAGATAAATTAAACATAAGTCATTTTCAGAAATATAAACCAGTCTTATAAGCTTTAACCAGTTTTGCAGGACTTTCATTATTCCACTGCACTATTAGTTCATACTACCAGTTCATTTTACTTATGTTTATGTTATTCATTTCATTGTCATATATCCGTTCACTGAGTGTATTGCTCAGCCATATATTTTCCTTACATGTCCCAAAATGGAAGGTACCCAAGGGCGGACATGAGCATTTCCTTAAAGTTCTTTCCCGTGCACTTCATTTACTTTATGCTTGCTTGGACACTTGTTTTTTCTTCCTATCTCATTTAGTTTATTTATGTTTTGGGCTTATGTATGGGAACCGATGTTTGATTCCGGTTTTTCCCTTTTGGTCATATATGTTTAGTACATATTACCTTCCATGCTTTGATGATATGACATTATTATCCGGTGATGTTCCATTATAAAAACGGGGTGTTACACTTATGGTATCAGAGCCAGGTTTCGACTTGTAGGCTCTAAAACTCGACCTGTGACTAGTGGGTAGTCACCATGAGCTTCCTAAGCCGACGCTTGTTATTCCACGTATTCATATTTTCAGTACCTTGATGTTTTAACCATGATGTTTTCCTCGGAATTGCTTTTACTAATATGGATTGAACAACCGTCATCCATACTTAGTTACATGTCATTATTTTATGCATGATGTTCATTTAGATCACTGGCTAATATGGACTGAACCACCGTAGTTCATACTTGGTGATACGTTTTCGGTTAAGTTTTGACACTTGATTTTCACTTATTTATTTTCATGTATTATTGTTGCATAAATTTTGACTAAGTAATGTTGGTATAGGACTGGCCATATTTAGTCGCATGTGCTTTATTCGCATTATTTTGCTTGGTGAACCGACCCATAGGCGTTCACATTGGCTCATGTAATTTTTGTTTTGATGAACCGACCAATAGGTGTTCATCCTCGTATGTCAATTTTGTTTTGGTGAACCGACCCATAGGCGTTCATCCTTACTCATGTCAGTTTTATTTTGTGAACCGACCAATGGTCGTCCACACCAACGATATTTCGGATTTCATTTTATCACAAGTATATTTCTTTCATGTCCCCTCATTAATTCTTATGTTTCCTTATGTCAAGTATGTTTTCATACTATCATGGTTAACTTCGTTTTCATGTTGATTATGTTTTATGCTCCTTCATGCTTAATTCTGTTCCATGTTTCTTCGTGTTGATTTCGTCTTCATGCTGATTATATCTTACGTCTCTTATGTTGATTATGATTTCATCATGTTGATTATGCTTTCATGCAAGACATTGATGGATTTCATTTAATCATGCTTTCATGATAGTCATGGTTGATTTTCATTAATCATCGTTGTATCTCGTTTAACCACACTTTTAGCATTTTCTCTATGCAACAAGAATGATTTCTATGCGGGAATTGCTAGGCTATCATGAAGCTCATTCCATTTCGGTTTTCTAACCATTTACGTAATTATTTTTCCTTTAAAATCATGTAAGATTATCAACCCCATACCGATCATTTCATGTCCATTAAATGTGTACTCCATGTACAATATTCCACGTGTACTCCATGGACCGTATCTCACGTGTATTACACGCACCGTAATCCATGTGCATTTCACTTATAATACTCCACGAGTTTTCACTAGACGATTCTATATAATCCCAGGCGTATTCCACTTGTTTATATTATTTAATATGATAATGCCGCTCATAACTTGGAGATGTTACTAAATGCTTATGCTGTTGATTATTTGGAGATGCTACGAGATGTTGATGCTATTCACAATCTAGATATCCTACAAGACGAAGACAAAGGCGTTAGATCAAAGCGATCAGACGAGAAGATGCTTCCCAACCAGACGATTCCATCACAATCCATGTCCCTACCTTTTAGTTATATGTCACACATCATTCGGTTATCTTTTCAGTCATATGAGTGGGAACCGGTACCAGCCAGCCACTCACCTGAATAGTTACAAGAATCATCGTCACGAGAATGACCATTATGGAACTAACAAACAAGACGATAGTAACCACTACTATGAGAGCAACTATCCTAGCAATCATAACAGAACACCGGTCACGGACGTGATCAGAAATACAAAGGGTCAGCAGACCAACCGATCCGCCAATTCTGGCATGTTAACCTAAGAGTTTCAAATTTATTCGTTTCACACCCGAGACACATGCAAGACATCATTCAAGACACATGTTATAAGCATATTTTCTCAAGACACATGACTCACGTCTATCCTCTGAAACAGTCCAAAGAAATTCAAGGTACCCTTCAAAGGGTATATCCATTTTGTTGTGCCATGTATTAATCAGGCCATAAGAATTTTAGTACCAACACCAGCGTATTATTCACGTTTGGACACGTAGGATTCGTTCTTCGTGAGACAGGCAAAACACATTCAGTGAGATCTGTTATGTTTGCTTCATGACACTTTCATTTCTTGATTTCATATTCTATATATCCATGATCATAAAGGACGCCATTCGTATCAACCATGTATACGAAGGTTTTTTTCAGTATAATGATAAGATCCAATCTGCTAATGCACTTACCTTTGACAGATGCGAGTTAAATATGATTCTAATTATGGACTATGAACAGCACACCATGCTACGACTGGTCGCCATTATGTCAGATTATGTATAGTGATGTTCAGGCTCCTGAATACATTCAACATGGTTTTCCATCAGGAAAATCTGTACAAATTATTTATGCTTTACAAGCACGTGTTTGTTATTCCACGGCTGCGAAGATTTCCAGCTATTATTGATGACACAACTTCTGAGGTCACTTATTTCATAACCAGCCGATTACTCCAGAATATTCCCATATGTATTCCAAAAGAACCTTCAAGGAGAAAGGGCGGTAACATAAGATTATGTGTCGAGTACCGTCGATATAAACAAATCACCCTTAACAACTGTTATCCTCCTCCACGTATTAACGACGTTCCGATCAACTACAGGGTGATAAGCACTTATCCAAGATTCGATTCATGATCACGCTGCCAACAGTGACGAATGAAAGAGCAGAACATTTCCATGACTGCCATTCGAACACGATTTGGTCATGCTAAATTCATGATTTTTGTGTTGGTCTCACGAATGCTCCAGGAGCATTTATAGATTTGATGAACTGAGTTTCCACGAACTCATAAACAATGACATCTACATTTTCTCTGAGTCTAGAGAAGAGCATGAAGACCATATTCGCACTATGTTACAAAATCTACGATAGAAGAAATTCCACCCTAAAACTTTTCCAGTATAAATTCTGGTTGATTACAGTGACACGCTGAATCACATTGATTCTTACGGTTAATCTTACCATGACTCAGCTTACGAATAAAGGATAGAATCCTACACTAAATTATGTGTTTCAAAGGATCCTACGCTAAGAGAAGTCTAATTTCAAAGACTCATAGCTTTCCAATGACTATGTATCCAGGTTCTACAAAGATGTATCATGATCTTAACCACATTTTGGTAGAGAGGCGTGAAACAAGATGAAGTTACTTTCATATCTAAATGCCTGACTTATCAACAGGTTAAGATAGAACGCCAACACGCTTGTAGTCATTTCAACCTTTAGAAATTTCCGGAACGTCGTTCGGTCATTCAACCTAGCCTACACATTTTCTTTCATCTGAAAGGAGTACGCAGTAGCAGATCATCAGATATCTTCCTGCCGATGATCGTACGATTTCTTGGCACTCTTTCAGCTAACAGATCAGATAAAGGTTCACGTTCGCGTTTATTAATTACGTTCACGTCAGTATGACTATTTCAGCTCGCTAGTTCCGTTTCACTTTAGCGTTCATGACTTTGTTCACATTTATATCCATGTTTTGATTGGCTTTCACTTCCACATTCATGACATCGTTTACGTTCATGATCGTATCCTACCTCGTGACTTATGTTTCACTTTACGTTCTAGAAAGAATTATAGAAAGCTTGGGAGACCAGACTTAAGTTTCGTATAACTTTCCATCCTCAGACAGACGTTTCACGTCACATTTCATGTCTCATCTAGTACTGTTTGGCGTTACCTCTTCAGTTATTTCATGTTCACGATATGTTCCCTATATCATGTTTACCCTACGTTCTCATATCACGTTTATGATATGTTGCACGCATTCTAGTTCGCCTTATGTTCTCATATGTCAGGTACCATATTTCCACGTATCACGTTCACAATTGCTCACGTATCACGTTCTCAATTGTTCATGTATTACGTTTCATATATGTCTCGCGTATCATTGATCATAGGTTACTTATGTCGATTATTTTCGTTCGTCAAGACCCTTTAGACGAACTGTTCTTAGCAAGAAGCCACTTGGAAACGGAGGAATTCTTCTGGATTTCTTATCCCCTTTTCCTTTCATAATCCAGATATGTTCTTTTCAGCCACTCCACGTTATATGTTCCCTTCAGACACGTCATGTTCCATGTTCTCTACAGTCACGTCACGTCCATGTCTTTCTAGTTTATCGTATCTCTAATTCGAGGACGAATTATTCTTTTAAGAGGGGAGGAGTTTTAAGACCCGCTTAAAATCCCTAGAATATTAAATTGCATGAAATTACGTAAAAATTAAAACTTTAATATTAATTAATATACGACACACAACACGAACATTTAATACGTTCATTACGTGTGTTTATTAAGTACGATAAGTAATTTCGTATATTGTTATTATTATTAATATACGACATGTTTGTATGTATTACATGAAGTAAACAATCCAATAAATAAGACACGATATTTAAAAATACGAATACGCAAAAGATTTAAAGAAAGCACGAAATAAAACTAATAGGGGTGTGTTCATGTGTTGGACAATTAAGGGAGGACCAAAAGAAAAGAATAAGACATGGGCTCAAGGCCCATTTAGGGCTCCAAGGCCGGTTAAAACAATAAAAACACGGGGGATTATTTGTTTAACTTTAGCAACATATCTACAAACCATGGTTAATTAAATTGTATCATTTTAAGGAGTATTTGTTTAATTAAAAACATGTTAATTAAACTAATTAATATGCAAGACTTAGGATATAGTTTTATTTAATTAAAAGACATGGTTTATGTTTATACATTTTATTTAAATAAAACTTATGATTAAATAATTATTTACATAATTATCCATGTGCATGAAAATAATCAAAACTTAGCTTAATTATATTGTATCATTTTAAGGTAAAGTTAATTATTAAATCATAGATTATTATTAATTAATAAATACTTATGATATCATATAATACTATTATTAATTAATAATTATAAGTTTAGCCTAAGTATTTAGTCATTATGAAACTTTACGATACAATTATACAAGACATATTTTAAGCTTATTAAAACTATATGTTATGTCATTCTTATTATTTAATAAGCTTATTATTAATTAGGTATTATATTATTTATGGAAACATGTAAATATGGAATTATATTAAATATGGAAACTTGATAATTATGGAAACATATTAAATATGGTAACATGCTATTTATAGAAACATGCTAAAATATGGAAACTTTCTATTTTTGGAAACTTACTAAATATGGAAGCTTTCTATTTTTGTAAACTTACTATATATAGAAACCTACTATCTTTAAAAAGTTACTCATTATGTTATAACAAGTACTATAACACATAAAACATGAGTTACACGAATCTAAAACACATGAAACTATAAGAAATACATGATTAAACATGAAATAATAAGACAAGATAAAAACAAGTATAATAAGTATGAACATGTCAAGTAAATTAAATAACAAGTATGTATACGTAGAACCGACATTTATTCATGTCCCTATATTATGTAGATATTATGAAGTCGGGGTGATCTTCGGTGTTCGTTTTCGTCTTCATTTACTGGACATAAGGTATGGATATTCCGTCCTTCAGTAAGGACATCTTTCTTCCTATATTAGGATTCCCCATTTGCAGCCATTTGTTTTCCCAGTAGTTTAAGTGTCTTAAACACATCAGTATATGTATGATTATTTTAGATTGCCTGAGCTATATACATGCATGCCAGTTTCACCTAGTTATGGGGGTTCCATAACCATAGCACTAGAGGCACTGATGTTATGACTCTTCTGTGGTGAGAGTGATAGCTCGCAGCGTCTCTTTGCAGTTTTAGGCAGTATTATTATTATCATGTGGGGCGAATGGGTGCATCATAGGACAAGTAGTATGATTTCATGGTAACTTCGGTGTGTGCCTTGCATCCTTTACAGGAGTTGATCGCTTCACTCACTTTATATATTGATTAGAGGTAGCCCCTCTAATTGCATGACGAAGTCACCTGATGAGACTACAATTATACATAGTCTCATTGTCCAAAACGGGCTTAAAACGCTTAAAATATCATCAAAATACCCCTATATATGCTTATATTTGGGCATTGTCTATTTTAGGTACAAATATCGTGAAATCAACAAAAGATCACAAGAATGAAGCAAACACGAACACGGGAAACGAAGCCGCACAAAGAACCGGACCCAAATCATAATTTTCCTTTGAAGTCCTTGAAGTTTTGAAGATTGGCAAGATTGGTCCCTAAACTTTTGAAGACTTGTCATTTTAAACCCTTGTAAATCCTCAATATTACACATGGGTCCCTAAAATGATGAGATAATACATCTTTAGTCCTTGAAGATTTGTCAAAATACTAGAAAAGCCCTTGGAATAGTCTTAGTAAAAGTTTGGTGGCCAAAATGAAAGAAAATAAACATTCTTATAAAGGAGAAAACGTTTGAGGCTGATTAAAGCTTAAGTGATAAGACCAAAGAATCATGGGGACCAAAAGTAACAAACAGCCAAACTATCCCAACCAATCCTCGCCCTCCATGTCACACCCTCCACCAGTAAAATCCCTCCACATCAACCACCATACCACGTCACCTTCCACCAACGTTATTAACTGATTTTATAATCAGTTTATAATTTTCCCTCTTAAACACATTTTTAACTAACCCTTCCCCAAAACTGGATTAAACCCACCCCTAATCCCCTATAAACCCTAATTTCCCAAAACTTCATTACCCAAAATTAACCCACCCATTTATCCAGATTGATGATTAACAATCTTTTAAACAAAACCCGACACCCATAATTTCCACCCCGTGACCCAAAGGACCCCACTCGTACTCCCCTGCTAATTGGTTTGTTCATTTTTAGCAAAAATGGAATATGAATACCATCCAACGCTCCCAAAGCCTTTACGTGGTCCCAAAGCTTTGTTTAAACGTTCAAGATCATGGGAATTGCAGCTGTCATCACATGTGGCCAATTTGACCAAGAGACCAAGGGCATTTTTGGATTTTCAGCAAGATTAGGGTTTAGTTTTTTAGCATTTGTATTATTTTATTCTTGTATTCTAGAATTATCCTTAGCTTAGTATAAAATGAGGTGTCATGTGCCTCATTTGTTTTGTTCCAAAAATTTTGTAAGATTTTAAGCTTATTAATGAAAATGAAATGTTTAATCTTTTGCAAAAATCTGAGTTCCAAGTTTTCTACTTTATTAGTTTAATCATAGTCATTGTTTGGAAAATAGTTAAGTTTTGGAAGTTTTTAGTTTACAAGAAGATTTTCAGAAAAACGTTTTCTTGAAGTTTTTTTTGGACCAAAGCTTTCAAAATCTCAAATCCAGTGATGAATTGAAGTGAAAGTGGATTTTCAGTGTTGGATTACTTGTTTTGATAAATTTTTGTCCATATTTCTTCTAGTTAAAGTTGGGTTTTATTTGGTTTCAAAAAGTCAGTTTCAAAAGGTTCATCATTTTTTATGAGCTATAAGGAATAAGATGGCTTAATTAATAAGCCAGGCTTATAATCTTATAAGCTGATTATCCAGGTCACATCTTCTTTCCCTTGTTTGGTTTTAGCAGGTTCACAAATTAGGCATATTGGATGAGGTGTGGGCTTTGTTAGTTCATCTTCATCATCTTCTTCTCATACCAACAGCAGCTTCTAAATCCCATAAGCTCAAGCCTCCTGCTTGAGGGAGAAGGCATAAGCATGCCTTTGTGATGCTTGGATGTAAGCTCACAGGGTAAAACTCTTAAACCCTCTATACTTGTTTGGAAATTGTGTGTTAGGGTGATTTATTGAACAAGACTGTTTGATGTTAGGACAAATGCTTGATATTGTCTATTTGTTGATTTGAAACATGTTAGGATAGGTTAGAATGATCTTGGTGCAAGTTTGAACTCAATCACTTTGTTAATTTTCATTTTCTGTATTTAAGGGGGTGTTTAGATTTAGGTTTAAAATCAATTGGTGAAAAGCTTTTGGTTAAAAATCAGTTTAAACTCACTCATTTTAATAGTATTATGATATATCAGTAAGTTGTGTTGGATTTGGTAGCTTTTAAAAGAGTTTGCATGAAAAACGTTTTGGTACACATAGCTTAGATAATAAGTATTCTATAATCTGCTTTGATTTTGTGATTTTTGCCATCATGTCTTGTAGATTGTTAGGATATTGGTTAAGTTAGGATTGAGAGTTGATTTGTGGAAGCTTGTGAGTGAATTGAGTGAGTTTTGGCCAACCAAAACTCACCCAATTGCACAACACATCAGCAAAAGATAACCAGAACACCTATAGCACATACTGTGACTGTCATAGGGGTAATTGTGGTTGATTTTTGTGAAGTAACTTGTGTTTTTAGTATTTATTCGACTCCCCACAACCCAACTTGTTGTGGGGGTGCTAATCATTGCTAATAACACCAAGCAACAGACAAGTTATAAGCCAAAACACCCACAGACCTGTGTGTGTCAGTGGGAATTGAGCATCCACTGACACAAGGCATACTCTAGCCGTTGTTATCACTGTAGCATTTTTACAAAATCTGGGCACGTTTTTGTAATATCTAGGGTTAAATCTTGTTAGATTTTAAAAGTTTATGTGTTTTTGTTGTTAGAATATCACCAGGTTCAAGTTTTAATAAAAAGAAAAGTAAAAAAAAATTATGCAAAAAGGATGTGGACAGGACTCGAACCTACGCCACTCCTCTCACACACATAAGCCTTAACCATTGCGCCCTTGGGTCTTTTACTGATCAAGGGTGCTTTGGTTTGTTACTTAAAAAGTTTTTGAATCTGCTTATTAAATTCAATTCGAATGAATATAAGCTGATTCCAGCTTATTTAATAAGCTTTTTCGCCATTTTGTATATTTCTTTCGTTTCTAGTATAGTTTAGGACTTTTTGGAATAAAGTTTTTATTTTTCACGTTACTTAATTATTTTCTATAATTATTTTATTACCCGTATTTTGATAATTAATATAAAAATAGTTTAAGTTAGTTTAAAATTTTATAAAAAATATTTTTAAGTTTAATTTAAATAGTTTAGGGTTTACATCCATTAAAGTTTTCAAATTAACTTATTTTTGATTTTATTTAATTTTAGTGTTTTTAATTAACTTTAAAAATTAATATAAAATTTTTAAAAAAGGTTTTGGACTTTTTGGTTTTCAATTTTGTCTTATTTTTATTTTTGTTAGCTTAAGTTTAAAATTTGGTTATTTTTAGAGACATTTTAGGTTTTTGTCGGGTTTACGATTTCGCGTATTCGTCGTCGTAGCATAGTTTTTAGAATACACCATCTTTAATTTTTTCTTCTTCTCATCTAAAAATGACACTATTCCAAACTTGGTTTTTATTTTGGCACCTAATACACACACCTCCTCCGAGGACGAACCCGCACTTAATCGGTTTCGCATTTTTCCTAAAACGTGCAACTTTTACTTGCCACATTTATACGGTGTTTTCCTAAACGCGTATTTCTACGACTATCAAATGGCGCCGCTGCCGGGGAGGTGTTTTTAGTGCCATACTAGATATCGTGTTTGTGTGTGTAGTGCGTTTTCGCTTTTTATTCTAGGAAAGCGTAAATAACGTACATACTCCCCTTTTATTTTTATTAATATATTATAATATATCCAAAAAACCGTGTTTAGTTTTTCTAAATTAAACACACCAAAAAATCATTTTACTATATTGTAGATATACCATTATCGTTTTATGGTTTTCTTTGTGAATATATTACTATATTGTACTTACGTAGAACAATAAATACACAAGTACTCCAAAATCGTGAAAACGCAACCTTGATTCGGTATTTCATCACTCGATCATTGTATTGGAATCCAAAGCAAAAGTTTAAAGGCAAAATAGATAAATACTTTCGTGAGGCTTAATTTCAATTAACACAAACTTTAAGGTGGGTATAAGGCGGTTGTATTTCACGACCTAAGGGAAAAAGGCTCTTAAGTGCTTATCGCCGCCACGTTTCCCCCGCTTGCTTGTGCGTGTTTTGAGAAAGAGGGCTAATCGAGGGTTTGCCGCCCAAGTATTATCTACGTATACTATATTTGCTTGTTTTCAAGATTAAACCCTCTTGAACGTTTTGGTGTTCCACCAACGTTCTAAATTCATCGAAGGCGTTCACCCCACGTGATCGTTTTCATTCTTTGAGGCTCCTTTAATCGAGAAATCGATTCGAGGAGAGATTTGTAGATTTTTTTCTACGTAATACACCAAAAAAGAAATCAAAAAAATTAAAAAATAATCAAAAATGAAAAATATTCTTCTTACCCTTATGAATTAATTCTTTTTCTAACCCTCTAGTGTTTCATAACACCATTCTCGTTTCGCCATGTCCAACGATGGATATTACTCTTGTCCATATTGTGGAGGCCCGCCCGACGGTGGTAATTGCTTTAATTGCGAGATTTATGGAGGAAGGGAGGGGTATATATACAACTCCCCACAACGAGACGATAGTTATGAATTTCATTCCTATGACCAAACTCCACAACCGCCTTCGTCTTATTCGTGTGATTTTTGCGGTTTGGAGCACGATTTTGGATTTTGTTGTACGAATTATAATGACCCCGAACCGAATCCTAATTTCTTTGACCAATCTTCGCAATATCCACCGTCATATTCATGTGAGTTTTGTGGAAACGCACCTCATTATGGATACGATTGTCAACCGATCAACTACAATACGTCTTTTGACAATCAATTCTCCGGTTTTGACCAATCACCCCCACAAAAAATTTTCGATGATGATCTCGGTATGAGTCGCGACGAGAGATTAAAAAAAACTGAAATGCTTTTTCAACAAATTATGGAGAAAAAGGAACTTTCAATCGTCGAAGTGATCGAGGAGAACATCAAAGATATGGAAGAGGAGAAACGACGAATAAATCAAGAAATAAAAGATATCTCTAATGACCTAAGCATTAGGAAATATCATAGAGAAGAAATAAGTGACGAGTTTAGAAGAGAGTGTGAGATTAAAACGAAACAACTTTTACAAATCTATAATGGTTTAAGCATCGATATCCGTCGTAAGAGAGAGGAACAAGAACGAGAGTAGCATCTAGCTAATTGTGATCTCACGTATCCTATTTATAACGACGACGACTGTGACAATCCGTCAATTTATGGTTGATATTTTATTCTCAAATATTATTTAAAAATATTATTTTAATGTTATATTATGAACTCACTTATTTTTGGGAAGTAATTTGGATTTACGTCTTGAGGTAGCGTCGACTACATCTAAACCAGAGGATTCTACGTTACGTGCTTACGTTTACATACACCGTTTTTGGTGACAGTCTGACATTTCAGAAAATAAATTTATCCGTGAATATTATTTTGGGATTTTAATTTTGAGTTGGTTCATAAACTCACATATTTACGAGAAGAGATTAGGACTTACGATTTTAATTTAACGTCCTTTACGTCTAAACCGGAAACCTTAGGATTTCGTATTTACGTTTTCGAACTCCGTTTTTGATGAGACAATTTTTATTAGATTCGTTTTGTGCCTTTGATTCATAATTTATGAAAACGTTTTTCGTAAAATGACCCGAGGGCACGCAAATCGAGAAAACTAGAATCGAGGAGTACCCGTAAATAAATGGGGATGAGACAAGTGGGACACTTGTCCCACCCCTACTATAACCGGCCACAACACTACAACACATCACTTGATGTGTCAAAGTGTTAGCATAATACTTACACATGTAAGCTAAGCTTACATTGTAAGACACCAACATCAAAACCACTAAACACAACCATTAGTTTTCATTTCTTACATGCAAAATCCACCAAACTCTCCTCCTTCTCTCCATCTATGCCATCCCACCACCACCTTAAACACCACATTTGATCTAAATTTATCCATGAAATCCTATGTTATTCTTGCACAAGATGATGCCCTTTTGAAGCCCTATTGATTAGTGGTGATTATAACAACCAAGGAGGAGTTTCTATGGAGTCTTAGGGCTGATTTTCCACAAGGAGTTCTTGAAGAATGATGGTCTTGAAGATGGTCTTGGTTTATCACAAGTTTCTCCATCAAAATCCATGTCTTGATCATAACCTACATCATCATGGTGGTATAAAGATTGTTCTCCCCATCTTCTCGTTGATTTGATTATGTAATCATGTATTTTATTTCCTATTGTATATGTATATGATGAATATATGATGATAAAAACATTGTGTGGGGATTTGGTGTTGATAATCATGGGTAAAAAGATGAAAAACTATATGTAAAAATGGTTAATCTTGCTTAAATTGTAGGCTGTATAAAAACAGTAAGTAACCAAATTATAAACTGATAAAATGGCATGGTGGAATCAATTTACAGTAAGTATTAGATGTCATACACATGTGAGAGTTGGCCATGCAATGGAATCATCAAAATGAGTAAGATATGATCAAAACAAAATTAGTATACCAATCTGAATAGTCTGTTTTGTAGGGACTGTTAAGGATACTTATACATGGATTGAGAAGTAGCTATAACTAACTTATTTGTAGCACATAATATTAAGTTTATGTCATCCAAAAATGAGATTCTATCTCCTTATAGAACTCAAGATATGATAACAATGGTGAAAGTGAAACTAAAAATCAGATTTTGTGAAATTAAAGTTTAATATTATTATATAAGCACTCAAATAAATATAGAATAAAATGTGAAATAAAACCCACTAACTTATATATTTCATTTATATAAATATGCATAAGGATAAATAAATGGAAATTATATAAAAATGGTAGTTTGGTAAGTTTTATAAGTTATGAAAACTATATACTAAGTTTTACGTCTTTTCGGCTAAAATCGAAAGATTAACGTTTTTGTCAAATAAAACTTAGACGGTCGGACCCGTCTAATATAAACTTTTATAAACTCACATACTGATATATGAACTTATATAACAAGTAAAAACCGATAAAACCCGAGCTTTACAACATATAGACATTAACGGGCCAAAGTAGCCTTAATGGACAATAAACCCGACTAATTTGGTAAAACACTTATAAATTTAATTATTGGGCTTAACTCATTTGGGCCCAACATATAAAGTATAATACTGATAATAAAGGTATAATTGGGCTAATGAATAGTATTGGGCTTGTAATAGGCCCATTGGGCTTCAAAATGTAAACAAGTTGAACTAGTGTAACTAGTCTTGAAAATTTCCAATACATAAACACTAAAATGAGTAAATGAGAATATATAAACCCACTTGATCATCATCATATGTATAAAGTCATCATATATATACATAATTGTTATTTTTATAAAGTCATTGGACAAGAGTCTAAGACAAAGTATTGTTTGTCTAGGTTTCCGTGATTGAAGCACGTACCGTACATCCGAATTGCCGATAACCCGCTTTCCCACAGCAATGTGAGTTTATAGCCTTGCACTCTTTTAAATGTTTTTATGAAATGTTTTATAAACCCGCGAGGGAGATAACATGTTAGCTTTTATAAAATAGGACACTAGTTGTCATAGATTGCTTGTTTATTGATTTGGACCCGAATGATTATATGACCTGATGAATGATTAAATGACCCGATAGATGAAATAAAATGGATTATTAAAGTTAGTTTATGTCACTAAAAGTCCCATTAGCATGAATTGTGAACTACCGGGATTTGGTAGACGCTTATGCATATAATAGTACTATTTGGGGACGATCACCCCAGTTCGCGCCTTGACGGTTAATCCCCGTCGTGCCACATTCATTGGTAAGCGAATTTATGTATGAGAAGATTTACACAAGCGTGATTATTGTGACGACACGCTAATTTAGATGGGCAAATGATTGTCGGGTTAGCTACCCGTTGTTTGGTTTAGTAAGGTAACAATGTCATGCGGCTTATAATAATCCAATTAACGAAATACTGCTATACGCACCGAATTACGATATATTGCCTGACTAGCAATACGGGGTCATATTATTGATATTATGTTTGTGTTTTGGTTTTACATAACCATATTCATATAACGGTTTTTATTTAACTCTACACGACGTTATAAAACGTATTGTATGATATTTTTACGACATTGGTTCGTATAATGATTTTGAAGGCGAAAGCCTATATTATGATTTTGATAAGGATTGTATAAAAATGACTTTGGCTATTTTATGGCCTATTACAAAGATTTGTACAAAATGATTTTCGATAATAATTTTATACCGATGTTATATTGATGGATTTATTAAACTCTATGAATTCACTCGGCGTTATCGCTGACCTTTTCTTTTAACATGTTTTATCTCAGGTACTTGAAGGTAATTCTCGGGAAGACAACAAGAATTCATGGCCCGCATTTAAATAATAATTTTCATTCAAATGCTTTGTAAAAATGTATGAAATGACCATGACTTGGGACCTATGTAACTTTGATATTTATGAATAGAAATGCTTTATTATTAAAACGACGCGACTTTTAAGCGTTGTCTATGATGTAAGTAATGTGCTATCCCGTAACACCAACTAGTCTTCCGCTGTATTGAGTTGTATAAATTTTGGGGTGTTACAGTTTGGTACCAGAGCTCTCGTTATAGAGAACGAAAGATTTTTAAAACCAAGGTTTTGAATAAAACATTTCAAAATCTTTTAACTAAAAACATTTTTCTAAAAATGTCTAAAAATCTTTTGACTATAACGGTGCCGAAGAATTCCGGAGTTACCGACAAGGCCAGACTGAGAAGTGTTATTTTAATATATATATAACTTGGATTATATATATATATATATATATATATATATATATATATATATATATATATATATATATATATATATATATATATATATATATATATATATATATATATATATATATATATATATATATATATATATATATATATATATATATATATATATATATATATATATATATATATATATATATATATATATATATATATGTATATATATATATATATATATATATATATATATATATATATATATATATATATATATATATATATATATATATATATATATATATATATATATATATATATATATATATATGATGTAATTTGATTACATGATTGTTTGATGATTATTTTGATATTTATACGAGGTATTTATACGATGTAGATTGACACAAGGAACCCTAAATCCCCTAGTAAATTAATCGAAGCTATTCTCGTAGGAATTCTAGCTATCCTAGATCTAAACCAAGTTGTGGATCTTTATGATCCCGACAAATGGTTGATATTCGTAGAAATGTTGATATTAGTTGATTGTGATCTTGAAGAAGAATTGGCGAGATTAAATCTGATATCGATGTCATGACGATCTTTCCTTATAGAGTGGAGTTTGACAAAACGTTACCACCTAGAAAGATGTCGTCTGATTCGTTGTCATCCAATTCTTAAATTGAATTCGAAAGGGTGAATGCTGCACTTGAGGCTGTCATTGGAACCATTACCCAAAAGCCTCATGTCACTAGTACCTTTCTGAGAAGTCTAATTGAATGTGTGAGTCATTTCATACTAGTGACTCATTTGATAACTATTGTTGTAAGTGTTATAGGATTGGAATTAAGGGTTGATAATATCGAGCTTTTATTGCCCTATGAGGTAGGATATCGAAATGAGAATAAGTTGCTTGAGACTTGAATAAAGTAAAATTTAATTCGTATGTAATATGAAATTGTTAAGAGAAAGTCATTAAGTTCTGTGATTGAATTATAAGGTTTTAAATGATTGTTGATTCGTGTTAAGTGTTGTTCCTAGGCCATTTTCCAATGACGAGGATGCCCAGTGTCCAACAAGTAAATTGAAGAAATCTTCTTCTGAATTGGGACCGATGGATCTTCTGGGACAGGTGGGACACCTAATGATTCTTGTAGATTAGTATTCATTGTGGTATCTTTTAAAAATCCCCAACTTAACTGAGACATCAGTTGGTAGGATGAGTTCTTGAAATTGTATGACATAGTGGCACGTAATGTGTTACAGTACAATTTTGACTTGTTTATGATTAATGAAGACTACCTTTGATTGCTAAATCCTACATGTATCGATGTTATCCATCTTTTATTGTTTCATCCTAATGTTTGCATTAGTGATGCAACCATTGAACAAGTACTCATCTCTATTTGAGTTACGTTGTGAATTATTCTTTTTGAGTGCCATCGAGATCATGAATCTCATGATTATTTGGCTAAAGCTCATTTCCTATTATATTGTGGTTAGTTCTTGGTGAACAACTTTTCATCACTCTTTTGCAGATCACTCATTGTTTTTATAAGATAAAACAGTATCCCTTGAGAAAAATTGAATTTTCATCACTATAAGGATTATTCCAAGTGAGATTTACAAGTGATCGTTATCGAAATGAAGTTATTTATAAAACACCTTGGAAAACTTAATTGTTTTCATGACAAAGAAAATCTTTGTAAATTTATTTTTGATTCTTATTTAAGAATTAAGCATGAAAATGTTTTTATTATAAACATGATGATAAAATTTTGACGAACTGAGTATTGCATCGTTAATCTTGAAATTGTATATAGTTGCGCACCTACATACAATTTGGAAGAGACCATGCAAGGCTGATTAGTAGTCACCATGAAATTATTATAAACACTAAATTTTCTTTGAAGATTGTGAAAGATTAAAATTTTATGAGATCTGCAAAAAGTGCAAAATAGGGACACCTACATATGTGCCTGTAGCATCTATTCTTCCGAGTCGAATTTACTCATCTGTGGAACTTGTATTGTTTGACAATTCTTTCTTGTCCAATTCTCCCGTAGTGAGATTCTTAGAAAAAGTATCTGATTACCGAGTGTTGATACCCGACTGGATGTATTGACGTTCTTATCATTTCTTATGATTTGATTTCATTTGAATGACCTGGGTAACAATCCGATGAGCTTTTGAATGCGTACTCAAATTATGAAAACATAGGATATATTCATATTCGTTAATGTTTTCGTCTGTATCTGATTTGAAATTCTCTCCCGTAGATTATGCGTTGACCTTACTCTTTTAAGGTTAGTTATGTCTCCATATATCCTTGAATTTGTGAAGGATTATGAATTATTATTAGTCTTTTGAGAAGTTCACATCTTATCAACGGTGATGAAACTGGAAAGTTGATAGTGCCAATAGAATGAATTGATTGATTATGACATGACGACATTGTATTAATTGATGGGAACTCGAGTAGAATTCCCCTAAAAGATAAGATGTTGATTATCAAAAGTTACTTAAATAATTCTTGATGGATGACCATATCCTGCATTTAGACTTGAAATTATACCATGAATGGTTGTTAATTAGTCATAGATATTATAATCTAGAAAGAACTTAAAATAAATATATTAAAAGATGTTTATGTTATCTGAAACCTTAGGAGGTATTTGCTGGTAAATTACCTAGACTTTCGCCATTAAGGCAAGTTGAAATTGGTATTGATTATATTCCCGGTGCTGCACCTGTGGCTTGTGGCTTGTGCACTATACGACAGCACCATCTGAATTAAAAGAATTACCGTACAACTGAGAGAGTTGTCGGAGAAATCTTTTATTCTACCAAGCTCGTCATCATGAAGAGCTATGGTGTTATTATTTCTTATATTTATTGATTACCGTGAACTAGGTAAATTGACGACTAAAAATCTATATCCACTACCCAAGATTATAGATTTGTTCGATCATATACAAGGTTCTAGTGTATGTTTTAAAGATTTGATCCACGACATGGTTATCATCAACTTTGCGTCCGCGAAAAAGATTATCTAATCCAATCACTACATCCAGAACTTGTAATGAACATTATGAGTTTCACATGATGTCGTTTGGATTGACCAGTGCACATGTAGCATTCATAAATTTGGTGAACCACGTGTGTAGGCTGTAATTTGATAAAATTCATGCTCGTGATCATTAAGAACCATCTGTTTGTTTATAAGAGTAAGAAGGAGTTAATAATTATTTATAGATTGCTCTGAATTGGCCGAACAATGAAAACCTGTACCTTGGATAATTAACATGAGATTTAAGACTAAATCCTTTACATTATTTGACCGTGTGATTAATAAGATAATGGAATCTATAATGACTTTTCAAAAATTTGAACCATTTGAGACTTTGGGTTTTACCAAAAAGAAAGTAAAAATATGTTTTGACAAATGTTTTATCAAAAATAACTTTTGAGGGATTATTCTCTTATACCCAGAACATTTAACTAAACTCCTGTTTAGGTGTAGATGGTTGTGTATACCTCAAGACAACCTAAGAAGGATTGAGGAAACCATTTAAACCATGACTTGAAAATTTGAAACGATAATTTACGCTTTTCAACTAAGAAATTTTTGACCAAAGTATAACCAAAGATTTTTTGAACATTTACGAATCTTATTAATTATTTTCGATAAATCAACAAAAATCGTATTAATTAAATTCAAATTTATTTTGAACATTTTTCTATAATTAGACAAACTGAGAAAATTTAAAATTTTTACGGTTACGTTTCATAAAATTAAATATTTATTATTTAATTACTTGTAATATTTATCGACGCTTTAAACGTCGGATTGAACAAAACTAATAAAAATGATAGTTGAGACGAAACTAAAAGTTAGAAAATATGAAGAAAGAATTTCTGAGTAAATTATAGACATGATAATTATTGCATCAGGAAAGATGAATGTAAATACTGACGTATTATGTAAAAAGGATAAAGAATCAATTAGGATGTGTTCCTTAATAATGAATGTGCAAAATAAATTGCCAAACAATTTAAAAATAGCCGATGCTTGTAAGAAGGATAATATAGATAATAAAAGGGGTTCGCGGCTAATGTGAACCATTAGAATTGAGAAGCCGATAGCGTTAAATGTATAAAAGGCCGCTTGTGGTTGCCTAAATATGGAAGATTCCGAGATTTAGTTATGTTGGAATCTCATAAGTATAAGTATTCTAATCACGTCATTTATGATTAAATGTATCTTTATCTGAAGAAGTTGTACTGATTGCAAATTATGAAGGCATACACCGCCTCATACATTAGTAAACGTCTAGCTATTGCAAAGGTCATCATCTGAATTTGATTCGATTTGGGTCATCATCGACAGACTGACCAAATATACTAATATCATTCCTGTTAATGATAGATTCTTGATGAAGAAATTGACTCTTTTGTATTTAAAGGAGTTATGTAAACATGGTGTGCCTGTATCGATCATCTCTATAAAGATCCTCGCTTCGCATCAAATTTCTAGAGATTTGCTCAGAAGTCATTGAGAACGAATCTTGATGAGTGTACTGTACCACCCCAATCGAAGGGACGAGGTAAAGTAACGATACAAAATACTATAAGTGCTGTTTTATGTTTTAATGATTGACCTTTGGTAATAAACTGTAAAATCGTTTTCCTTTGGAGAGATTATGCTTGATAATTATCGTGTTAGGATCTAGATCGAATCTTGTTAAGATTTATATATTAGAGCATCTTTAAGCAGGAGTTGAGATGAAGACACCCGACATACACCCATTGTAAGTTGGACATGTCTTTTAGGTTTAAGGTTTCCTATGATGGCGAACCTAACCTTACAAAAATACTCGACCCGCGAGACCTGAAATGATTGTTGAAATTAGGATCTGATTATTGACTGCCGGTAGTGGGCAGGAGATTATGTGAATATGAAATGTAGATCTCGAAGTGCCAGATGGGTAGCGAAGTTATGCCAAAAATATTAACCATGGAAAAATGAATTGATGATCTGAAAGATCATGGGATATAAGTCCCCGTTGTATGGGACCATTGAGATGATGTAAAAGATTGGTTTGAAAGGCATATAAGCTGGATCTACCCTAGGACTTCAAGAGCTGCGTGAATTATGTTTCATATATCGAACTTGATAAAATGCCTATCAAGTGAAAATCTGATTGTTTCTTAGTAAAGTTTAGATCGGCGAAAAGTTGCATTCATCAGAAACCCGTGAACATCATGGATAGAGAAAGTAAGTCAACATTAAGCCTGATCTTATTCCCGTAGTTATGTTTGATGATACTCGCGTATTATAATGAATTACACTTGTGAGAAAAGACCGAATGTGGAGGAAATACCCACATGGCTTAAACTCTATAAGAAGCGAGTAGTAAGGTAAGATGATCTTTCAGGACAAAGATCCTGTTTAGGGGTAAATGCTGTGACAATCCGTCAATTTATGGTTGATCTTTTACTCTCAAATATTATTTAAAAATATTATTTTAATGTTATATTATGAACTCATTTATTTTTGGGAAGTAATTTGGATTTACGTCTTGAGGTAGCGTCGACTACGTCTAAACTGGAGAATTCTACGTTACGTGCTTACGTTTACATACACCGTTTTTGGTGACAGTCTGACATTTCAGAAAATAAGTTTATCCGTGAATATTATTTTGGGATTTTAATTTTGAGTTGGTTCATAAACTCACATATTTACGAGAAGAGATTAGGACTTACGATTTTAATTTAACGTCCTTTACGACTAAACCGGAAACCTTAGGATTTCGTATTTACGTTTTCGAACTTCGTTTTTGATGAGGCAATTTTTATTAGATTCGTTTTGTGACGTTGATTCATAATTTATAAAAACGTTTTTCGTAAAACGACCCGAGGGCACACAAATCAAGGATACTAGAATCGAGGAGTACCCGTAAATAAATGGGGATGAGACAAGTGGGACACTTGTCCCACCCCCACTATAACCGGCCACAACACTACAACACACCACTTGATGTGTCAAAGTGTTAGCATAATACTTACACATGTAAGCTAAGCTTACATTGTAAGCCACCAACATCAAAACCACTAAACACAACCATTAGTTTTCATTTCTTACATGCAAAATCCACCAAACTCACCTCCTTCTCTCCATCTATGCCGTCCCACCACCACCTTAAACACCCCATTTGATCTAAATTTATCCATGAAATCCTATGTTATTCTTGCACAAGATGATGCCCTTTTGAAGCCCTATTGATTGGTGGTGATTATAACAACCAAGGAGGAGTTTTATGGAGTCTTAGGGCTGATTTTCCATAAGGAGTTCTTGAATAATGATGGTCTTGAAGATGGTCTTGGTTTATCACAAGTTTCTCCATCAAAATCCATGTCTTGATCATAACCTACATCATCATGGTGGTATAAAGATTGTTCTCCCCATCTTCTTGTTATTTTGATTATGTAATCATGTATTTTCTTTCCTATTGTATATTTATATGATGAATATATGATGATAAAAATATTATGTGGGGATTTGGTGTTGATAATCATGGGTAAAAAGATGAAAAACTATATGTAAAAATGGTTAATCTTGCTTAAATTGTAGGCTGTATAAAAACAGTAAGTAACCAAATGATAAACTGATAAAATGGCATGGTGGAATCAATTTACAGTAATTATTAGATGTCATACACATGTGAGAGTTGGCCATGCAATGGAATCATCAAAATGAGTGAGATATGATCAAAACAAAACTAGTATACCAATCTGAATAGTCTGTTTTGTAAGGACTGTTAAGGATACTTATACATGGATTGAGCAGTAGCTATAACTAACTTATTTGTATCACATAATATGAAGTTTATGTCATCCAAAAATGAGCTTCTATCTCCTTATAGAACACAAGATATGATAAAAATGGTGAAAGTGAAACTAAAAATCAGATTTTGTGAAATTAAATTTTAATATTGTTATATAAGCACTCAAATAAATATAGTATAAAATGTGAAATAAAACCCACTAACTTATATATTTCATTTATATAAATATGCATAAGGATAAATAAATGGAAATTATATAAAAATGGTAGTTTGGTAAGTTTTATAAGTTATAAAAACTATATACTAAGTTTTACGTCTTTTTCGGCTAAAATCGAGAGATTAACGTTTTTGTCAAATAAAACTTAGACTGTCGGACCCGTCTAATATAAACTTTTATAAACTCACATACTGATATATGAACTTATATAACAAGTAAAAACCGATAAAACCCGAGCTTTACAACATATAGACATTAACGGGCCAAAGTAGCCTTAATGGACAATAAACCCGACTAATTTGGTAAAACACTTATAAACTTAATTATTGGTCTTAACTCATTTAGGCCCAATATATAAAGTATAATACTGATAATTAAAGTATAATTGGGCTAATGAATAGTATTGGGCTTGTAATAGGCCCATTGGGCTTCAAAATGTAAACAAGTTGAACTAGTGTAACTAGTCTTGAAAATTTCCAATACATAAACAATAAAATGAGTAAATGAGAATATATAAACCCACTTGATCATCATAATATGTATAAAGTCATCATATATATACATAATTGTTATTTTTATAAAGTCATTGGACAAGAGTCTAAGACAAAGAATTGTTTGTCTAGTTTTCCGTGATTGAAGCACGTACCGTACATCCGAATTGCCGATAACCCGCTTTCCCACATCAACGTGAGTTCATAGCCTCGCATTCTTTTAAATGATTTTATGAAATGTTTTATAAACCCGCGAGGGAAATAACATGTTAGCTTTTATAAAATAGGACACTAGTTGTCCCGATTGCTTGTTTATTGATTTGGACCCGAATGATTATATGACCTGATGAATGATTAAATGACCCGATAGATGAAATAAAATGGATTATTAAAGTTAGGTTATGTCACTAAAAGTCCCATTAGGATGAATTGTGAACTACCGGGATTTGGTAGACGCTTATGCATATAATAGTACTATTTGGGGACGATCACCCCAGTTCGTGCCTTGACGGTTGATCCCTGTCGTGCCACATTGATTGGTAAGCGAATTTATGTATGAGATGATTTACACAAGCGTGATTATTGTGACGACACGCTAATTTAGATGGGAAAATGATTGTCGGGTTAGCTACCCGTTGTTTGGTTTAGTAAGGTAACAATGTCATGCGGCTTATATTAATCCAATTAACGAAATACTGCTATACCCACCGAATTACGATAAATTACCTGACTAGTAATACGGGGTCATATTATTGGTATTATGTTTGTGTTTTGGTTTTACATAACCATATTCATATAACGGTTTTTATTTAACTCTACACGACGTTATAAAACGTATTGTATGATATTTTTACGACATTGGTTCGTATAATGATTTTGAAGGCGAAAGCCTATATTATGATTTTGATAAGGATTGTATAAAAATGACTTTGGCTATTTTATGGACTATTACAAAGATTTGTACAAAATGATTTTCGGTAATAATTTTATACCGTTGTTATATTGATGGATTTATTAAACTCTATGAATTCACTCGGCGTTATCGCTGACCTTTTCTTTTAACATGTTTTATCTCAGGTACTTGAAGGTAATTCTCGGGAAGACAACAAGAATTCATGGACCGCACTTAAATAATAATTTCCATTCAAATGCTTTGTAAAATTGTATGAAATGACCATGACTTGGGACCTATGTAACTTTGATATTTATGAATGGAAATGCTTTATTATTAAAACGACGCGACATTTAAGCGTTGTCTATGATGTGAGTAATGTGCTATCCCGTAACACCAACTAGTCTTCCGCTGTATTGAGTTGTATAAATTTGGGGGTGTTACAACGACGATAGCGACATTTTTAATATCAACTCGTCTTGTGAAACCATTACTCCTATACCCACTACAGAATGCGATGCCTATCTAAGCATGGGGGAGACAAATCTTAGCACTAATGCTAGTGTCGAGATCCCTATTCCAATCCAAAGTGAGCCTACGGTTCTCTCCGAAGATGAGGTAAGTGATTTTTCTCTCGATGAATTTTTCCATGAAGATTCTAACAAGGCAAATCACAATAGTGAGTGTAAATCGATTTCATGTGATGATGTCTCTCCCAGTGACACTTCGGGTAGAGAATCATTGACTTTTTCGAACCCGCTTTTCGATGATGATTTTTCCACTAGTGATGACGAGTCACTACTTGATGAGGAAGTTTGTGTCGACGAATTTAAAATCTACTCGAATTCCCTTTTTGAATTTAATGAAGAGTTCGTTTTTGGTGACGTAAATCCTCTCTTTGATGAGACGTTCGAGGACATCGAGAGTGAGGATTATAAGGATCCAAAACTTGATGAGCCGGATTTTCTAGTCACCCTCGCAAAGTCTCATATGGATGAGCCTTCTATTTTAACTCGTGATGCTTGCATTCTCGAGGGATTCACTGATTGACCTCCTCTCGATGAGAATGAGGATTTCAATGAGGCATTTGCCATAGAACCGGGAGGAGACTTTGAGACCCCCATTTTTATTGATTCTCTTTCAAATTTGCCTTCGTCTCAAGATAATCCTACCCACCTTCTCGGTTCTCATGACTACACGTACTTCGAGTACGTTGTAAGGAGTTTTCTTCCTTACAAAACGTACCCTCCGGCTTTGTCGTTATCATTTTCCACCATATGTGAGGATACGATCTTCGATCCCGGTATAAAGGCTTTGCCTTTACTCACGGTTGCTTTTGGGCCTTGATTACATGTAAGTCCCACCAAAAATGACCAAACCATGATTATCCCTAAATGATCACATTTATAGGGATTCGAGTCGAGCTTTTTACTCGGTTATAAAAAACAAGGTGCCTCGTGGGGGATTCTCATGCTTATCCTTGTAAATATTATCGCTTTTCTAATAGTTTAACGAGGGGACTCGTGATCTTCCAACCTTTGTTCCATGGTTGTTTGTGATTGTGATTCATTAGGTTCATCGTCATCATTGAAGCCTCTCGTGTTCGTTTTACGGATCAGTCGAGCTTCGATCGTTGCCTTTGGAGATTCCGATATCTGATGATATCCTTTTATGTTCTAACGTTTATCTTATTAGCATAGTTCATATACGACTTTTAGGTTATTCGTTTACCCTTTCCATGCTCGAGATTAATCATTCGACTACGTCTCTAGTATGGGGGTGTTTTCACCCCTAGACTCGAAACAATGAGGACAATGTTTAATTTTAGTATGGGGGGGGGGGTTGAGTAGATACTTCACCTTGCTCACGTTACCACGCAATCCAATATTCATCTTTTTGTTATCGTTTTATGCAAAATAAGGCTAAAAATTGCCAAATTTTAAAATTTTTCGTATTTATCATAAGTGTTTAAGACACGAATGTAGGTTTTCCGATGGTGAGAATAAGAGTAATTTTTTACTCGACCATGCGTGTTGAGCACTTAGCTTCGATTCCTTAACTTTTTAGGCTAATGAGGACGAGAAATGATAGAGTTATTTATAAGTCTCTAATCTTTTACGATCTCATGTGTAGTAATTATTGCTTATTCTCCCTAAGATTTTATAAATAAATTGTAAATAAATATTGATTTAGCGGTTTAGTCTCTATTGTTGGTTTCTAGTTGATTTTAGTAGCTTCCATGTAATTAAATTGGGAAAACATTGAGGATTCGCCAGCTCACGGTTTTGAAGTATTGGCACCCGAATAATCAAAGGCTTCACCCAATAATAAGATTTCAAGTGCTCATCTAAATTAAGCAAAAATTTGAAGCTCACAAGGCCGAAAAATCTATACAAAGTTGAAAGTGAATAAAGCCTTAATCTTTGAAGCCGTAAAGATCCAAAATTCGCTTTAGCGTGAGGATATACGTCAAGTCATAATAAACACCTCATGGCAAGGTTAAATAAAAGACAAGGGCAAGACCGAAGTCATAATAAAAGCTTCATGGCGAAGTTGAATAAAAGATGGAGGTAAACCATGATAATCAAAACCACCGATAATGAGGCGGATAATAAAATTCATGGTAATAAATCTCATGTTCAAAACCGTTCTAAAAACCGTGTTTATCGATCCTTTTTGTTGACTTAATTTTATGACATCGTTGTCTATTAAGGTTGATTATTAATTCGATGATTTTGGTTACACCGTTAAGACTCTATTTTTGGACCTAATCTCTATTCACGCATAAGTCAATGATGTATCCTCGTGATCATTAAGACAAAATAAAATATAAGAGATACCAACTAGGAATAAGGGAGTCTAAGTACGTAATTAACACTAATGGGATATGATTGTATTGCTAACTTATAATGACAATGATCTCGTCACACGCTTGGCATGGAATCGAGTTAAAATCGAGGATGACGAACTTATCTCTATGAGGCATTCATGTGTTCTTATTCTATGATCCTAAAAGTCACGTTATCGTGATGAAAACAATACATTATGTCTAAAACACGTGTAGTAGTTTATTTAAATTTATGTCTTCAATAAATGTCACATAAAAATGAATTTCGGAAGTGCTATGATACTTAATTCTAGCATTGTGTGGGGACAAGACAATGGTTTAGTATGGGAGAGTGATGAGACTGCAATTATACATAGTCTCATCGTCCAAAACGGGCTTAAAACGCTTAAAATATCATCAAAATACCCCTATATATGCTTGTATTTATGCATTGTGTATTTTAGGTACGGATATCGTGAAATCAACAAAAGATCAGAAGAATGACGCAAAAACGAACACGGGAAACGAAGCTGCACAAAGAACCGGACCTAAATCATGATTTTCCTTTGAAGTCCTTGAAGTTTTGAAGATTGGCAAGATTAGTCCCTAAACTTTTGAAGACTTGTCATTTTAAACCATTGTAAATCCTCAATAATACACTTGGGTCCCTAAAATGATGAGATAATACATCTTTAGTCCTTGAAGATTAGTCAAAATACAAGAAAAGCCCTTGGAATAGTCTTACTAAAAGTTTGGTGGCCAAAATGAAAGAAAAGAAACTTTCTTATAAAGGAGAAAACGTTTGAGGCTGATTAAAACTTAAATGACAAGACCAAAGAATCATGGGGACCAAAAGTAACAAACAGCCAAACTATCCCAACCAATCCCTGCCCTCCATGTCACACCCTCCACCAATCAAATCCCTCCACATCAACCACCATACCACGTCACCTTCCACCAACGTTATTAACTGATTTTATAATCAGTTTATAATTTTCCCCCTTAAACACATTCTTAAACTAACCCTTCCCCAAAACTGGATTAAACCCACCCCTAATCCCCTATAAATCCTAATTTCCCAAAACTTCATTACCCAAAATTAACCCACCCATTTATCCAGATTGATGATTAACAACCTTTTAAACAAAACCCCAAACCCAGAATTTCCACCCCGTGACCCAAAGGGCCCCACTCGTACTCCCCTGTTACTTGGTTTGTTCATTTTTAGCAAAAATGGAATATGCATACCATCCAACGCTCCCAAAGCCTTTACTTGGTCCCAAAGCTTCGTTTAAACGTTCAAGATCATGGGAATTGCAGCTGTCATCACATGTGGCCAATTTGACCAAGAGACCAAGGGCATTTTCGGATTTTCAGCAAGATCAGGGTTTAGTTTTTTTAGCATTTGTATTATTTTATTCTTGTATTCTAGAATTATCCTTAGCTTAGTATAAAATGAGGTGTCATGTGCCTCATTTGTTTTGTTCCAGAATTTTTGTAAGATTTTAAGTTTATTAATGAAAATGAAATATTTAATCTTTTGCAAAAATCTGAGTTCCAAGATTTCTTCTTTATTAGTTTAATCATAGTCATTGTTTGGAAAATAGTTAAGTTTTAAAAGTTTTTATTTTACAAGAAGATTTTCAGAAAAACGTTTTCTTGAAGTTTTTTTTGGACAAAAGCTTTCAAAATCTCAAATCCAGTGATGAATTGAAGTGAAAGTGGATTTTCAGTGTTGGATTACTTGTTTTGATAAGTTTTTGTCCAGATTTCTTCTAGTTAATTTTTGGTTTTATTTGGTTTCAAAAGGTTCATCATTTTTTATAAGCTATAAGAAATAAGTTGGCTTAATTAATAAGCCAGGCTTATAATCTTATAAGCTGTTTATCCAGGTCACATCTTCTTTCCCTTGTTTAGTTTTAGCAGGTTCACAAATTAAGCATATTGGATGAGGTGTGGGCTTTGTTAGTTCATCTTCATCATCTTCTTCTCATACCAACAGCAGCTTCTAAATCCCATAAGCTCAAGCCTCCTTCTTGATGGAGAAGGCATAAGCATGCCTTTGTGATGCTTGGATGTAATCTCACAAGGTAAAACTCTTAAACCCTCTATACTTGTTTGGAAATTATGTGTTATGGTGATTTATTGAACAAGACTGTTTGATGTAAGGACAAATGCTTGATATTGTCTATTTGTTGATTTGAAACATGTTAGGATAGGTTAGAATGATCTTGGTGCAAGTTTGAACTCACTCGTTTTGTGAATTTTCATTTTCTGTATTTAAGGGGGTGTTTGGATTTAGGTTTAAAATCAATTTGTGAAAAGCTTTTGGTTAAAAATCAGTTTAAACTCACTCATTTTAATAGTATTATGCTATATCAGTAAGTTGTGTTAGATTTGGTAGCTTTTAAAAGAGTTTGCATGAAAAACGTTTTGGTACACATAGCTTAGATAATAAGTATTCTATAATCTGCTTTGATTTTGTGATTTTTGCCATCAAGTCTTGTAGATTGTTAGGATATTGGTTAAGTTAGGATTGAGAGTTGATTTGTGGAAGCTTGTGAGTGAATTGAGTGAGTTTTGGCCAACCAAAACTCACCCAATTGCACAACACATCAGCAAAAGATAATTAGACCACCTATAGCACATACACTGACTGTCATAGGGGTGATTGAGGTTGATTTTTGTGAAGTAACTTGTGTTTTTAGTATTTATTCGACTCCCCACAACCCAAATGATTGTGGGGGTGCCAATCATTGCCAATAACACCAAGCAACGAACAAGTTATAAGCCAAAACACCCACAGACCTGTGTGTGTCAGTGGGAATGGAGCATCCACTGACACAAGACATACTCTAGCCGTTGTTATCACTATAGCATTTTTACAAAATCTGGGCACGTTTTTTGTAATATCTAGGGATAAATCTTGTTATATTTTAAAAGTTTCTGTGTTTTTGTTGTTAGAATATCACCAGGTTCAAGTTTTTATAAAAAGAAAAGTAAAAAAATAAAAATTTGTGCAAAAAGGACGTGGCCAGGACTCGAACTTACGCCACTCCTCTCACACACATAAGCCTTAACCATTGCGCCCTTGGGTCTTTTACTGATCAAGGGTGCTTTGGTTTGTTACTTAAAACGTTTTTGAATCTGCTTATTAAATTCAATTCGAATGAATATAAGCTGATTCCAGCTTATTTAATAAGCTTTTTCGCCATTTTGTATTTTTCTTTCGTTTCTAGTATAGTTTAGGACTTTTTGGCATAAAGTTTTTATTTTTCACGTTATTTAATTATTTTCTATAATTATTTTATTACCCGTATTTTGATAATTAATATAAAAATAGTTTAAGTTAGTTTAAAATTTTATAAAAAATATTTTTAAGTTTAATTTAAATAGTTTAGGGTTTACATCCATTAAAGTTTTCAAATTAACTTATTTTTGATTTTATTTAATTTTAGGGTTTTTAATTAACTTTAAAAATTAATATAAAATTTTTAAAAAAGGTTTTGGACATTTTGGTTTTCAATTTTGTCTTATTTGTATTTTTGTTAGCTTAAGTTTAAAATTTGGTGATCTTTAGAGACTTTTTATGTTTTTGTCGGGTTTACGATTTCACGTATTCGTCGTCGTAGCATAGTTTTTAGCATACTAATACAAGGTTTTTGGCAGGTATAAAAATTTGTTCGTCTCGATTCAATTCGAACTGATTACCGGATAAAAGTGTGACTCAATTGTTCTTGGTAACTAAAAAGGGAAGTTTGGTTGTCTATTTATATTTAAAAGGTAAAAGCGAAATGTAATTAAAATAAACTAAAAAGAAATAACTAATAATTAAGGTGCGAAACAAATAATAAAACGTAAATTAAAACAAAACAATTAATAAAAATAAAACTAAACGAAGAAATTAACTTTCGACTGAAAAAATAAAATTAACCTAATGAAAAAGGAGAAAATAAAATTAAGTGGGTACTTTAAAACTAAACGAGACAAAAGCTAAAGCGGGTACTAAATAAAAGATAAAACTTAAACTTTTAGAAAAAAATACTAATACTAAAAATTGATGAAAAATTCAACTAAAAATACGTGACTTTAAATAAAAATCAGAATAACTTTCAGATTAAACTAAACGATTACGGAACAATAGTAATTAATAAACAAGTAGGCAAGCAACTAGCTCAAGCAGGCAAGCTAGCTGCTCTTTTTTTTGTTGCGAAAAAAAATAAGCAATTAGGCAGCCATGTCATTTTCATATAAATTTTCGGAATGTTGGATTGAAAATTGAAATCTTCGGAATGTGTACATGAAAATAATTTCTTCGGAATAATTTTTTTTCACAACTTTCTTCGGAATAACTTTTTTTTCAGAAATTATTTTCGGAATAATTTATTTTCAGAACATTTTTCGGAATAATTGATTTTCAGAGTTTTTACTTTTTTGGAAAATTAACTAATTTCAGAGAAATCTTCGGAATATCAAACCTTTTCAGAGAAACTTAAGATTTTCGGAAAAACAAGTAATTCAGAGAAAACTAATTCAGAGAAAATATCTTCGGAATAAGGGGCATTCTTCGGAATGTCAAAACCCTTTTTCGAAGATCTTGAAATAAAGATAAACAGATAACAAAAAAACTAAAAATCAGAAAATAAGTTAAAAATAAGCAAAAATCAAATAAGCAAATAACTAAAACTTAATCTAAAACACTTTTAAGAAAAGCTAATTCAACCACAAATTAAAAACTTGAAAAACACTAATTAATCTAAATAATAAAAATCAACGTTTAATAAAATAAACTAATAAAAACACTTAATTAAAAAAATAAGCAAAATCAAACAATAAGCATCAAACACCATAAGCTATCAAAATTAAACACATAAAAACCCATAAACATAATCAACCAAACGCATCAATAAATCAATAAACATCAAGATTAAGCAACTACATGATCATCTAAATCAACACAAGATTAATAATAAAGAAAGGAAGAATGAGAATGATTAAATGAAAAGTTTGATTAAAAGTATATGATTCAACAATTAAAACATAAAGATTAAAGATTCTAAATATTAATCTAGAGAGAGAAAGTGAAAACTAGAGAGAGAAAGTAAATCTACACTACTCCTAATATAAACTAACTAACCACCTCCTAATGACACATTAGGAGGTATTTATAGGAGGAGTAAAATGTTGGTGCTATCTTCCTTCTTTCTTCTTGTGTCGACTCGATTTAAATTCTTTGTCTTTCTCGACGTCGTCTCGGGATTTGTCGATATAATTTGAACCCGTCTTATAATTTTCTTCTTTAATTAGACTTGGTTCTTCGACTTCATTAAACTTCCGTCTTTAGACTTTTTCTTCAATAAATCTTTAGAATAGGCCTTGGACTTCCGTTCTTTTTACACTCTTGATCTTTTAACTTCGTCTTTTCTCGTTTTTCTTCGATAAAAGCCCGTGAAAGCCCGTGTTTTCTTCCCTTTTCACATTTTGATCCTAAATCACAACAAAAACACAAACCACACATAATTCCGACATTTACGACATAAAATACGCGTTTTGGCTTGGTTATTAGTATAATTAAGTGGTAAAAGGATAAGTGTTTTCACACTTATTAAATCCCCTACATTTGACCATTGCAATGTCCTCATGCAATGAATTAGTTACAACGCAAGTTTTACATTTTCCATCATAATCAATCCATCTTGGCCTTTATTAAAGAGATAGAAAATATTTAAAGGAAGAAAACTAGTAAAAAGATCAAAAACTTACCTTGGGGTTTTGGAATGTCGTGAATGATTATCACCCTCAAGTTTCGCGTTCCCGATACCAAGCTTAAAAACGAGATCATTGTTATTATAAGTTAGCAAACTTCACAAATTCATGTGGCCCAATTATTCACTTAGACTCCCTTATTCCTAGGTGTATCTCTTATATTTTATTGTTGTCTAGAATGATCACGAGGATGCATTGTTGACTTATTTCGATAGTTTATTTAGGCCGAAAATAAAGTGGGACGATTTAATCAATAGTTAGCTAAAGGACAAAATCTTTTAAAACTGCTTCTCGGGACTTCTTAAAGTTCATATCTTGGCATAACTCGCTTCACGATTTGAGACCTTTCTCGGGCCGATATTTAGCAGCAACTTCATACTTCGAATCTTGAGAGACGTTCTTGAAATTATGGTCTTCTCTTCATAATAGGAATTTCTTCACTTGAACTTTTTGAGAGATTCTTCATATTTGGACCACGACTTCTACATTTTTCTCCAATCTTTATTTGGGATTTTGATATACAACGATCCGTCTCCTTTTAGGACTTGGATCTATTTATCCTCATACCTTGTTAGGGCCTTTTTGGATAGACTTCTCCATGATCTTTAAGGGAGTATTTTATTTTCGTCGTGTGTCTCGATCCTTCATATTGATTTTTGATAAATGATTCTTCACATCACTTTTGGATCTTTAGCAACAAATTGTAGCCCTCATGTCTTGTTAGGACCTTTTCGGACTCGCCAATCTTCGCATCCCGCTTCAATAAGTTATGCCTTGGCTATGAACTCGAATTAATACCGAGCAACTTTTAAACGATCTTGGGCTAGAAGCTAAGTAACTTTTCAAATCGTTCAACCTTATTTATTGCAATTAAATTTATTAGCAAGCGATGGGAGAAAAATTTCATAATTAACTCACATAAATTCATGAAAGAATAACAAACTTATAATTGATTCTATCATCTCTCGTTCTTCACAATTTAAAATCTCAAGGAATGAGACTCGTGGATGCTTAGCCAATTAAACCAAAGTTTTGGGTTTTCAAGTCATCTATAGGATTTTGCAACTTCTTAGACTTTTTCAAGTTTAGAATTTGCGTTTTAAAGTTCCCTTGATAAACGAATTTCTAGGATCAATTATAGGAACTTGCGAAAAGTTCTTGTTCTTAACCCGTAAGGGTTAAGACTTTCGCGTTTTAAAGTTCCCTATATAAAAGCCTAGCAAAACTTTACTTAAACACGTTAAGGATACTAGCTAGAGTAAACTTGGAAAAGTAAACTCGGGTTGAGTCAAAAGATTCAAGACGTTGAAAAATGAAAACCACTTTATTAAAAGTTTTATTCTAGCAAAGAAAGTAAATAACGATAACAAAGGAAAATACTACTATATTATTAGGCCAAAATAGATTAAAGATTTTGAAAAATGTCGAAAAATCAAGTTTTCCGGTTAAAATGAGGACAAATACAAGGAAAAGCCCACTTAACTTCGATAGAAGTCCCCCTACACTTAATATAAACATTGTGCTCAATGATTAAGCATGTGGAAGTAACCTCCCCTACACTTAGGACATTGTGCACGTTGTTTAAATCTTGCTAAGGAAGAGAAAACTAAAGTGATTCCTATTTCATTCATAAATGATAAAATAATGAATCAAAAGAGTTTAGGATAGAACCGGGAAGACGGGAACACGGAATCACGGGTTGTCAAAAGTCATCAAGAATGGATCTTTGAAATAACTAATCCCTGCACATGATAAGAAAGAAAACAACAAACACATACAAGGGTCTCCCCCTATACTTATTATAAAAACAGATAAAGATAGATAGATAATCGGGTTGCCTCCCAAGAAGCGCTTGTTTTTGTTAACCTAGTCACGAGCCTGACTCGGCCCCGAATTAAATGGTCAATGGGGAAGCCTCGAATTTAATACCGGGATCAAAGACCTTGTCCTCGTTCCCGGAGGACTTTAATGAAGGAGAGGTCGGAGGATAAGTCTTAAAGGGTAGAAAAGTCCTGTCAACATCAGAAAAGTATGTGAGGTCGTGATCCACGGGAGGTGGGGTGGGTAAAGGAATAAAAATGTCATCCCCAAAAGACATATGATTATCACTGAGCGGCAAAGACGTAAAGGTGTCAATCATGGAATGGTCAATGTCACCCCCCGGGTCAAAGCACTCATCCTCCGTAATGGTGTCTAAAGGAGTGGATGAAAGGTGATCGGGAGGGGGACTTGGGACCATACCTTCATGCAGCAAATTATCAAAAATAATATCCCCCTCCGTCTCATCATCATCAATACCCGGAGGTATTGAGATAATGTCGATTTCCTCCATAGCTGTATCATTATTCTCAACTGTAGTAATAGACGGAGGTAAAGACTCGGAAATAGGAGCATAATTCAGCGCTTCAATCTTAGCAATAAGAAGATGAACTTTCAGTAATTTGTCGCGAAGAATAACGTCTTCCACCTCATCTACAAGACCAAGTTCAATGGTGAACTTCTCGTAAGTTGGAGAGAACAAATCCACATCGCCCTCATCTCCCAGAGGAGATTGAGAAATTTCAAAGGTGAAATTCTCATAGCATGGAGAAAAATCATCATCATTACGAGCGACCTCGTCCGTAAGCTCAGCAAAAGTAGGGACATCACAAACCTCCTCAAATAAGTTGTCGAGACCAAATTCACTAATCTCACTCGATAAATCACAATCCTTAGATGCATTTGGGATATCAAGAGTAGGAGTAGTAATCTCAGAAGATGGGTTGAGATCATAGATATCATCCTCGTCATCATCGTAAAAGTAGTATGGACGCACAAGAGGAGGAGTATAATCACTAAGATTAGAGACTTGCTCTTGTTGCTGTCGCTTTTCCTCCTCCCTTGCTTCGCGTATGCTAGCTAATTCTTGTTGAACGTATCGGAGTGTATTCAAAAAAATGGCTCGTTCTTCTTCACTCATTCCAACAGAAGGTTGATGATCGAGGGAGTAATGTGGGGGCTTGAAATTATAAAAACCGGAATCATAGCACGGATTTGGTTCAAAGTGATTCATCGGTTTATAATAAGAAGTATCGTGAGGGCCCCCACAATTGTTGCAACACGGGTATTGAGAGAAACCCGGTGCATTTTGTTGATATGGATCGTCATATATGGGAGAGCGTGAAATAGTGTCTTAGAAGAGAAGAATGAATTGAAATATGAATTGATCGAATTGCACGATAGACAACGGCCAAATTCGTAATTAGGGATATCCATTCCACACCGTTCGCATGAACACCATTGACAGGATTGACTACCAGAAGATGGTCTTCCACAGCCTACAGAGTCAACAAACGAATACATTAAACACAACAGATAAGCAAGAAGAATATTTTGGTGCAAAACTTTCGAAAAAGAAATTCTTTTTATGATTTTTCAAATGTTTTTGGGATTTTTGAAAAAATTTTGGCAAGAAAAATAACGTTCAAAAGTGAACGGATCCCAAAATCCAACGCGTATCTCACAAGAAACCGTTAATCTTCACGAAAAGAGCCGGCAGCAGCGCCATTTAATACAAGGTTTTTTCCAGGTATAAAAATTTGTTCGTCTCGATTCAATTCGAATTGATTACCGGATAAAAGTGTGACTCAGTTGTTCTTGGTAACTAAAAAGGGAAGTTTGGTTATCTATTTATTTTTTAAAGGTAAAAGCGAAATGTAAAAAAAAACTAAAAAAGAAATAACTAATAATTAAGGAGCGAAACAAATAATAAAACGTAAATTAAAACAAAACAATTAATAAAAATAAAACTAAACGAAGAAATTAACTTTCGACTGAAAAATAAAATTAACCTAATGAAAAAGGAGAAAATAAAATTAAGTGGGTACTTTAAAACTAAACGAGACAAAAGCTAAAGCGGGTACTAAATAAAAGATAAAACTTAAACTTTTGGAAAAAATAATAATACTAAAAATTGATGAAAACTTCAACTAAAAATACGTGACTTTCAAAATAAAAATCAGAATAACTTTCAGATTAAACTAAACGATTACGGAACAATACTAATTAATAAACAAGCAGGCAAGCTAGCTGCTCCTTTTTTGCGCGAAAAAAATAAGCAAGTAGGAAGCCATGTCATTTTCATATAAATTTTCGGAATGTTGGATTGAAAATTGAAATCTTCGGAATGTGTACATGAAAATGATTTCTTCGGAATATTTTTTTTTTCACAACTTTCTTCGGAATAACTTTTGTTTCAGAACATTTTTCGGAATAATTGATTTTCAGAACATTTTTCGGAATAATTGATTTTCAGAGTTTTTACTTTTTCGGAAAATTAACTAATTTCAGAGAAATCTTCGGAATACCAAACCTTTTCAGAGAAACTTAAGATTTTCGAAAAAACAAGTAATTCAGAGAAAACTAATTCAGAGAAAATATCTTCGGAATAAGGGTCGTTCTTCGGAATGTCAAAACCCTTTTCCGAAGATCTTGAAATAAAGATAAACAGATAACAAAAAAAACTAAAAATCAGAAAATAAGCTAAAAATAAGCAAAAATCAAATAAGCACATAACTAAAACTTAATCTAAAACACTTTTAAGAAAAGCGAATTCAACCACAAATTAAAAACTTGAAAAACACTAATTAATCTAAATAATAAAAATCAACTTTTAATACAATAAACTAATAAAAACACTTAATTAAAAAAATAAGCAAAATCAAACAATAAGCATCAAACACCATAAGCTATCAGAATCAAACACATAAAAACCCATAAACATAATCAACCAAACACATCAATAAATCAATAAACATCAAGATTAAGCAACTACATGATCATCTAAATCAACACAAGATTAATAACAAAGAAAAGAAGAATTAGAATGATTAATTGAAAAGCTTGATTAAAAGTATATGATTCAACAATTAAAACATAAAGATTAAAGATTCTACATATTAATCTAGAGAGAGAAAGTGAAAACTAGCGAGAGAAAGTAAATTTACACTACTCCTAATCTAAACTAACTAACCACCTCCTAATGACACATTAGGAGGGTATTTATAGGAGGAGTAAAATGTTGGTGCTTTCTTCCTTCTTTCTTCTTGTCTCGACTCGATTTAAATTCTTTGTCTTTCTCGACGTCGTCTCAGGATTTGTCGATATAATTTGAACTCGTCTTATAATTTTCTTCTTTAATTAGACTTGGTTCTTCGACTTCATTAAACTTCCGTCTTTAGACTTTTTCTTCGATAAATCTTTAGAATATGCCTTGGACTTCCGTTCTTTTTACACTCTTGATCTTTTGACTTCGTCTTTTCTCGTTTTTCTTCGATAAAAGCCCGTGAAAGCCCGTGTGTTCTTCCCTTTTCACAATTTCATCCTCAAATCACCACAAAAACACAAACCACGCATAATTCCGACATTTACGACATAAAATACGCGTTTTGGCTTGGTTATTATTATAATTAAGTTGTAAAAGGATAAGTGTTTTCACACTTATTACATACACCGTCTTTAAGTTTGTCTTCTTCTCATCTAAAAACGACACTGTTCCAAACTTGGTTTTTATTTTGGCACCTAATACACACACCTCCTCCGAGAACGAACCTGCACTTATTCAGTTTCGCGTTTTTCCTAAAACGTGCAACTTAATACTTGCCACATTTATACAGTGTTTTACTAAACGCGTATTTATACGACTATCATCACCCCTCCAAGGATTCATGCACGTGTATATAACATGACCTATATGGGCTATCGGCATATTTAAAATACAAATTTTCAAGATAAACTAAACATAAGTCTTTTCAAAAATATAAAACCAATCTTATAAGCTTTAACCAGGTTTTCCAGGACTTACATTATTCCGCTGCACTATAAGTTCATACTTCGAGTTCATTTTACTTATGTTTATGCTATTCATTTCCTTGTCATATATCTGTTCACTGAGCGTATTGCTTAGCCGTATATTTTCCTTCCATGTCCCAAAACGGCAGGTACCCAAGGGCGGACTTGAGCATTTGGTGCACGTGCATAGGATAGGAGTTGCCTTAAACTTCTTTCCCTTGCACTTCATTTACTTTATGCTTTCTTGGACACTTGTTTTGTCCTTCCTATCTCATTTACTTTATTTATATTTTAGGCTTATGTATAGGAACCGATGTTTGATTCTGGTTTTTCTCTTTGGGTCATGTATGTTTAGTACATATTACCTTGCATGCTTTGATGACACGCCATAACTATCCTGTGATGTTCCATTTATCAAAATGGGGTGTTACAACCGGGTACATGACCAGCGGTGCGTTATACCCACTTTATAGTTTGTCAAAAGGAGTAGGCCGTTAGATTATTATTGCAATTCACCAATCAATGTAATTCTATGTAATTTAGATCTCAAACAAATCTCAATTTTAATATGATTTAGTCGATATTTGTTTTTCTTAAAAAAACCCTTGTTTACAACAATTCGCACATTTTTTAGCATAAACAAGTAAAAAAAACTAAATCATAAATAAAAATTAACAATTTATATGTGCAATAAATTAATCAAATAGCCACGCATACGATTTATTCAATAACCTTTAAATCTAGGTTTTTATATTCATATAAAAGTCTTCCCTAATTCAAGATTTATTGAATCAAATAAAGCAAGTAGCACATAAAATCATATAAACATACAATTTTATGATCCATGAGAACATGCACGTTCATCATGGATCCACCCTCAAATCCTAACAATTAAATCTCTTCGGATCGTAACCTTTAACTTATATGACATAACAAATTAATCTAAAATTATTCAACATGTAATTTAGGGTTTCAAAAACAATTCTTTTTTTTATAAAATTCGGCCAAAAACAATAATTTTCAAAATAAAACCCTAAGTTTTAAGAAAACCTAAAAACCTGTCTTTGATATTGTTGATCCCAAACATAGATCGATTAGCTTTGTGTTAAATGATATTAAACCAAGATTAACACTTAGAGAAACTTTGTGTATTAACGATCTAAGTGTTATGCGGAATTAACACTTAGAACAAAGAACAAACAAACAATGTAAACCAAACTTTCACTCTTGATTGACAATGAAACTTGCGTACAATGAAAGTTGTAAAACTTGTGAAAACATATTAAAACTGATATCAAACTATGAACCCTACGACCTCCTTTTATAACACAAAGAGTCATGTACAAAGGTCTACCTATCAACTATTCTAGGTAAAGATAAATATAGAAAACACAATATTGATCATATCTTTACTTCAAATATAAAACGTGTAGACTAGGTATTCCTATCAGTGGTTGGACTTCTTCTTGTTAGCGCTTGAATATTTCTTGTCAGTGCTCATCTGTCAGCACCTCGTTTACTCTTGTCAGCGTCCAAGTTCCTCTTGTCAGCGTCCTAGTGACTTAGCTAACTTTATTCCCAACAATCCTCCCCTAAAATTGATATCTACTCTTGTAATCAAGTTTATATATAAAAACAAAGTACAAGGAGGGTTCTTAGAAATATAAACTATCTTTTAATTAGAAAATGAACAAATCTAATAAAATCGTTGCTAACATCACTATTATAGTCAACCTCTAACTTTCTAGATACCATCATCTTCAAAACATCCTTAGACATAGGATATTCAGCATCAACCAAAAGGTATTCTTAAAACTTTGAGGTGCTAAGATGGTATACACCAGCAGCTGAATGTAGACGCCACTTCAAACCACTAATATCATCCAGATCCAACCATATTGGATCAGCTTCATCTGGAGCAATCATTCTCTTGAATGTTGTCCAAATATTTATTCTATTTGCTGAAGAAGGCTTTCAGCTTCATACTTGGTCTTCATCAACTTCCATAAATCTACCAGTTCTTCTCTATCCATACTTGCAAACAAATAAATCAAAGAAGTGAATGTATGTACCTTGTCACCATATCTGGTGATCACCTAGAAACCACTTGCATTTTCTTCATACTTGGTTATTGGGTTTCTGAAATCTAAAGGCAACACTTCTGCAACATCTGAAGCCTACAAAGGTGAAAGCTTTATACTCTTTCTTATCACAGCTTCACTTGGATTCAATCTAAAAATTCAATGGGGATTCCGTTCTTCACTGGCCTTGGCATAATGGAAGCCCTCTTGATCTGCATGTTTTCTTCAATTTCTTCTTTCCTTTCATCAAAAAGAAGTCTGCTAGTATTTGACTCACAAACACGTTCCCAAATATGATATGTATAAAACTCCAACTCTTCAAAGGAAAGCCTCTTCAATTTCTCATAGGTCCATCCTCCTTGATGACACCTAAGAAGCATATAATAGAGCTCTCTTCTGTCCCTTTTGAGCTCAGAAAGTACCTTACTAGCCTTATGCACAAGATCACCTTGCAATCCTCTTGAACTCTCAACAGAATCTCTAAACCCCAAATTTGTCCAGTAAGTGACATGTCTGGATTCTCTGCAATTAAAGATTCCCATTCAAAATACATATCCACTACTTCATGCATATCAAAATCTACCTGCATCTTCAACTCCCTAAGCTTTTCCCTAGCCAATTCATCCTCCCCATACTCCAACCTTTCTGGTTCTTCAATTATCATTACACTAGAACCAAAACTCTCATCATCACTACCATCTTTATTGGTTTCAATGGCAGTGTCCACCCTATCATGTTCCTCAAGTTGTGTAGCCAAAATAGAATCAAAATGTACCTGAGCTGCATCCTTAGGTACTTGTACCTCTTCCATAACTCCTTTACCCTTATCCAAAGCGCCAATAGTTGGTAAAGTGATGGATGGTACCTGTGTAGAAACATCCTTGATGATAACTGGTGGTTCGGATACACCAGTCATACCTGCAAGTCTGTCAGCGTCTGATTTGTTCTTGTCAGCGTTCAAATCTTAAATGTCAGCGGTTGACTCTGTGAATTTCTTCATCATCTCTACAAATTAAAGCTTCTTGGGAGTAACCAAAGAAACATCAATAGCTGTCTTCTCCTTTAAACTTTTCAATACCTCAGCTATCTCCACACTCCCATAAGAACCACCTTCTTGTGAGCCCTTTTCACTCACATGTACCTGGTCATCCTCCCCTTTGGAAGAATCCTCCTGTCTCCTTCTAGTATTGGCAGCCTCCAAAATAACTATCCTCTCCCTCAAGGACTTGAGTTCAAGGCCTCGACCTGTGACAACTGGTACAAGGTCTGCATTTTGCTTTTGCAAGCGCATGCAAAACACCGTCAATTCCATTGCTGATAAAGGTTCCAGTCTGCCCTCCTCTATCATGGGGATTTGACCCCCTAAAAGAGATTCATTGGGCACAGATGTGGTCTTAAAGATGTTGGGACTGTCTTGACCTGCTTCTAAGCCAGTATCAATAGTCCCAGCCTCACCCATGTCACCAACCACACTTGTGGTTGTGGTTCTCTCTGCTACATGGCTAGGACCACTAGAGGAGAACACTCTAGTAGTCCTTTGGCATTTCTCAAACCTATAGTAATAGGGTTCTGAAGAGGAAGTGGAATGAGGGTCTGTTTGGGTGTGGGGGTCTGTTTCGGTTTTGGGGTCTGTTTGGGTTTGGGGAAGATTGGTGTCAGCATTTAGGTGGGTTGGGTCAACGCCCACATTATGAGTGTCAGCGCCTGAGGGTTGAGGGTCAAGGTTTATATGTTGTGGTGATGGAGGTTATAGTGGTAGAGGGTCTGGTTGTGGTTGAGGTTGTGCAGCTGCCTGAATAAGAGCTAGCATGAATGGGGTGAAGGGTAGGTATCTGAAAGGAGGGGTATTCATGTTGCCAAACACAGTTTTCTATTGAGTAGGGACCTCATACAAATTGTCATGGTCCCTACTGCAATACCTTTGTTCATGAAAAACCATTTGTTAAAATCTTGGGTAAGCATAAGTCATCTTGTTACCCTTGTTGTGACACATGCCATCAAAAATCATTTTAGAAAAATTAAATTTGTGCCCATTTTTAATGCAAACAAGAGAACAACCGATGGTTTGATTGATTTCATTTAAAGAAGAGCATTTAGAACTCAGACACTGAAGGATGACATGTATTAGGGACTTCCAGGCTAGGGGAAATTGTTGTTTAGTATATTTGTTTATGACCCCAGCTGGGGGAAAAGCATAACCCAAGCCTCGAAGCCCTTGCTCTAGCTCTGCTAAAGGAAGGGTTGTTATACCATCAGCATCATCAAGCCGCAAAGCCTGACGAATTAGAGCTTCATTAACAACCCATTGAACCCCATGAACAGTACCAACCAATATAATCACTCTATCAATTATTTTGGAACTAATAGTGTTCCAAAACTACTGGATTTGTGTGATAGGGATGAGTGGAGTATGAGAAAGTGCATACGTTATAGGAGATGCCTTCAAATACCCAATCATCTGAGTGTATTGGGGGTGCAAAGTATTATCTTCTTCCAAATAATCCACCATGTTGTGTTGGCGTCTGAACCCCAATTCCACACCAGCAGGTTTAAACTTTGGTGGCATTTAGAATGATTTGTGAAAACTGTAGGTGATAACAATGAAGATATGAATGTTTTGAGAATTTTAGCAGACAAGAAATAGTAGTTACCCTATTTGAAAGAAATAAGCCAAATTTATAGGAGAGGTATAAGCACACGATTGGTTGAAATATGAGGCAGTTATATTCAAAAAGTAATAATCACAATCTTGAAAAATATATAACTTATCTCATTCATTAATTAAAAGTTACCAACTCGCAAAAATTACAGCCCATATTTTCGTCAAAAAATAACAACTGGGTGGACCCCACTGTTTTTCAACGGTGAAAAAGTAAACATCAGCGTGTAATGGCTATATTCTTGTCAGCGTTGAAATTTTTCCATGTCAGCATTCAAATTGGTCTTATTAGCGTTGGAAGTAAACTATGTCAGTGGCCAAAAATAAAAATAATAAAAAAATAAAAAGACCTTAACAAAGAAGTTTACCCTAGTGAAGATAACTCTTATACTGAAAATGACTATAGGGTGGCAAGCACTGTCCAATCATGCACACTTGCATACGCAAGATAGACATAATTGTCCTCAAGTGTCCCTTTCTAACCAAAGTCCTTAACAATGAAGTAATCTCATATAAACTCTTTGTAACTTCCCAGGTAAGCCCTTAAAAGTAATACCAAGTATCTTAATCAAACAATCCCAATTATAGGCCAAAACATCTTGGCAACGTGCACAGTATATCAACTTTGCATGCTATAGTGCCTCAAGAACTAGAAATTCCAATTCTTACTCACAAGTGGACACAATCTAGAATTGTGATAAGAGTATTCTAAGAATACCCAAAAACCTAAAGGTTTCCTAAACATCCCCTTAAACTAGGATATACATAGTTGCAAAAGAAAAAGTATATGACAAAAATTTATTTCAAGATAGGAATGTAAACATTCCAACCATCATAAATAAACTTTGACACATTCATTGTAAGCTTCAAAGATCCATAAGCAACTCTATATGCAGTTTTACAATGCTCATAATGCCTGCATGATTAGATCAAAAACCACAAAACTAACATGTTGTTGTTAGTGGTCATTTTAACACTTGTTAGCGTTCAAATAACCTCTGTCAGCGTTAGACAAATCAAGTGGAAAATCTAATACTTTAGAAAGATAAATAACAGTGCGCGTCTTGTACATATAATAATTTAAAAAATATATTTAGGTGAGATTGATCATTCCAATACTTGTTACCAAGTACTGAAACCTCCCCACATTAAAAGGTTTAGTTAAAAGATCACCCACATTTTATTCTGTGTCTACCCTATCTGGATGTATTAAACCTTTTTCAAAACAATCTCTTATAAAATGATGCCTAATTTCTATGTGTTTTGTTTTAGAATGATATACATGATTCTTAATAATGCATAATGTACCGTTATTATCTACAAATATCTTGGAATGCATAAAATTATACCCATAATCCAACAGCTGGTTTTGTATCCATAGAACTTGTCCCCAACAAGCAGCTGCAGCCACATACTTTGCTTCAGTTGTAGAATTTGCCGCCACTGTTTGTTTATTGCATTGCAAAGATATGAGTCTGCCCCCAAGAAATTGGCATCCATCAGTTGTGGATTTCCTATAAAACTTATCACCTCCATAATCACTGTCTGAATAGCCAATAAGCTCCAATGGAGAATCTTTAGGATACCATAATCCTAAGGTGGGATAGCACCTAAGGTATCTAAAGATCCTTTTAACAACATGAAGATGACACTCTTTGGGAGTCACTTGGTGACGTTCACATGCACACACAGCAAACATGATGTCAGGTCTAGAGGCTGTAAGATTCATTAATGACCCAATCATTAAACTATAATGCCTGACATCAACTTCTTTTCCATCTCCATTCTTTCCCCAAGGGTGTTTCCTATCCATGGGTGTGCTAGCCTGTTTTTCATGAGGAGAAAAACCAAACTTCTTCAAGATCTCAACCACATACTTGTCTTGAGAGAAAAAGATACCATCTTCTTTCTGTTGTACTTTTAAACCTAGAAAGAAGTTCATCTCTACCATAGCACTCATCTTGAATTTGTCTGTCATGAGCTTGGAAAAGTCTTCACTCATCTTTGGATTTGATGATCCAAAGATAATATCATCCATGTAGACTTGGACAAGAATAAAATCCTTGCCAATCTTCTTGGTAAATAGTGTCTGGTCTATGGTGCCCCTCTTAAACCCATTTTCCACAAGGTAAGTGGATAATGTATCATACCATGCTCTTGGGGCTTGATAAAGTCCATACATAGCTTTCTTGACTCTATACACCTTGCTTGGATGCTCTGAATCTTCAAAACCTGGAGGTTTCATAACATACACTTCCTCCTCAATCGTGCCATATAAGAAAGCACTTTTCACATCCATTTGATAAACTGTATAACCCATGCAAGAAGCATAGGCTAGGAAAATCCTTATTGCTTCATTTCTTGCAACAGGTGCAAAAACCTCTTCATAGTCTATCCCTTCTTCTTGTGTATAGCCCTGAGCAACTAAACGTGCCTTGTTTCTGACCACAATTCCTCTTTCATCCTTTTTAATCCTTAGAACCCAACGTATCACAATAGTTCTGACATACCTTGGACAGTCCACTAGCTCTCTAACATCTTTAATTGCAAAATGGTGAAGCTCATCCTGCATTGCTTCAACCCAGCTTGGTTCGTTAAGAGCTTCATAAATCTTCTTAGGTTCCTTTTGTGATATAAAACAGGCAAACAGACATGCTTGCACAAGAGGGGTATCTTCCTTCTTGTGAATATTAGCAATGAACCCACCTTGAGTCTGGTGAGTCCCCTTGTTTGGACAGGAGTCTAAATATCACCAATTATTTGGGAAGGAGGATGATTTTTGGCCACCTTTGTAAGTATTCCCCTGATAGGTGTGAAAACACCCATCTTTTCTACCACTTAATTACATTAAAACAGGACCTAAACGTATATTTTATGTCATAAATGGCGGAATTATGTGTGGTTTGTGTTTTTATTGTGTTTTAGGGTCAGAATGTGAAAAGGAAGGAAAACACGGTCTTTCACGGGCTTTTATCGAATAAAAAGACGAAAGATGAAGTCGAAAGATCAAGAGTGGAAAAAGAACGGAAGTCCAAGACCAATTCTGAAGATTTATCGAAGAAAAAGTCAAAAGACGGAAGTTTACTAAAAAGCCGAAGAACTCAAATCTAAATTATGAAGAAATTACAAGACGAGTTCAAAGAAATCCCGAGACGAAGTCTTAAAAGTCGAAGAATTTAAGAAGACTGAAAGACTAAGGACCAAGAAAGAAAGAAAGAGGAAGCCACCAACCACTCCCCTCTCCTATAAATACCACCCTCACAACATGTGAGAGGGTTGGTTAGTTTTAGTTTTAGTTTTAGGATTAGATTAGGAGTAGGTAGTTTCTCTCTCTAAACTTATGCTTTCTCTCTCTAGATTGATTTGTGTTTAAGCTTTTGTTATTGAATCTTTACTTTTTAATTAACCTTTTAATTAATCATCTTCATCCTTTCTTGTTGATTTGTTCTTGATCTTTGTGTTCATGTTTTTGAGTTTTCTTATTTTCAATCAAGTGGGTTTTGATTGATTTGGCTTTGTTTGTTAGTTTTGATGATTTGTTTTGATTGATTATTGTTAGTTGATGTTTATTGGTTGTTTAGATTTAATCTTTTGGTTTGTTTTAGTTAGATGTGATCAAATTCGTGTTCCATTTCATCTTTCTGTTCTTCATTTTCGAGTTACTGTTCTTGCCCAGAACTTTCCGAATGGTCTGCTCATTTAGTTATCTATTCGAAATATCAGGTTATTCCGAATAGGAGTCCTCTATTCGGAATATCTGATTATTCCGAATAGGAGTCCTCTATTCGGAATATCTGATTATTCCGAATAGGATTCTCTATTCGGAATATCTGATTATTCCGAATAGGATTCTCTATTCGGAATATCTGATTATTCCGAATAGGGTTCTCTATTTGGAATATCTGATTATTCCGAATAGGATTCCTTATTCGGAATATCTGATTATTCCGAATAGGATTCCTTATTCGAAATATCTGATTATTCCGAATAGGTTTTTCAGTTTTTGGTTTTCAACTTTATTTTTCCCCCGTTTTTTTACTTGCACTTTTACTCGCTTTCCTTTCAATTTAAATTTTAATTTGAGTCATTTACTTTTATTGCCTCTAAATTCTCGTCATTCATTTCCCGTTAAGTTTTAATCTTTCATTATTGTTTCCTTACTTTATTTTTAATTGTTCCAAGTCTTTATTTTTAATTAGTTTTAGACAACGACACCCTTTTTCTTGATTCACCAAGAACAACTGAGTCGCACAATTAACCAGAGATCAATTCGAAGAGATACCGAGAAACGAATAATTTCAACGAGAAAAATATGTACATTAAAATGGCGCTGCTGCCGGCTCTTTTCGTGAAGATCGAAGGTTTTTTGTGAGTGACGCATTGGATTTTGGGATCCGTTCACTTGTGAACGTTATTTTTCTTGTCAAAAATTTTCAAAAGTCCAAAAACATTTGAAAAATCATAAAAAGCATTTCTTTTTCATAGTTTTGCACCAAAAATATTCTTCTTGCTTATCTATCTTTCTTTATGGATTTTTATGTCCATTGCGTCCGGTGTGGGAAACAATTATCTGCGAACAACTCTTGTCAATGGTGTACATGTGAGCGGTGCGGAAACGATATCGACTACACACAATTCGGATTTTGTCCCTTGTGCAACTCGACTAATTCCCTCTTTTTGAACCCACCTCCTGTTCCCCTGTGCATCTATTGTGGAAGCGATTCTCATTGGCATATTTTGTGCCCGCTTCGATACCCGTATGGTCACGGGCAAGAACCGGGGTACAATTATGACAATGATAATAGCTATCCACAAGACGCACTTGATTTTTCTCCATACCCGGTTTGCAACAACTGTGGGGGTCCTCACGATACCTATTATTGTCAACCGATGAACAACTATGAGCCACAACCGTGCTATAATTCCGGTTTTCACAATCTTGAGCCCCCACCGCACTCACTCGATCATCAGCCTCGTCACGGGATGAGTTACCAAGAACCAATTGTTGATCTTGCTACAGCTTTTCAAGCGCAATCAAAAGAGCTTTTACACACGCTGCGAACTTGTATGGAGTCATTTTTACAGTAGCAAGATCAGACGAGTACCCATATCCCTGAGCATATTATTGGCCCTATAAATAATGAGGAGAGTGATGACGATATTGAGGTTATTTTCGACGAGGAGGAATTTCTAAAGCAAAATACTTCACTCCTTAGTGATGATGGTTTTCACATTCCTGAGATCGATGAGTTTCTTGATATTGATACACCCATGGAATACATATCCGGGTATTCTGATGTGGAAGGAGATATACTTTTTCTAGAGGATTTATTACACGATGACACTACACCTTCTATCCCAGAGGTGGAAAGATGTGAATCTACTGAAAAAGGGACGCAGGTGGAAGGTAATTGTTCTCATACTTCTCATATTATATTGCCACCTCATCCTCCCACGTGCACACCCAAGCGGGTGATGTATCACTTTTACTCTACTCGTTTTATACCGGGAAATGAGGATGAGTGCTTTGACCCGGGAGGTGACATTGATTATGCTATGATTGATACCATCACGGCTTTGCCGTTTGCTCAGCTTCCATTGTCTTTGGGGGAGGACAATGTGCTCACTATACCCAACCCACCTCCCGTGGATCTTGAATTCACATACTATACGTATGTTGAAAGGACCTTTCTCCCTTTCAAGACTTATTCCCCCGCCTCTCCTTTATTAATGTCCTCCGGGAACGAGGACAAGGTCTTTGATCCCGGTATCACATTCGAGGCTTCCCCATGGACCATTTAATTCGGGGACGAGTCAGGCTCGTGACTCGGTCAACAAAAACAAGCGCTTTTTGGGAGGCAACCCAATTATCTATCTTATTTCACCATAAGTGTAGGGGGAGCCCCGTTGGTTTTTCTTATTCTCTTTCTTATCATATGCAGGGATTAGAGCTTCAAAGACACACTCTTGATGACTTTTGACGAACCGTGATTCCGTGTTCCCTTCTTCTCGGTTCTATCCTCAACTCTTTTCGATTCACTATTTTATATTTCTCAATATTAAAATAGGAATCTCTTTAGTTGTCTTTCCCTTAACGAGATTTAAACAAAGTGCACAATGTCCTAAGTGTAGGGGAGTTTACTCCCACATGCTTAAACATTGAGGACAATGTTTATATTAAGTGTAGGGGGGACTTCTATCGAAGTTAAGTGGCCTTTTCCTTGTATTTGTCCTCATTTTAACCGGAAAATCAATTTTTCGACATTTTTCAAAATTTTTAATCTATTTTGGCCTAGTTGTAGTTCCCATTATTTTTGCTATTTTTCTCTTATTTTAACAAAATGGTTTTAGCAAGTTTAGATATCTTAGATATATTAGGCCCGTTGTGAATATTTTGACTCAACCCGAGTTTACTTATCCAAGTTCACTCTAGCTAGTATCCTTAACCATGTAGACCTTAATTGGTTTATTAGGCTAAGCATCCACGAGTCTCATTACTTGAGATTTTAAATTGTGGAAGACGAGAAATGATAGAGTTGGTTACAAGTTTGGTATTATTTCATTAACTTATGTGAGTCAATTACGATCTTTTTCTCCCATCACTTGCTAATAAATTATCTGCAATAAGTAAGGTCGTACGATTTGAAAAGTTACTTAGCTTCTAGCCCAAGATCGTTTAAAAGTTGCTCGGTAATGATAAGAGTTCATAGCCAAGGCATAACTTATGAAGCGGGGCGCGAAGATTGGCGAGTCTGAAAAGGCCCTAACAAGGCATGAGGATTCCATTTTATTACTGAAGATCCAAAGTGATGTGAAAAGCATTATTCCCAAAATCAATATGAAGGATCAAGACTCACGACGAAAAGCAATCAACTCCCATAAAGATCATGGAGAAGTCTATCCGAAAAGACCCTAACAAGGTATGAGGATAAATAGATCCAAGTCCGAAAAGGAGGCGGATCGTTGTATCTCAAAATCCCAATTAGGGATTGAAGAATAATCATGAAGTCGTGGTCAACAAAGTTGGAGTACACCTCAAAAGTCTCCAAGTGAAGAAACTCTATAACGAAGAGAAGAACATTATCTCAAAAACGTCTCTCGAAGATATGAAGTATGAAGTACATGCCAAATATCGGCCCGAGAAAGGTCTCAAATCATGAACCAAGTTATGCCAAGATATGAACTTTTTGATATCCCGAGAAGCAGTTTTAAGAGATTTTGTCCTTTAGCTAACTATTGATCAAATCGTCCTACTTTGCTTTCAGCCTAAATAAATTATCGAAATAAGTCAACTATGCATCCTCGTGATCATTCAAGACATCAATAACATATAAGAGATACTCGTAGGAATAAGGGAGTTTAAGTGATTAATTGAACCACATGAGTAAATGTTTGTTATGCTAACTTGTACTAACAATGATCTTGTTTTTAAGCTTGGCATGGGGAACGTGAAACTTGAGGGTGACGAATATTCATGACACACAAGCCCTAATGTAAGTCTTAGATTTCTTTACAAGTTTCTTCCTTGTTGCATTTTGTTATTTCCTATCTTTTAAATTTTCCTTAGTTGTTTAATATAGGCCAAGGTAGGTTGATTATGATGGAAAGTGTAAACCTTGCTTTACTGCTAAGCATTGCATGAGGACATTGCAATGGTTAAGTGTAGGGGATTTGATAGGTGTGAAAACACCCATCTTTTCTACCACTTAATTACATTAAAACAGGACCTAAACGTATATTTTATGTCATAAATGGCGGAATTATGTGTGATTTGTGTTTTTATTGTGTTTTAGGGTCAGAATGTGAAAAGGAAGGAAAACACGGTCTTTCACGGGCTTTTATCGAAGAAAAAGACGAAAGATGAAGTCGAAAGATCAAGAGTGGAAAAAGAACGGAAGTCCAAGACCAATTCTGAAGATTTATCGAAGAAAAAGTCAAAAGACGGAAGTTTACTAAAAAGCCGAAGAACTCAAGTCTAAATTATGAAGAAATTACAAGACGAGTTCAAAGAAATCCCGAGACGAAGTCTTAAAAGTCGAAGAATTTAAGAAGACTGAAAGACTGAGGACCAAGAAAGAAAGAAAGAGGAAGCCACCAACCACTCCCCTCTCCTATAAATACCACCCTCACAACATGTGAGAGGGTTGGTTAGTTTTAGTTTTAGTTTTAGGATTAGATTAGGAGTAGGTAGTTTCTCTCTCTAAACTTATGCTTTCTCTCTCTAGATTGATTTGTGATTAAGCTTTTGTTATTGAATCTTTACTTTTTAATTAAGCTTTTAATTAATCATCTTCATCCTTTCTTGTTGATTTGTTCTTGATCTTTGTGTTCATGTTTTTGAGTTTTCTTATTTTCAATCAAGTGGGTTTTGATTGATTTGGCTTTGTTTGTTAGTTTTGATGATTTGTTTTGATTGATTATTGTTAGTTGATGTTTATTGGTTGTTTAGATTTAATCTTTTGGTTTGTTTTAGTTAGATGTGATCAAATTCGTGTTCCATTTCATCTTTCTGTTCTTCATTTTCGAGTTACTGTTCCTCCCCAGAACTTTCCGAATGGTCTGCTCATTTAGTTATCTATTCGGAATATCAGGTTATTCCGAATAGGAGTCCTCTATTCGGAATATCTGATTATTCCGAATAGGATTCTCTATTCGGAAATGTACAGATTTTTCTCGTTGAAATTATTCGTTTCTCGGTATCTCTTCGAATTGATCTCTGGTTAATTGTGCGACTCAGTTGTTCTTGGTGAATCAAGAAAAAGGGTGTCGTTGTCTAAAACTAATTAAAAATAAAGACTTGGAACAATGAAAAATAAAGTAAGGAAACAATAATGAAAGATTAAAACTTAACGGGAAATGAATGACGAGAATTTAAAGGCAATAAAAGTAAATGACTCAAATTAAAATTTAAATTGAAAGGAAAGCGAGTAAAAGTGCAAGTAAAGAAAACGGGGGAAAAATAAAGTTGAAAACCAAAAACTGAAAAACCTATTCGGAATAATCAGATATTCCGAATAAGGAATCCTATTCGGAATAATCAGATATTCCGAATAAGGAATCCTATTCGGAATAATCAGATATTCCGAATAGAGAACCCTATTCGGAATAATCAGATATTCCGAATAGAGAATCCTATTCGGAATAATCAGATATTCCGAATAGAGAATCCTATTCGGAATAATCAGATATTCCGAATAGAGAATCCTATTCGGAATAATCAGATATTCCGAATAGAGGACTCCTATTCGGAATAACCTGATATTCCGAATAGATAACTAAATGAGCAGACCATTCGGAAAGTTCTGGGCAAGAACAGTAACTCGAAAATGAAGAACAGAAAGATGAAATGGAACACGAATTTGATCACATCTAACTAAAACAAACCAAAAGATTAAATCTAAACAACCAATAAACATCAACTAACAATAATAAATCAAAAAAAATCATCAAAACTAACAAACAAAGCCAAATCAATCAAAACCCACTTGATTGAAAATAAGAAAACTCAAAAACATGAACACAAAGATCAAGAACAAATCAACAAGAAAGGATGAAGATGATTAATTAAAAGCTTAATTAAAAAGTAAAGATTCAATAACAAAAGCTTAAACACAAATCAATCTAGAGAGAGAAAGCATAAGTTTAGAGAGAGAAACTACCTACTCCTAATCTAATCCTAAAACTAAAACTAAAACTAACCAACCCTCTCACATGTTGTGAGGGTGGTATTTATAGGAGAGGGGAGTGGTTGGTGGCTTCCTCTTTCTTTCTTTCTTGGTCCTCAGTCTTTCAGTCTTTCAGTCTTCTTAAATTCTTCGACTTTTAAGACTTCGTCTCGGTATTTCTTTGAACTCGTCTTGTAATTTCTTCATAATTTAGACTTGAGTTCTTCGGCTTTTTAGTAAACTTCCGTCTTTTGACTTTTTTTTCGATAAATCTTCAGAATTGGTCTTGGACTTCCGTTCTTTTTCCACTCTTGATCTTTCGACTTCATCTTTCGTCTTTTTCTTCGATAAAAGCCCGTGAAAGACCGTGTTTTCCTTCCTTTTCACATTCTGACCCTAAAACACAATAAAAACACAAACCACACATAATTCCGCCATTTATGACATAAAATATACGTTTAGGTCCTGTTTTAATGTAATTAAGTGGTAGAAAAGATGGGTGTTTTCACACCTATCAAATACCCTACACTTAACCATTGCAATGTCCTCATGCAATGCTTAGCAGTAAAGCAAGGTTTACACTTTCCATCATAATCAACCTACCTTGGCCTATATTAAACAACTAAGGAAAATTTAAAAGATAGGAAATAACAAAATGCAACAAGGAAGAAACTTGTAAAGAAATCTAAGACTTACATTAGGGCTTGTGTGTCATGAATATTCGTCACCCTCAAGTTTCACGTTCCCCATGCCAAGCTTAAAAACAAGATCATTGTTAGTACAAGTTAGCATAACAAACATTTACTCATGTGGTTCAATTAATCACTTAAACTCCCTTATTCCTACGAGTATCTCTTATATTTTATTGATGTCTTGAATGATCACGAGGATGCATAGTTGACTTATTTCGATAATTTATTTAGGCTGAAAGCAAAGTAGGACGATTTGATCAATAGTTAGCTAAAGGACAAAATCTCTTAAAACTGCTTCTCGGGATATCAAAAAGTTCATATCTTGGCATAACTTGGTTCACGATTTGAGACCTTTCTCGGGCCGATATTTGGCATGTACTTCATACTTCATATCTTCGAGAGACGTTTTTGAGATAATGTTCTTCTCTTCGTTATAGAGTTTCTTCACTTGGAGACTTTTGAGGAGTACTCCAGCTTTGTTGACCACGACTTCATGATTATTCTTCAATCCCTAATTGGGATTTTGAGATACAACGATCCGCCTCCTTTTCGGACTTGGATCTATTTATCCTCATACCTTGTTAGGGTCTTTTCGGATAGACTTCTCCATGATCTTTATGGGAGTTGATTGCTTTTCGTCGTGAGTCTTGATCCTTCATATTGATTTTGGGAATAATGCTTTTCACATCACTTTGTATCTTCAGCAATAAAATGGAATCCTCATGCCTTGTTAGGGCCTTTTCAGACTCGCCAATCTTCGCGCCCCGCTTCATAAGTTATGCCTTGGCTATGAACTCTTATCATTACCGAGCAACTTTTAAACGATCTTGGGCTAGAAGCTAAGTAACTTTTCAAATCGTACGACCTTACTTATTGCAGATAGTTTATTAGCAAGTGATGGGAGAAAAAGATCGTAATTGACTCAAATAAGTTAATGAAATAATACCAAACTTGTAACCAACTCTACCATTTCTCGTCCTCCACAATTTAAAATCTCAAGTAATGAGACTCGTGGATGCTTAGCCTAATAAACCAATTAAGGTCTACATGGTTAAGGATACTAGCTAGAGTGAACTTGGATAAGTAAACTCGGGTTGAGTCAAAATATTCACAACGGGCCTAATATATCTAAGATATCTAAACTTGCTAAAACCATTTTGTTAAAATAAGGGAAAAATAGCAAAAATAATGGGAACTACAACTAGGCCAAAATAGATTAAAAATTTTGAAAAATGTCGAAAAATTGATTTTCCGGTTAAAATGAGGACAAATACAAGGAAAAGGCCACTTAACTTCGATAGAAGTCCCCCCTACACTTAATATAAACATTGTCCTCAATGTTTAAGCATGTGGGAGTAAACTCCCCTACACTTAGGACGTTGCTTGCCCTCAAGCAACTAGTATCACAAATGCCAAGTCCAAAAACAATTTAAAACTATTTTATTCGAAATTGTTGTTTTTTTATATAAAAATAAAAATACATTGTGACCCGCCATGCTCGACTTCTTATTCAAGGTATAAGGATCATAGAACGGGAAACACGCAAACTGGGTGTCGCCAGGGAATAAAGATCGTCATCCTCTTTTTATTACTCTCAACTAAGCTAAAATTCCTTGTGCAAATGTTTGTCAAAATGCTAACACTACTTATAATAATAACCTATGTAAAAATAACTTTACACTCCTATAATTATAAAGACTAGGCAAGTGTGTTCTTTTTCAAAGTTTTGATCGTTCAAATCGACATTTGTTATGGTTGCTAATCATCTAAGTGGGGTATTAGACTCACCGAAAAATGACGAGATTTAAGATTCAAAAATGGCCTTTCCCATGTAGCGGCTTTCTTCTCGGGACGTCCCAACCTAATCGGTTAAGTGCCCGGGCTTTTGACACCCCACGGAGAATAGTACCGGGATCGGCGGGATTTTGAGATCAAAGATCTTGAAATCACCGCTAAGCTAATAAAAGACACTTAGATGAAAAACAACGACGGTAATTAGAGAATGAAGATTCAAAGGAGAGATCACTCCATGTAGCGACTTTCTTCTCAGCTTGTCCTTTAGCAAAGCTTAGGAGGCTAGGTTTTTACACCCTTGAGAATAGTATCGGAGTTCACGGGACCTTTGACTTCTACATTCTCAATTACCGTCTAAACTCTTATATAAAATTGACGAATTCTAGTTCAACTTCGGATTTAATTTTAAGAAAAAGCAAGTTTCTCACAATTATAATTGAAGCAACAAAACATAAAACTCTTATTCATATATATATTTTTTTTCTTATTCTTTTTTTTTCTTCAAATATTTTTTCTTTTTCTTGCTTTTTTTTCTTTTTTTTCTTGCTTTTTTTTCAATTTTTTTTTCGTTTTTTTTCTTCAACATATTTATTCACGCAACATTATTTCAAATTTAAGAAAGTATGCTTTCACTCAAATTTAAATAAAAAGTTGAACTAGGACTCTATATCAAAATGGCATAAGAATTTATTTTTGCATAACAAAACAATTTTTAACGTTCAAAGGCTTGAAAAGAAAACACACTTATTTAGCCTAATTATAATCTAGGAGGAAAAAGTCACAGGTTACTCATATAAGCTCTAAAGAGAACCAACTACTCCACGTTTAGCATTTTTATTTGCACAATTCCTAAAAGCTTAGTCTAAAAGTTAAGGGAACAGCCAGATCAACACTAAGGCAGAGTCAGGATCCCCTTTGTTCTAGCCTACGGGACAAGTCAATCACGCACGGTCAAAAAGGTTTTATTATTATTTAATAAAATAAAACAAAAAAAACACACATTTGATCAAAATAGGATGCAAGAGGGCAAACAAGTAGGCATGAATATGATCCATATGATATAAATCCCCCTACACTTAGAACCGAACATTGGCCTCAATGTTCAAAAGTGATAAGGTGCTACCCCTACACTTAAGAACACAAAAGGAAAATGCTAGAATTTCAAGTGTAAGAAGGAGAACACAATCAAATATGTATGGATAAAGATGAGAACTGAGTACTCCCCTGATATAGACATGAAGATCGATCGGAGACTGAATGAAGAAGATGATGGAAAACAGCAACATCAACCCTCTGAAAGTCTTCTCGATCCAAGGGAACCCTGCACACAAAAACAAATACCAACAAGCACACATGGAGAGAAGCACACGCCCTACACTTATGTTAGAAAATAAATAAAAAGGATAGATCATCGAAGGTTTTCGTGAAGATCGAAGGTTTTTTGTGAGTGACGCGTTGGATTTTGGGATCCGTTCACTTGTGAACGTTATTTTTCTTGTCAAAAATTTTCAAAAGTCCAAAAACATTTGAAAAATCATAAAAAGCATTTATTTTTCATAGTTTTGCACCAAAAATATTCTTCTTGCTTATCTATCTTTCTTTATGGATTTTTATGTCCACTGCGTCCGCTGTGGGAAACAATTATCTGCGAACAACTCTTGTCAATGGTGTACATGTGAGCGTTGCGGAAACGATATCGACTACACACAATTCGGATTTTGTCCCTTGTGTAACTCGACTAATTCCCTCTTTTTGAACCCACCTCCTGTTCCCCCGTGCATCTATTGTGGAAGCGATTCTCATTGGCATATTTCGTGCCCGCTTCGATACCCGTATGGTCACGGGCAAGAACCGGGGTACAATTATGACAATGATAATAGCTATCCATAAGACGCACTTGATTTTTCTCCATACCAGGTTTGCAACAACTGTGGGGGTCCTCACGATACCTATTATTGTCAACTAATGAACAACTATGAGCTACAACCGTGCTATAATTCCGGTTTTCACAATCTTGAGCCCCCACCGCACTCACTCGATCATCAACCTCGTCACGGGATGAGTTACCAAGAACCAATTGTTGATCTTGCTACAGCTTTTCAAGCGCAATCAAAAGAGCTTTTACACATACTGCGAACTTGTATGGAGTCATTTTTACAGCAGCAAGATCAGACGAGTACCCATATCCCTGAGCATATTATTGGCCCTATAAATAATGAGGAGAGTGATGATGATATTGAGGTTATTTTCGACGAGGAGGAATTTCTAAAGCAAAATACTTCACTCCTTAGTGATGATGGTTTTCACATTCCTGAGATCGATGAGTTTCTTGATATTGATACACCCAAGGAATACATATCCGGGTATTCTGATGTGGAAGGAGATATACTTTTTCTAGAGGATTTATTACACGATGACACTACACCTTCTATCCCAGAGGTGGAAAGATGTGAATCTACTGAAAAAGGGACGCAGGTGGAAGGTAATTGTTCTCATACTTCTCATATTATATTGCCACCTCATCCTCCCACGTGCACACCCATGCGGGTGATGTATCACTTTTACTCTACTCGTTTTATACCGGGAAAAGAGGATGAGTGCTTTGACCCGGGAGGTGACATTGATTATGCTATGATTGATACCATCACGGCTTTGCCGTTTGCTCAGCTTCCATTGTTTTTGGGGGAGGACAATGTGCTCACTATACCCAACCCACCTCCCGTGGATCTTGAATTCACATACTATACGTATGTTGAAAGGACCTTTCTCCCTTTCAAGACTTATTCCCCTGCCTCTCCTTTATTAATGTCCTCCGGGAACGAGGACAAGGTCTTTGATCCCGGTATCACATTCGAGGCTTCCCCATGGACCATTTAATTCGGGGACGAGTCAGGCTCGTAACTCGGTCAACAAAAACAAGCGCTTTTTGGGAGGCAACCCAATTATCTATATTATTTCACCATAAGTGTAGGGAGCCCCGTTGGTTTTTCTTGTTCTCTTTCTTATCATATGCAGGGATTAGAGCTTCAAAGACACACTCTTGATGACTTTTGACGAACCGTGATTCCGTGTTCCCTTCTTCTCGGTTCTATCCTCAACTCTTTTCGATTCACTATTTTATATTTCTCAATATTAAAATAGGAATCTCTTTAGTTGTCTTTCCCTTAACGAGATTTAAACAAAGTGCACAATGTCCTAAGTGTAGGGGAGTTTACTCCCACATGCTTAAACATTGAGCACAATGTTTATATTAAGTGTAGGGGGGACTTCTATCGAAGTTAAGTGGCCTTTTCCTTGTATTTGTCCTCATTTTAACCGGAAAATCAATTTTTCGACATTTTTCAAAATTTTTAATCTATTTTGGCCTAGTTGTAGTTCCCATTATTTTTGTTATTTTTCTCTTATTTTAACAAAATGGTTTTAGCAAGTTTAGATATCTTAGATATATTAGGCCCGTTGTGAATATTTTGACTCAACCCGAGTTTACTTATCCAAGTTCACTCTAGCTAGTATCCTTAACCATGTAGACCTTAATTGGTTTATTAGGCTAAGCATCCACGAGTCTTATTACTTGAGATTTTAAATTGTGGAGGACGAGAAATGATAGAGTTGGTTACAAGTTTGGTATTATTTCATTAACTTATGTGAGTCAATTACGATCTTTTTCTCCCATCACTTGCTAATAAATTATCTGCAATAAGTAAGGTCGTACGATTTGAAAAGTTACTTAGCTTCTAGCCCAAGATCGTTTAAAAGTTGCTCGGTAATGATAAGAGTTCATAGCCAAGGCATAACTTATGAAGCGGGGCGCGAAGATTGGCGAGTTTGAAAAGGCCCTAACAAGGCATGAGGATTCCATTTTATTGCTGAAGATCCAAAGTGATGTGAAAAGCATTATTCCCAAAATCAATATGAAGGATCAAGACTCACGACGAAAAGCAATCAACTCCCATAAAGATCATGGAGAAGTCTATCCGAAAAGACCCTAACAAGGTATGAGGATAAATAGATCCAAGTCCGAAAAGGAGGCGGATCGTTGTATCTCAAAATCCCAATTAGAGATTGAAGAATAATCATGAAGTCGTGGTCAACAAAGCTGGAGTACTCCTCAAAAGTCTCCAAGTGAAGAAACTCTATAACGAAGAGAAGAACATTATCTCAAAAACGTCTCTCGAAGATATGAAGTATGAAGTACATGCCAAGTATCGGCCCGAGAAAGGTCTCAAATCGTGAACCAAGTTATGCTAAGATATGAACTTTTTGATATCCCGAGAAGCAGTTTTAAGAGATTTTGTCCTTTAGCTAACTATTGATCAAATCGTCCTACTTTGCTTTCAGCCTAAATAAATTATCGAAATAAGTCAACTATGCATCCTCGTGATCATTCAAGACATCAATAAAATATAAGAGATACTCGTAGGAATAAGGGAGTTTAAGTGATTAATTGAACCACGTGAGTAAATGTTTGTTATGCTAACTTGTACTAACAATGATCTTGTTTTTAAGCTTGGCATGGGGAACGTGAAACTTGAGGGTGACGAATATTCATGACACACAAGCCCTAATGTAAGTCTTAGATTTCTTTACAAGTTTCTTCCTTGTTGCATTTTGTTATTTCCTATCTTTTAAATTTTCCTTAGTTGTTTAATATAGGCCAAGGTAGGTTGATTATGATGGAAAGTGTAAACCTTGCTTTACTGCTAAGCATTGCATGAGGACATTGCAATGGTTAAGTGTAGGGGATTTGATAGGTGTGAAAACACCCATCTTTTCTACCACTTAATTACATTAAAACAGGACCTAAACGTATATTTTATGTCATAAATGGCGGAATTATGTGTGGTTTGTGTTTTTATTGTGTTTTAGGGTCAGAATGTGAAAAGGAAGGAAAACACGGTCTTTCACGGGCTTTTATCGAAGAAAAAGACAAAAGATGAAGTCGAAAGATCAAGAGTGGAAAAAGAACGGAAGTCCAAGACCAATTCTGAAGATTTATCGAAGAAAAAGTCAAAAGACGGAAGTTTACTAAAAAGCCGAAGAACTCAAGTTTAAATTATGAAGAAATTACAAGACGAGTTCAAAGAAATCCCGAGAGGAAGTCTTAAAAGTCGAAGAATTTAAGAAGACTGAAAGACTGAGGACCAAGAAAGAAAGAAAGAGGAAGCCACCAACCACTCCCCTCTCCTATAAATACCACCCTCACAACATGTGAGAGGGTTGGTTAGTTTTAGTTTTAGTTTTAGGATTAGATTAGGAGTAGGTAGTTTCTCTCTCTAAACTTATGCTTTCTCTCTCTAGATTGATTTGTTTTTAAGCTTTTGTTATTGAATCTTTAATTTTTAATTAAGCTTTTAATTAATCATCTTCATCCTTTCTTGTTGATTTCTTCTTGATCTTTGTGTTCATGTTTTTGAGTTTTCTTATTTTCAATCAAGTGGGTTTTGATTGATTTGGCTTTGTTTGTTAGTTTTGATGATTTGTTTTGATTGATTATTGTTAGTTGATGTTTATTGGTTGTTTAGATTTAATCTTTTGGTTTGTTTTAGTTAGATGTGATCAAATTCGTGTTCCATTTCATCTTTCTGTTCTTCATTTTCGAGTTACTGTTCTTGCCCAGAACTTTCCGAATGGTCTGCTCATTTAGTTATCTATTCGGAATATCAGGTTATTCCGAATAGGAGTCCTCTATTCGGAATATCTGATTATTCCGAATAGGATTCTCTATTCGGAATATCTGATTATTCCGAATAGGATTCTCTATTCGGAATATCTGATTATTCCGAATAGGATTCTCTATTCGGAATATCTGATTATTCCGAATAGGGTTCTCTATTCGGAATATCTGATTATTCCGAATAGGATTCCTTATTCGGAATATCTGATTATTCCGAATAGGATTCCTTATTCGGAATATCTGATTATTCCGAATAGGTTTTTCAGTTTTTGGTTTTCAACTTTATTTTTCCCCCGTTTTCTTTACTTGCACTTTTACTCGCTTTCCTTTCAATTTAAATTTTAATTTGAGTCATTTACTTTTATTGCCTTTAAATTCTCGTCATTCATTTCCCGTTAAGTTTTAATCTTTCATTATTGTTTCCTTACTTTATTTTTCATTGTTCCAAGTCTTTATTTATAATTAGTTTTAGACAACGACACCCTTTTTCTTGATTCACCAAGAACAACTGAGTCGCACAATTAACCAGAGATCAATTCGAAGAGATACCGAGAAACGAATAATTTCAACGAGAAAAATCTGTACATTAAAATGAGTCCCAAATAGTGAGTTGTCATGTATAGTGGACTCCATGTTGCCAGTATCATCTTCATTGCCACTCCCATCCCCACTTTAATTGATATCTTGATAGGGTATGGGATCTTCAACATGTTGAAACATATTTCTATTGGAGGAAGAGAATAAATTTCCAAACACGCTATCAACGTCTGAATTTAAAGTGTCAGCGTCTGAATTTGCTTTATTAGTGTCTGAAGATGCATGCATGAATTCACCAACTAGTTTTTCTTGTGGCCCTTCTTCCTCCTTTCCAGCAGCAGCAGATGCCTACACAAACCCATCAGTCCATATAGGTATGGTGACATAATCAAATATGGGAGTTGGCTCATGATGAGATTGCTTTTGTACATAGTCTCATCATATCATGAAATATGCCAAATATATGCTTGTGTTTGTTACATGTGTATTTTAGGTATGGATATTGAGAAAACAACAAAAGATCACAAGAAACAAGAAAAAACGAACACGGGAAACGAAGCCGCACAATGAACCAAGCCCTAATGTGGATTTTCCAAGAATAAACCTTGAAGAATTGAAAATTGTACAAGAAGGGTCCTCCAATATTGAAGAATTGACACTTTAAAACCTTGTTTATTCATAATTACAAGTTTAGTCCTTAAAGTTTGTCAAATTATAAAAAGGACACTCCACTTTGAAGAATTGGCAAGAATGGTCCCTCAAATTTAAAGACTTGTCATTATTAGTCCTCCAAGAAGTAAACAATACAAGTCAAGACCATAAAGTTTGAATAAAATGCCAAAACAGCCCTTCAAGTATCAAGAAATGGAAAGAAATACCCTTGATAAACTTTTGGAAATGTTTTTGTGGCCAAAGTGTGAAAACTGAAACTTGGATAACAAAGGAAATTCAGTTTTACTTGTTTAAACTTGAAATGAAAGGAATGGAAGACATGAGGGGCTAAAGCTGGGCAGACAAAGAAGATACCTAGAGCAACCATTGCCTGACACGTGCCCCACTCACACTTTTTAACCAATCACAAGCCGTCCTCTTGCCAACTCACTAAACCACTTAACCCGATTTAATATTAAACTAATTTGGCGCCTAAAAACCTTGTTTAAACACTAATAAAGATCAAAAACATGTTCTTGGTGTTCTTAACCGGATTTGGGCTTTCCTTAACCATGATGAATTAAACCTCAATTAGCTCCAGATTTATGATTAAGGTCATCTTAATCATAACCCAACTCTTAAACCGTCCACCTCATCAACTCTTTTGTCACATGCTACCTCCCCTGACCCACGAACTCACATGAAGACAAGACCAGTCAGAGAATTAACGTGTCGTGATCATGCTTCATTCCTACGTACTATTTGAACGTCCAAGATCATATAACAACAAGAATGGTCACATGTATCAAGCTCCCAAGTCAAATTCAGTCAACACAAGTACAAACCTTCAAGGGCAATTTTGGGACTTCACCAACTAGGGTTTATGTTTATTTTCAGCATTTCTAGTTTCTTTGTAGCCTATATAAGGCATTAGTATCACAACATAGTTCTTTGTTCTTGGTTTTCTTTGGTAAAAAATCTATAAAGCCTTTGTTTCTAGTGAATAAAAAAGTGTTTGATTTTGTGACGAATTCCATGTTCCAACCATTATATTCTGTTGTTATTGATATATGTTTGTGAGTTTGAAGTTTGAAAGATTTGTTTTAAAGATTGTGCAAGTTTTTGCAAGTTTTCCAAAAATCTGATTTTTTCTATGTTCTTGTTCAAACAATTGAACATTTTGAGCTATAAGTTGATCATGGCACCTTGATAAAGAGTTTATCAAGGTGTTGTGAGGCTTGTGGTTTAGGAAGCATCAAGGGGTGGGGATCAAGCTTGAAAAGATCTTGGTCATTTTCCATTTTTGTTCTTATAATCTGATTTGTTCTAACATTGGTGTTCTTAGCAGCTTGTTGGAAGCTTTTGGTTGTTAAGCTACCACATAAGCTCAAAATTCGTGAGTGTGTATGTACATTCATTAGGTTTGTCATATTTTCCCCAAAAATCTGATAAATCTTGGTTCTAAGTGATTTTTGAGATTCTACTGGTGTATGTGTATTTTTATGCATGCAAATTGGTTCTTGATTCATATGTCGGATGTTATGATGCTTATTTTGGCTTAAATCAGTCTTGAGAACAATTTGACTTGTTTAAAATTGGATTTAAAAAGTTAAAAGGGTGTTTGGGATTGTCTGTGGTTCAAGTTTGCATGAGTTTGAGTAGGGAGTGTTGTATTGTTTGTGTTCATATCTGTTATTGAGGTGTTTGTGTTCTGAAATTTACAAATTTTGTGCTTTATAACTCTAAATCTGAAATCTTGGCTTAACTACTTGGTTCTAGGCTGTTTTACTTTGAAATCTTGTGCACGCCTAGTTTGCTTATTAATCTAGGGCTAACAAGTGTTAATTCATTGTTTTTGTAACCTGAGTGATAGATCTGAGGCCTTGAAATTGGATTTGGTGTCAAGTAGTTCAGCAAAATTTGTTCTTATCTGCTTATTGTTCATTAGTAACTTGTTTTTGCTTGGATCTTATTCTAATCTTGGTTATTTTGCTTGAGACAAGTTTATTTATATGTCACTAAGTCTGATATTGATGTTGTATGCTTTGGGTTAAGTTTGGTAGGCTTATGCTAGCTTAAAAGTAGCTTATAACAATCAGATCTGCTTATTACATGCCTGTGCCATGTCTATGGACTAATTGATTAAACTGTATCATTTGGTTGGGTGTAATTGTGTTTTCTTGCTTGATTGTGAATCCTTACAACCCACTGGTTGTAAGGGTGCCTTGATTGTCCAACAAAACCATGTGAAACTCTCTAAAAAGCTAAGTCAAAAAGTCAAAGCAGTGGGAACTCCTTTCCCCTGCTGCTAGCCACTGCTAGTGTAAATTGGTCATCAACTTATTTTTAAGTCATTAGAGTTTATTCTTATGTGCAACAACTTATTTTTTGTAATAGGTCTTATTATTTTGAGCTTATAAGTCAGTTTTGAAGTTTGTAGCTTTTGGTTTTAGCTTTTGACTAGAAAACGACAATTTTGTCTTTTTCAAAAATAGCTTATTGCTTATTTCAGTTTATTGAGTGTGCTTATTTGAAAACTTTTTGTTGATTAAGCTTAGTTTTGTCATTTAAAACCTTTTGCAAGTTGAATCAGCTTTTAAAGTGGCCTAGAACTAAAAAAGACTATTTTGTCATTTTCTTTAGTGAGCTTTTGCTTATTTCAGGCTTATTTCTTGTGTTTATTCAAAAACACATCTTAATTAGGTCAAGAAAAGGGTGTGTGTCAAATTTCAGCTTATGGCATCAGCTTATAGCTTAATGGGCCAAAAAGGCCATTAAGAATAAGTTGTTTTGAAATAAGCTGTGATAAGCTCACATTCAGCTTTTGGGCCTTGAAGTTTTGTGTTTAAAATTAAATTTTAAGCTTAACTGGAAGTTTTGCGCCCATTTGGACAACATTTTTCTTATTGGGCCATAAAAAGCCCATTAAGGGTTCTGTTTGGACTTTTGGCCCATTTTGAGGCCCATTAGAGGTATTTTTGTGATTTCAAGTTCATTTCTATGTTTATTAGGTTAAAATAAACTAGTTTGCAACTTCTTAGAATTCTTTATAAATTTTGGATTTTTAATATTGTCTTATTATTATTTTATTATTATTTTATTATTAAAAATTAAATTTTAGATTTTTGCAAGTTTTTCATTTTTCCTAGTTCAAATACATTAAGTTATGAATTTTAAAACTTTTAGATTAATTTTATTGTCTTTCAATTAATTTTTAGAATTATTTTAAGATTTTATAGTTTTTTAACCATTTTTAAATAGTTTTTATTAATTTTAAATTTGTCGAAAATAGTTTTTAATTTAGTTAAGTCATTTTAGAGGTTTACAAGTTAAAAAATCTCATTTTGGGCTTTTTGATAATTAAATTGATTTTTTGGGCTTTAATTAGCATTAAAAATAAATTTTAATTAAATAAAAGGTTTGAGTGAATTTTCTTTTTTTATAAACTCTAATTAAATTTTTTAGGAGTTATTGCAATTTTCTAGAAATTTTTAGGTTAATTTTAAAATTTCATCATGTTTTACGGTTTTACGTGCACGACTTTTCATCCTAGTTTAATTCATAATCGTAACCGTCATCCTTTTCTATTTTCTTTTCTCATAATTATAATCACAAAGAATTAATCATCCTTGTACACAACACACTTGCCTCCTTGAGAACGAACTCTTACACTTGGGTCATTTGTGCATGGTTTTCCTAAACCATCGTACTTACCACTAATTACCTCTTTTGATTTTTCCTAAAGTCAAAGGTGTGTAAAAACTCAACTATCATTTTGGCTCCGCTGCCGGGGAGGCGTGTTGTGTTTTGATTTGAAAAATTGTTGTTTTTATACTATCCATAAATATAATTGTATTAGTAGCACTCTACTAATACGTATTATTGGTTTTCGTTTTTTGTGTGAATATTACTATATTGTATACGTAGAACAATAAATTCACAAGTACTCCAAAAGTGTGAAAACACAACCTTGATTCGGGATTTCATCACTCGATCATTGTATTCGAATCTCAAACAAATAAAAAAGGAAAAATAGATAATTACTTTCGTGAAGCTTAATTTTGAAAAACACAAACTATAAGGTGGGTATAAGGCGGGTATTATAAAATATACCCTAAGGAAAAAGGCTCTTAAGTGCTTCGCGCCGCCTCGTTTCCCCGCTTGCTTGTGCGTGTTTAGATAAAAAGGGCTAATCGAGGGTTTGCCAACCAAAGTATTATCTACATATCATATATATTTTCTTGGTTTCAATTGATTAAACCCTCTTGAACGTTTTGGTGTTCCACCAACATTCTAAAGTCATCGAACGCGTTCACTTCACGTGATCGTTTTCATTACTTGAGGCTCCTTTAATCAAGAGGTTTGATTTGAGGAGAGATTTGTATATTTTTGTCTACTCACCAAAATCCAAAAAAAGTAAAAACAATCAAAAACACAAAAAAAATTGAAAAAGTTAAAATATGACAATCCGTCAATTTATGGTTGATATTTATTCTCAAATATTATTTAAAAATATTATTTTAATGTTATATTATGAACTCACTTATTTTTGGGAAGAAATTTGGATTTACGTCTTGAAGTAGCATCGACTACGTCTAAACCGGAGGACTCTACGTTATGTGCTTACGTTTACATACACCGTCTTTGGTGACAGTCCGACATTTCAGGAAATAAATTTATCCGTGAATACTATTTTGGGATTTTAAATTTGTGTTGGTTCATAAACTCACAAATTTAAGAGTAAAGATTAGGACTTACGAGCATAATTTAACGTCCTTTACGACTAAACCGGAAACCCTAGAATTACGTATTTACGTTTTTGAACTCCGTTTTTGATGAGACAATTTTTATTAGATTTGTTTTGTGCCGTTGATTCATAATTTATAAAAACGTTTTTCGTAAAACGACCCGAGGGCACGCAAATCGAGGAAACTAGAATCGAGGAATACCCGTAAATTAGTGGGATGAGACAAGTATACACTTGTCCCACCCCACTATATGGGACGGCTACACAAAGACACCACACCATGAGATGTGGCAAACTTGTAACTAACAAGTTACACTTGTTCACTTAAGCTTAACAAGTAAGCTACTAACCACAAAACCACTAGCAAGTAAACCACTTCTCACAATAGACACATGCAAACTACTCTCAAACTCTCTCATCCTCTCCACCATTACCGTCCTATTCCACCATCACACAACCCCATTTGATCAATTTTAGCCATAAACTTTGTGTTATCTACACATATAATGAAGAACCATTGAATCCTTGTTGATTGGTGATCATGATAACATCAAAGAAGGTGATTTGCTTGTATCCTAGGGCTGATTTCTCAACAAATATTCTTGGTGATTGATGATCTTGGAGATAAATTTGGTGTGCATCAAGGTGTTGTCATTAAAAGACAAGTTATAGTCTTGGTTGGTAAACAAGATCATCCTCTCCATTTTCTTTGTTATTTTTGTAAAGATAAAATGTATTTTTCTTTCCTATTGTATATGTATATGATGATATATGATGATAAAAATGTTGTGTGGGGATCAAGTGTTGATAAACATGGTTAAAAAGATGGAAAACCATATGTAAAAAGGTTAAAATCTTGCTTAATAAGTTGGCTGTATAAAAACAGTAACTAACCATATGTTAAACTGATAAAATGGCAAATTGGAATCAATATACAGTAATTATTAGGTCTTGTACACATGTGAGAGTTGGCCATGCAATGGAATCATTATAATGAGTGAGATATGATCAAAACAAAATTAGTGTATCAATCTGAATAGTCTGTTTTGTGAGGACTGTTAGGAATACTTAGACTTGGATTGAGCAGTAGCTAAAACTAAGTTATTTGTAACACATAATATGAAGTTTATGGCATCCAAAAATGAGCTTCTATCTACTTGTATAACTCAAGATATGGTAAAAATGGTGAAAATGAAACTAAAAATAAGATTTTGTGAAATTAAAGTTTAATAGTATTATAATAGCACTCAAATAAATATAGTATAAAATGTAAATTAAAAACCACTAACTTATATATTACATTTATATAAATATGTACAATAATAAATAAAAGGGACATTTTATAAAAATGGTAGTTTGATAAGCTTTATAAGTTATAAAACTATAAACATGCTTTTTACGTCTTTTTGGCTAAAACCGATAAATTAACGTTTTCGTCAGTTAAAACTTAGACGGTCGGACCCGTCTAATGTAAACTTTTTATAACTCATGTACTGATGAATAAATATATATTACAAGTAAAAACCGATAAAACCCTAGCTTTATAGCATTTGGACATTAACGGGCCAATTTAGCCTTATTAGACTATTAATCCAACTAATTTGACTAAACATTTATGAACTTACTTATTGGGCTTAACCCACTTGGGCCTAACATGTAAGTATAGGACTGATATTAAAAGTTTAAATTGGACTAATAGAATGTAATGGGCTTATAATGGGCTTATTGGGCCTTGACAAGTAAAGAAGTAAACTAGTGGAACTAGTATGAAAATTTACTAACACATGACACTATAATGAGTAAATAAAGATGTACAATCCCACTTGCTCATCATCATACTTATATTATCATCATACATATACATAGCTATTATTTTTATAAAGTCATTGGACAAAAGTCTAAGACGAGTATTATTTGTCTAGGTTTCCGTGATTGAAGCACGTACCGTACATCCAAATCGCTGATAACCGCCTTTCCTAATGAATGTGAGTTCATAGCCTCGCACTCTTTTAAATGTTTTAATGAAATGTTTTATAAAACCACGAGGGAGATAACCTGTTAGTTTTGATAAAACAGGACACCATTTGTCCCGATTGTTTGATTATTGATTTGGACAAGAATGATTGTATGACCCGATGAATGATTATATGACCCGATGTGTGAAATAAAATGGATTATTAAAGTTAGGTTATGTCACTAAAAGTCCCATTAGCATGAATTGTGAATTACCGGGATTTGGTAGACGCTTATTAATATAATAGTACTATTTGGGGATGATCACCCCAGTTCGCTCCTTGACGGTTGATCCCCGTCGTGCCACATTGATTGGTAAGCGAATTTATGTATGAGAAGATTTCCATAGCGTGATTTTTGTGACGACACGCTAACTTAGATGGGAAAATTGAGTTTCGTGTTAGCTACCCGTTGTTTGTAGTAGTAAGGTAGCAATGTCATGCGACTTATAATAATCCAAATAACTAAAATACTGTTATACGCCTTGAATTACAATATATTGCCTAACTAGCAATACGGGGTCTTATTATTGATATTATGTTCGTGTTTTGGTTTTACATAACCATATTCATATAACGGTTTTTATTTAACTCTATACAACTTTATAAAACGTATTGTATGATGTTTATACGACATTGGTTCGTATAATAGTTTTGAAGGAAAAAGTCTATATTTTGATTTTGACAAAGATTTTTATAGAATGTTTTTGGCTTATTTTATGGCCTACAACAAAGGATTGTACAAAATGATTTTCGGTAATAATTTTATACCGATGTTATATTGATGGATTTCATTAAACTCTATGAATTCACTTGGCGTTTTCGCTGAACTTTTCTTTAAACATGTTTTATCTCAGGTACTTGAAGGAAAATCTCGGGAAGACGACAAGAATTTATGGCCCGCACTTAAATAACAATTTCCATTCAAATGCTTTGTAAAACTTGTATGAAATACTATGACTTGGGACGTATGTAAATTTGATATTTATGAATGGAAATGATTTATTATTAAACGACGCGATTTTTTAAGCGTTGTCTATGATGTGAGTAATGTGCTATCCCGTAACACCAACGACTCTTCCGCTTTATTGAATTGTGTATTTTTGGGGGTGTTACAGTTTGGTACCAGAGCTCTCGTTATAGAGAACGAAAGATTTTTAAAACCAAGGATTTGAATAAAACATTTCAAAATCTTTTAACTATAAACATTTTTCTCAAAATGTCTAAAAATCTTTTGACTATAACGGTGCCGAAGAATTCCCTAGTTACCGAGAAGGCCAGACTGAGAAGTGTTATTTTAATATATATATATATATATATATATATATATATATATATATATATATATATATATATATATATATATATATATATATATATATATATATATATATATATATATATATATATATATATATATATATATATATATAACTTGGATTATATATATACATATGATGTAATTTGATTACATGATTGTTTGATGATTATTTCTATATTTATACGAGGTATTTATACGACGTAGATTGTCACAAGGAACCCTAAATCCCCTAGCAAATTATTCTAAGCTATTTCTGTAGGAATTCTAGCTATTCCAGATCTAAACCAAGTTGTGGATATTTATGATCCCATCAAAATGGTTTATATTCGTAGAAATGTAGATATTAGTTGATTGTGATATTGAAGAAGAATTGGAGACATTAAAACTGATATCAATGTCATGACGATATTTCCTTATAGAGTGGAGCTTGACAAAACTTTACCACCTGGAAAGGTGTCATCTGATTCGTTGTCACCCAATTCTTAAATTGAAATCGAAAGGGTGAATGTTGCACTTGAGGCTGTCAATGGAACCATTACCCAAAAGCCTCATGCCACTAGTACCTTTCCGAGAAGTCTAATTGAATGATCGAGTCATTTCATACTAGTGACTCATTTGATAACTATTATTGATGAAGGAGCTATAGGATTGGAAATTGAGTGTTGTTCATATCGAACTTTTATTGCCCTATTAAGGTCTAAAAATAAGGTTGAAAGTATTGGAGAATGAGGTAGGATATCGCATTTAGTATGATTTGGTTGAAACTTGAATGAAGTAAAAATTTAACTTGTATGGAATAAGAAATTGTTAAGAGGAAGTCATTGAGTCCTGTGACTGAACTATAAGGTTTTAAATGATTGTTAGTTTGTGTTAAGAGTCGTTCCTAGGCCATTGTCCAATGACGAGGATGTCCAGTGTCCATGAAATAAATCGAAGAAATCTTCTTCTGACTTGGGACCGATGGATCTTTCGGGACATGTGGAACACCTAATGACTCTTGTAGATTATTATTCATTGTGGTATCTTCTAAAAATCCCTAACTTAACTGAGACATCAGTTGGTAGGATGAGTTCTTGGAATTGTATGACATAGTGACACGTAATGTGTTACGGTACAATTTTGACTTGTTTGTGATGAATGAAAAGACTACCTTTGATTGCTAAACTCTACATGTATCGATGTTATCTATCTTTTGTTTCTTCATCCTAATGTTCGCATTAGTGATGCAACCATTGAACAAGTACTCATCTCGAATTGAGTTACGTTGTGGATTATTATTTTTGAGTGCCATTAAGGTCATGAACCTCATGATAATTGGCTTAGCTCGTTTCCTATCATATTGTAGTTAGTTCTTGGTGAACAACTTTTCATCACTCTTTTGCAGATCACTCATTGTTTTTATAAGATACAATAGTATCCCTTGAGAAAAATTGAATTTTCATCAATGTAAGGACCATTTAAAGTGAGATTTATAAGTAACCATTATCGAAGTAAAGTTGTTTATGAAACACTTTGGAAAACTTAATTGTTTACATAACAAAGAACATCTCTGTAAATTAATTTTGATTTTTATTTCATGATTAAGCATGAATATATATATTTTAAACATGATGACAAAGTTTTGACGAAATGAGTATTGCATCGTTAATCTTAAAATTGTATATAGTTGCGCGCCTACATACAATTTGGAAGGGACCATGCAAGACTGATTAGTAGTGACCATGAAGTTATTAATAAACACTAAATTTTTTTTGAAGATTATGAAAGATTAAATTTTATGAGATCTGCAAGAAGTGCAAAATAGGGACATATTGTTAGGGACACCTACATATGTGCCCATACCATTTATTCTTCTGAGTCGAATTTACTCATCTGTGGATATTGTCTTATTTGACAATTGACAACCCTTTCTTGTCCAATTCTCTCGTGATGAGATTCTTTGGAAAATTATCTAATTACCAAGTGTTGATACCCGACTGGATGTATTGATGTTCCTATCATTTCTTTTGATTTGATTTCATTTGAATGACCTGGGTAACGATCCGAGGAACTATCCAATGTGTACTCAAATTATGAAAACATGGGATATACTCATATTCGTTAATATTTTCGTCTACATCTGATTTGAAATTCTCTCACGTAGATTATGCGTTGACCTTATTCTTTTGATGTTAGATATGTCTCCAGATATCCTTGAATTGTGAAGGAATATGAGTTATTAGTAGTCTTTTGAGAAGTTCACATCTTATCAACGGTAATGAAACTGGAAAGTTGATAGTGCCAGTAGAATGGATTGATTGATTATGACATGACAACATTGTCTTAATTGATGGGAAATCGAGTAGATATCCCCTAAAAGATAAGATGTTGATTATCAAAAGTGATCTAAATAATTCTTAATGGATGACCATATCATGCATTTAGACTTGAAATTATACCATGAATGGTTATGAACTAGTCATAGATCTTGTAATCTAGAAAGAACTTAAAGTAAATGTATTAAAAGATGTTTCTGTTATTTGAAACTTTAGGAGGTATTTGATGGTGAATTACCTAGACTTTCTCCATTAAGGAAAGTTGAATTTGGAATTTATTATATTCCCGGTGCTGCACCTGTGGCATTTGCACTGTACGTCAGCACCATCTGAATTAAAAGAATTACCGTACAATTGAGAGAGTTGTCAGAGAAAGCTTTTATTCTACCGAGCTCGTCATTATGAAGAGCTATGATGTTATCATTCCTTATATTTGTTGATTACCGTGAACTGAATAAATTGACGATCAAAGTTCATATCCATTACTCAAAATGGAAGATTTGTTCGATCATTTACAAGGTTCTAGTGTATATTCAGAAATTTGATCCACGACATGGTTATCATCAATTTCGCGTCCGCGAAAGAGATTATCTATTCCAATCACTACATCCGGAACTTGTAATGAACATTATGAGTTTCATGTTATGTCGTTTGGATTGACCAATGTGATGAGGTATAGTCCCCAGCCGGGTCATGAAACCGGCCTACGGGTACTACCCGCATCTAACCCATTACTAATGGGTGAGATTAATGTCATTTAAGCTACTAGGCTTAGATGAACAGTAACCGCACACACGTGTGCGGCCCACGGCCCGGCATGGCCGGTATAGGGTTAGACAGAATCATACTCTTACTATGATTAGGATTTACCCCAAAGAAGAGGACATTCACTCACCATAATTAGAAGATAACAATCAATCTAATTCTGGTACTTATCCTTTCCTTGGGGCCGAAGCATCAGTGATAGCCCATTAGGGTTTCACTGCCTATATAAGGAACCCCTAAGGGTTCCACAAAGGTATTACATTCTTCATACTCTCAACTCATCCGATTCCATAACCCTAACCGATTACTTACTCTCACGCCAGAGTCTAATCGTGGGATACATTCCCACGGTAAGCCTAACGCGTGCTGTTTTAGTGTGTAGGATCCCAACCAGATAATTCACTTGGTGCAGGAGCCGGAGTCCAGTTAACCCGAATTAAGCCTAATTCGGGTCTAGCAAGGATCACCCAACTTTTGTATCAACAAGTTGGCGCCATCCGTGGGACCAATACAGTAAGCTAGAGCAAATCTCATCTCGATCTCTCAATGACGAAAGGACATCCGCAAGGCAACCCCAGGAACACAAATCCTGCGAACCGGAAGTCCCCAGGGGACGGGATACTCATTCCCAACCGATCCCCTAGTAACCAAACAGGCAGACCGAATAACCAAAGTGATCTTTAGTCCATTGGTGTGACAAGCACGCTCGCTGTCACCCCACCACCTACTTCGACCTTGGATAACCCTGATCCAGGGAGTGCGCCCAACCCCCCTAACAAGGAGCCGCGCAGACCATCGACTGAGGAAGAAGTGGAGGTCGAACCACTTAGTGAGGAAGATCTCACTCGAGTTCCTCATGCAGAACTTCGAGAGGATCGTCCCAGGGATCGCATCCAGGTTGACCCTAGGGAGGGACCTCCAATCGAGGCTTAACTTTGGTAGTGTCGGACCAAACACCTCTCCTCAAACTCAAAGAAAGTGAAGGACACGACCCCAGGAGCGAAACCTCTTTGAGGAAACTCCCCAACCTAGGAATGTGTTCGAACGCATAGGGGATCGTATTATGCAGGAACTACTACAATCCCGTGAGGAGGGAGAGAGGCCCGACGATTCACCCAAACGACCAGATCTGGAGCTAACTAGAACTAATCGACGCACAAGCGTGTGGGACAGGTTGAATACCGGGAAGAAGGCTCCTAGCTCTTCTCACAAGAGCGATCCTCAGCCAAAGAATGGGGCACCGCCCCCTTCTCCCGGTCCATCAGGAGAGGATTCGGATGACCATCCACCTAAACGTCGTCGGCCCAGGCGTACTCCTCCACCGCTACCGGACAATGAAGAGTACTACGGCGTCCCCTACTATCGCGAGGAGAAACTAGAAGATCTCTCCCGCCCATGGTGTGATTCTAATATCACCCGTCCATGGGCTGATCCCATGGAAGATCCTTTTACCCTCCGCATACGGAATTACTCCAAGGATACAAAGCGTCGCATGCCAGCGTGCGTCAAGACCTATGATTGGACTGGTGATCTAGATGATCACCTAAAGATATTTGACACGCAGGCGAAAATTGAACGATGGCCCATGCCTATATGGTGTCAAATGTTCAATTCAACCTTGATCGGCAATGCTCGTGATTGGTTTGAGGGACTTCCTCCTCGAAGCATTGATAGCTTTACGGAACTGCGTACTGCGTTCAAGAAGAATTATACTCAGCGAAAGAAGTATAATAGGGACCCGGTCTCATTGGCAACCGTCAAGAAACGGCCTGGGGAATCTACGGAGGCCTTCACCGAACGCTTCAATGACGAGTGCACGCGCACAAAGACAATGCCGGAACTTCTGAAAATTTCCGATTATATGCACACCATAACAGACAGGGAATTAATCAGACGTCTCAATGACAAGCGACCTGAGAAGTATGACGACCTTATGGAAAAGGTCAGGAACTTCATAGAGGGACCGCGGTAGCCGCGGCCTACCGTTTAAAAGGAAAAAACTATCGATCGAACGACCAGTCCAGGAGACAGTCGGGGGGTCAAAGCAACCAAGGCAGTGGGAGGAGCTCGGACTACAAGAGCCAATACAAAGGAGGGAGGTCAGAGGACAAATTTACCCCTATAAACATGTCCTACCGGGAGATCTTGCTGACAGAAGGGGCCAACTTCCCGAGACCTCCCCCAATGACGACTCCGGTGGACCGTCGTCAAGGAAATCGCTTTTGTGAATTCCCTAACGACAAGGGCCACGACACGGAGGAATGTATCCAGCTTAAGAAGCACATTGAGTCACTGATCAAGTCAGGTAAACTCAAACATTTGGTCAAGGATTGGAAGGACGGAAAGGACAACAAGAAGTATGAGAAGAAGAATCCCCAAAAGGACAAACCTTCGACTATATACATGATCCAATCCAGGCAGCGCCGCACAAAGCAGAAAATTAGTCAAAAAATTTCACGCGACAGAGAAATCTCATTCCCTCCCATCACGGCAAGTGATATAGCCGATGCACCTCTCACGATTGAGATAAGCATTGGAACACACAATGTCCGCCGTATGTATGTGGATGGAGGGTCATCAGCAGAAGTACTATACGAACACTGTTTCGTACAGTTACGACAAGAAATAAGAAGCCAATTAGTACCGGCCACACCGCCGCTCATCGGCTTTAGTGGAGACACCATCTGGCCAATAGGACAGCTGCGTCTCCTTGTAACCATTGGGAATGAAGAGCATTCCACCACGGCGTGGATGAACTTTATGATGATACGCTCACACTCTCCATACAATGGGATCATAGGCAGACCAGGTATCCTGGCCATACGGGCAGTACCCTCCACAGCTCACGGAATGATTAAATTCCCTGTGGAAGGAGGAATTGTCACTATCTGTAACACAATCATACCAGCATCAGAATGTCATGCCGTGACAACACCGGTTCAACTTGTTCCCCCCAAGGATGGATCACCACCTCCCAACTGGAAGGTGGCAATCCATCCTAATTATCCGGAACAAGAGGTATCCATAGGGGGAACACTCTCGGATAGCGGCAAGAGGGCCATGTGCTCTCTCCTAATAGAAAAATTAGATATATTCACATGGGAGCCCAATAATATGACGGGCGTACCGCGTGCGATAGCAGAACACAAGCTCCAAATCCACCAGGGATATCCTCCCGTTAAGCAAACGAAGTGCGGTCAGGCACCAGAACGCAGCCAAGTAATATTGGATGAAGTACGGAAATTGGTGGATGCAGGTATCATGCGCGAGGTATACTACCACGAGTGGTTATCCATTCTGGTCATGGTCAAGAAGCATGATGGGAGCTGGCGCATGTGCGTGGATTTCACGGATCTGAACAAAGCCTGTCCGTAAGACTGCTATCCATTACCGGAGATTGATTGGAAGGTGGAATCCCTATGTGGATATCCCTTTAAGTGCTTCTTAGACGCATACAAAGGATACCACCAAATCCAGATGGCGGAAGAGGACGCAGAGAAGACGGCGTTCCATACTAGTCAAGGCGTATACTGTTATACAAAATTGCCATTCAGACTAAAGAACGCCGGGGCAACATATCAGCGGCTTGTTGACAAAGCCTTCGACTCACAGATAGGCCGCAATCTTGAGGTCTATGTTGATGATTTAGTCATCAAAAGTCGTACGGAGGATGCACTTCTCCATGACGTCCAAGAGACGTTTGACACATTGAGGAGGATTAATATGAAACTGAATCCAAAGAAATGCACGTTTGGGGCAACTGAAGGGATGTTCCTTGGATATATGATTGATCCAAATGGCATCAAGCCTTGCCCGGAAAAGACGGACGCGGTAATACAGTTACCATCTCCCCAGACGCGAAAAGAGGTACAATCATTAAATGGTAAGTTGGCCGGGCTAAACAGGTTCTTGTCGAAGTCCGTGGAGAAATCACTCCCCCTATTCAAAACACTCAAGAAGTGCATCAAGAAGGGAGATTTCCGGTGGACAAAGGAAGCGGAGGAAGCTTTTGGTCAGCTCAAGCAACACCTCGCAGCTCTTCCCATGCTAGTGGCCCCCCGACCCAAGGAGGAGCTCATCATGTATCTGTCAGCCACACATGGAGCAATAAGTGCGGTACTCATAACGGATAGGGACACAGTCCAAACTCTGGTCTACATCATAAGTAGAACACTACAAGGGCCGGAGTTGAATTATTCTTCTATGGAAAAATTGGTTTTGGCATTAGTGTTTGCCACGAAACGGTTACGCCGGTACTTTCAGGCGCACCGAATTGTGGTTATTACTGATAAACCAATAAAACAAGTCATCTCCAGACCAGACGTGGCCGGTAGGCTACAGAAGTGGAGCATTCTGTTGGGAGAGCATAACATCTCTTATAGACCACGGACAGCTGTTAAAGGCCAAATCTTGGCAGATTTCTTGATACAGAAGCCGGACGATGATGGACCGGTCGTACAACGAGAGGAAACTCCAGCAGAACCATGGGTATTATTTACGGACGGATCCTCGTGCACGGATGGATCAGGAGTTAGTCTCATCCTTACGAATCCGGAAGGAAAGGAGTTTACATACGCCTTGCGCTTTGAGTTCACAACCACCAATAATGAGGCAGAATATGAGGCATTGATTGCGAAGTTAAAATTCGCCGCTAGAATGGGAGTCCGCAACCTTGTGGCCTACGTGGACTCACGGCTTATCGCGAACCACATTCTAGGGGGTTACGTAGCCAAGGAGGATAACATGGTTCGATACTTGGAGAAAGTCAAGTCACTCATCGCTGCTTTCAGCAAGTTTTCTATCAAACAGGTACCAAGAGGTGAAAACAAGAAGGCAGACGCTCTTAGCAAAATCGCGTCTACAAGTTTCGCACACTTATCCAAGCAAGTCTTGGTAGAAATACTAAAATAAAAGTCTATAACAGAAGGGGAAGTCGTAGCCATAGTTGAGGAAGATGGACCTACATGGATGACCCCGATCATCAACTATTTGACTAATGAAACCCTTCTGGACGAGGAAAAGGCGGCACGGCGTATCAGAAGGAAGTCGCAGCACTTGGAGCTTCGAGAAGGTATTCTTTACAAGCGCTCTTTCTTACAGCCGTGGTTGCGGTGTGTTGGGTCACGCCAGGCTACTTATGTGATCAGTGAGATACATGAAGGGTTATGCGGCATGCACGCGGGCCCCCGATCTGTATAGCTCGAGCTCTACGCACAGGATATTATTGGCCTACTATGCATAGGGATGCACGCGACATGATTTGCAAATGCAGTGATTGCCAAGTGCACAGACCAGTACCACGACACCCGCATCAGGAACAGATACCCATTACATCCCATAGCCATTCTATAAGTGGGGGATTGACATTGCGGGACCTTTCCCTGTAGCTGCAGGGGGAGTGAAGTTCTTGATTGTTGCGATGGACTACTTTACACGCTAGATAGAGGCTAAGGCAGTTAAATCCATCACGGGCAAACAAGTTAAAAAGTTTGTTTAGGAGAACATCGTGTACCGTTTTGGCTTACCAGGAGAAATCATCTCGGACAACGGGAAGCAGTTCGCGGATAATCCATTCAAGGACTGGTACGCATCATTGAATATCACGCGGCGCTTCGCATCCGTTAAATATCCGCAGACAAATGGTCTTGTGGAACAAAAAAATAGAAGCTTGGGTGAAGGCATCAAGGCACGCTTGGATGAACGAAGTGCCAAATGGGTAGATGAACTGCCACATGTTCTATGGGCACATAGGACTATGATTAAAACAGCCAATGGGGATACTCTATTTGCATTGGCCTACGGTACTGAAGCTGTCATACCAGCAGAAATCAGAATGCCGACCATCCGCATAGCGGAGGTTAATGTCGTCACAAACGACGAGAAGCTCCGGATCAATATGGACTTGTTGGAAGAAAAAAGAGAAATGGCATCTATCAATGAGGCCAATTCCAAGGCACGGATGAAGGCTTATTATGACGCCAAGGATAAAGGTGTTTCTTTTCGATCAGGAGATTTTGTTTATCGTGCCAACGAGGCAAGTCGAGCGGAGAATACAGGAAAGTTGGGCCCTAAGTGGGAAGGACCGTATGAGGTTATGGAAGCCTTAGTACGGGGTGCGTACAAGTTACGTGACATGGATGGCCGCGACCTGGAACGCACATGGAATATCTGCAATCTTAAAAGGTGCTATCTTTGAAAAGCTACAGCTTCTGCATGGACACTTCGCTATATCTGGCTTCAATGAAGATCCATGTGTTCTCTTTGTTTTGTTTTTTATGCTTTCTAGGTTCCCTTTGTTTTTAGGATTTCCCATTCTTGTCAAAACAAAAAACGTAAGCGTTCTAATAAAATGTCGTGGTGCCTAGCTAGCTTCACGGCTCGTTCTTGTGCAAATTATTGTCTTATTTTTTAGATTCTATGAACAAATTATTGTCGTATAGATTTAGTTGTTATTTCTATAATGTGATATCTCTTATTCATATGCATTCATTCAATACCGTACATGTACTATGCGCCTCCAGGCGGGGTAAGAGGATTAAGTGAACCTAATAATTCAACTTGTCGAATAAGAGGGATGAAACCCCAGTGACGCGGATCATGTATCCTTACTAGACACCTTACTCACAAGACGTTGTGATAAGTTTCCATATGTCGCGCTCACGTAGTGCTTTGCATGGTAAAGACGCACGCCGCACGTCTAGAAAAATATAGACTTGATTGTATAAGACGTGACATGTCATGCAACACAGGTATATGATATCTAACAAAAAAAATACACAAGTTTCAAATTCAAAACACCAAAATAGCTGTGGTTATCACGGACTTGCTTGCATAAATATGGCAAGTTATCACAATAACATCAGTTCCAGCCGTATACATACACGGACGAATAAAATGGTACAAATGTTTACAATGTAAATTACAAAGGAGGTAGGAACTCCCCTATCTCTTTCTTCCCTTCTTCAATCAAGGTGCGGAGGACCTCCCCATGAGCATTCTTTCCATCTTGTGCCCTGATCATGTTTGCGTCCAGCGCCTCAGCCAGCAGCTTTTCACCTTTCATCACCTTCGACACAGAGTCGTAGGTAGGCAAGGTTAGTTGGATGGGATCGGCGGTGAGCTTCAACATTATTACCCCATTGGGAGCATCCTTCAGTGACTCTAGCTCGTCTAGTAAGGGGTGTGGGATTTCAGCAAGGGCGGCCATTGATGCGGTCATCTAGTCTTCGGCTAGAGGGTTGTGGTAGGCATGTTGGGTAATATCTTCTTTCTTGCCTATTAGCTCCGCAGCTTTGACCAGCCCCTCGTGCCTACCACGGTCAATACCGTCCGATACAACGTCAGCAAAGGCCTGCAACAGGTAAGGAGCCTCCGTTACCTTACTCACGGCAAGCCGCATTCCCTGGCCAACCATCCATCTACGCCCAGCTATGGCTGTGAGCAAAGGAGGACACATCATTTTGGCGTAGTCCGTTGCCATCTTGCTTAGTTCACCCTCAGCTGCTGCAGCTTGCTCTTCCAAGGTAGTCCGCGCCTGGGTTAGTTCATCCTTCAGCGTGTCGCGCTCCTGAGCAATAGTGAAGGCTTGTACGGTTACAGCTTTAGTAGCAGCTTCGGCTGCGGATACCTATACATGACACTTGGAGTTACTACAAGGACAATGTGGTTTTTTACGTGCACAAATAAGTGTTAATGTAAGAGTATACATTCTCATTGGATGCAGCTAAAAGGGCCTCCAACTCGGCAATACGTTCCTCATGAGCGTTGGCGTGATGGACTTGCTCCTTGACGGTTGACTCTGCCACGACCAACGCTGTCTGCAAGGATGTGATAGTTTTCTCGTGCTTATCCACCAGTGCTTCACGGTGAGCTATCTTTTTATCAGCACGGCTTATGTTCGCCAAGGCCTTGATCATACGGCGTCTTAGGGCCGCACCAACTGTCACCTGGTGTGCGGAGGATACATCAAACTGCTCCAGCAACGTCTCATGTTCTAGTTCATCCAAATCTTGCGCCAGTGCTGGAGGCGTGATGTGTTCAACGAATTTAGTGCACTCGGACTCCGCCTCCAACCTTGTTAAGCTGGACAAATTCCATGCTAGGCAAAGGCTGGTGTCGGGTCCCTCAAGATGTGGCTCCTCGACATGAGTTATAGGAGGGGATGGAGGTCTTATTGATGTCATGGGTGAGGGTTCCCTTTCCACCTCCTTCTCTTGGGCTACTGTCGATGGGTCCGCCCTGTTATTAAAACACTTATTAGTTCTGTTTATAGATTTATATCCGTGATGGTAGGAGCCACAGCATTCACAGGGGTGGCCAACCAGACTTGCTCATCCGCGTGCAGCGAGGGGTCGACCTGGGCCGTAGCGGTGCTGCTCCCTTCCTGGAACTGCGAATGGTCTTTCCTTAGCTTCTTCGGAAGAGCATTATGTACCCCCGCCCCATCCCCTAGATTTTTTGCTACCTTCCTGGTAGTCTTCCGTTTCCTAGATTTGGGCTTTGATGACTACGGGGACCCAGAAGCTTGTATAGTTTCTTCATCATCACCGGTGCGATTGTTAGAAGAGTTGGTGAATTCTTCCTATTCTTCTTCTTCATCCTGGTGCGGCACGGTGTCCTCCAGTAGCAGTTCTCCACCATCTTCATTATGGAAGTCAAGAGGGGATTTCTCAATCACGGGATCTCCCTCATCTGATCGCTGCTCAGTGCTTTCTTCCAGCGGGATGGTTTTGTCTGCGGTGGCTTCCAGTAGGGGGAGTTCATTTTCTTTCAGTGTTCGAAATCCTTCAGGAACTTTGCTTGGATCGCCTTGGCACAATAATCCATGTAGCTTAATCTCTGCGGACATGTGCATATATAAAGATTAGTAAATTCACAAAGTACAATGAGGCACTTTTACCTCTAAAAATATAAGAAGACCTACTCTGCCTACGATCGGTCAGAAAGCACGGATATCTATCCTCCCTCCCATAGTAGTAGCGGCTGATTCCTACTAGGCACAGGAAGTGCTCCGGCAAACCCCTATGGAATTTTATGCGGTGGGTATCTAAAATTTTCAAATCCTTACTACTATAGTCTTTGGATTTGGGAGGATAGTCTTTGGGTACTCTAGTTTTGAGGACGAATGGGGCGGGGAATACTTTCTCATCCACGAAAAAGTAATGGTCGTACCAATTCTTGAGGGAATCTAAGGGTTTCCTATAAGTCATGGGGGCGTTCACGGATCGTTTTTTGAACGACAGCCACCCATTCACTAGCTGGGGGAAGTAAAAGACCCTAAATAGATTCACGGTCAGGGTTACCTCGCACGTATGGCAGGTAATCTCAAACTGATTGATTTTACATGCCCCTATGCAGTGCAGTTGGGTTATGTGGAAGTCGTAATATAGAAGCAGATCTACCAAAAACTTGGATAAGAGGATGCGGTAGTTAGCCGAATCAAATAGGCGCGTGTAAACGCCTATCTTTCCCTTTGGAGAATCCGTAATCGCTTCACCGTCACCTGGATAGGTCGGATGTACGCTTTCAGGAATATAATACTTAGACAAAAAGTCTATGTATTTCTCCGCAGGCATCACGTTAAGGACATCCTTAATAAGTGAATTGTCCTTTACCATGTTTTATAAAAAGGATTTGAGAGGCGTGATGATCTAACCTGCAGTGGAGAAAATCCGTGGAATAAGAAGCGAAGGTATGAAGGAATGAGCTTGGGAATAACAATGGCGGAATAAATATAAACTGTGTGTGTAAACAGTAGCACACACCAACTCTTATATAGGGTTGCCTCGATTTCCGAGGTAGCGTGAATGTTCGCCACGTGTAAACCACTACACCCATCCAACGGATGGGATTTCTGACACTTCTAAAATGTCAGAAGGGACCCACGGGTCACTTCTTGATAGTTTTACGTGGCTCAAGGGTGGGCCTCTCTGGTGCACTTTTGCAGGCGTGCGTCTGACTATTGACTACCATTAATGCATTCATTAAAGTTCTCCCGGTCGGCTTATTTTGGAGTGCGGCCGTAATTACAACAAACAGGTCTACGTGACATTGTATAGTTTAGAGTTACGCCTACGGATGTAACAACTAGACTGGGGGGACATGATGACGTATAGTCCCCAGCCGGGTCATGAAACCGGCCCACGGGTACTACCCGCATCCGGCCCATTACTGATGGGTGAGATTAATGTCATTTAAGCTAGTGGGCTTAGATGAACAGTAACCGCACACACGTGTGCGGCCCACGGCCCGGCATGGCCGGTACAGGGTTAGACAGAATCATACTCTTACTATGATTAGGATTTACCCCAAAGAAGAGGATATTCACTCACCATAATTAGAAGATAACAATCAATCTATATCTAGTACTTATCCTTTCCTTGGGGCCGAAGCATCAGTGACAGCCCATTAGGGTTTCATTGCCTATATAAGGAACCCCCAAGGGTTCCACAAAGGTATTACATTCTTCATACTCTCAACTCATCCGATTCCATAACCCTAACCGATTACTTACTCTCACGCCGGAGTCTAATCGTGGGATACATTCCCACGGTAAGTCTAACGCGTGCTGTTTTATTGTGCAGGATCCCAAGCAGATAATTCACTTGGTGCAGGAGCCGGAGTCCAACTAACCCGAATTAAGCCTAATTCGGGTCTAGCAAGGATCACCCAACTTCTGTATCAACACAATGCACATGTAGCATTCATAAATTTGGTGAATCACGTGTGTAAGCCGTAATTTGATAAATTCATGCTCGTGATCATTAAGTACCATTTGTTTGGTCATAAGAATAAGAAGGAGTTAATAATCATGTATAGACTGCCCTGAGTTGGCCGAGTAGTGAAAACTTGTACCTAGAATATTTAACATGTGATGAAAGACTTAATCCTTTACATGATTTGACCGTGTAATTAATAGATAATGGAATATATATTGACTCTTCAAAGATTAGAGCCATTTAAGACTTTGGGTTTTACCAAAGAGAAAGTGCAAATATGTTTTGACAAATATTTTATCAAAGGATTTTTAAGGGATTATCCCCTCATACCCAAATCATTTAACTAAACTCCTGTTTAGGGGTAAATGTTTTTCTATACTTCTAGACAACTTAAGAAGGATTCAGGAAAACCATATAAACCATGACTTGAAAATTGAAACGATGATTTTTTCTTTTCAACTAAGAAAATTTTGACGAAAGTATAAACAAAGATTTTTCGAACATTTACGGATCTTATTAAGTATTTTCAATAAATCAACAAAAATCGTGTTAACTAAATTCAAATTTATATTTGAACATTTTTCTATAATTGGACGAACTGAGAAAATTTAAAACTTTTTACGTTTACATCTCATAAAAATTAAATATTTATCATTTGATTACTTGTAATAATTATCGACACTTTAGACGTCGGATTGAGCAAAACCAGTGAAGATAATAGTAAAGACGAAACTAAAACATAGAAGATATGAAGAAAGAAATTTTGAATGAATACGGTCATGATATTTATTTCATCAGGGTAGGTGAAAGTAAGTACTGACGCATTATGTAGAAAAGATAAAGAATCAATTAGGATGTGTTCCTTAATAATGACTGTGCAAAATAAATTGCCGAACAATTTAGAAATAACTGATGTTTGTAAGAAGGATAATATAGATAATAAAAGGGGTTCGCGGCTAATGTGAACCAATAGATTTGAGAAGCCGATGGCGTTAAATGTATAAAAGGCCGCTTGTGGTTGCCTGAATATGGAGGATTTTGAGATTTAGTCATATTAGAATCTCATAAGTTTAAGTATTCTATTCATGTCATTTCTGATTAAATGTATCTTATCTGAAGAAGTTGTACTGATGGTAAATTATGAAGACAGACATCGCCTCATACATTCGTAAATGTCTAACTATTGCAAAGGTCATCATCTGAATTTGATTCGATTTGGGTCATCGTTGACAGACTGACCAAATCTGCTAATATCATTCCTGATAATGATAGATTCTTCATGAAGAAATTGACTCTTTTGTATTAAAAGGAGTTGTGTAAACATAGTGTGCCTGTATCGATCATCTCTATCAAGATCCTTGCTTCACATCGAATTTCTAGAGATTTGCTCAGAAGTCATTGGGAAAGAACCTTCATGAGAGTATTGTTTACCGCCCCAATCGAAGGGACGAAGTAAAGTAACGATACAAAACACTAGAAGTCTTCTTTTATGTTTGAATGATTGACCTTTGGTAATAAACCGTATAATCGTTTTCCTTTGGAGAGATTATCATTGATAATTATCGTATTAGGATCGAGATCGAATCTTGTGAGGATCTAAATATTAGAGCATCTGTAAGCAGGAGTTGGGATGAAGACACCCGATATACACCCATTGTGAGTTGGACATGTCTTTTCGGTTTAAGGTTGCCTATGATGACAAACCTAACCTTAAAAATACCCGACCCGCGAGACCTAAAGTGATTATTGAAATTAGGATCTGATTGTTGACTGTCAGTAGTGGGCAGGAGGTTATGTGAATATGAAATGTAGATCTTGAAGTGCAGGATGGGTAGCGAAGTTATGCCAAAAATTTTCACCTTGGAAAAATGAATTGATGATCTGAAAGATTATGGGAAATAAGTCCCCGTTGTATGGGACCATTGAGATAATGTAAAAGTTGGTTTGAAAGGCATATAAGCTGGATCTACCCTATGAATTCAAGGGCTGTCTGAATTATGTTTCGTATATCTAACTTGATAAAATGTCTATCAAGTGAAAATATGATTACTTCTTAATGAAGTTTAGATCGGCGAAAAGTTGCATTCATCAAAAACTCATGAACATCATGGATAGAGAAAGTAAGTCAACATTAAGCCTGATCGTATTCCCGTAGTTACATTTGATGAATCTCGCGTATTGTACTCGATTACACTTGTTAGGAAAGACCGAATGTGGAGGAAATACCCACTGGCTTTAACTCTATAAGAAGCGAGTAGTAAGATAAATCGATCTTTGAGGACAAAGATCCTGTTTAGGGGTAAATGCTGTGACAATCCGTCAATTTATGGTTGATATTTTATTCTCAAATATTATTTAAAAACATTATTTTAAAGTTATATTATGAACTCACTTATTTTTGGGAAGAAATTTAGATTTACGTCTTGAAGTAGCATCGACTACGTCTAAACCAGAGGACTCTACGTTACGTGCTTACGTTTACATACACCATCTTTGGTGACAGTCCGACATTTCAGGAAATAAATTTATCCGTGAATATTATTTTGGAATTTGAAATTTGTGTTGGTTCATAAACTTACAAATTTACGAGAAAAGATTAGGACTTACGAGCATAATTTAACGTCCTTTACGACTAAAGCGGAAACCCTAGAATTACGTATTTACGTTTTTGAACTCCGTTTTTGATGAGACAATATTTATTAGATTCGTTTTGTGCCGTTGATTCATAATTTATAAAAACGTTTTTCGTAAAACGACCAGAGGGCACGCAAATCGAGGAAACTAGAATCGAGGAATACCCGTACATTAGTAGGATGAGACAAGTATACACTTATCCCACCCCACTATATGGGACGGCTACACAAGGACACCACACCATGAGATGTGGCAAATTTGTAACTAACAAGTTACACTTGTTCACTTAAGCTTAACAAGTAAGCTACTAACCACAAAACCACTAGAAACTAAACCACTTCTCACAATACACACATGCAAACTACTCTCAAACTCTCTCATCCTCTCCACCATTGCCGTCCCACTCCACCATCACACAACCCCATTTGATCAATTTTAGCCACAAACTTTGTGTTATCTACACATATAATGAAGAATCCTTGAAGCCTTGTTGATTGGTGATCATTATAACATCAAAGGAGGTGATTTACTTGTGTCCTAGGGCTGATTTCTCAACAAATATTCTTGGTGATTGATGATCTTGAAGATACATTTGGTGTACATCAAGGTGTTGTCATCAAAAGACAAGTTATAGTCTTGGTTGGTAAACAAGATCATCCTTTCTATTTTCTTTGTTATTTTTGTAAAGATCAAATGTATTTTTATTTTATATTGTATATTTATATGATGATAAAAATGTTGTGTGGGGATCAAGTGTTGATAAACATGGTTAAAAAGATGGAAAACCATATGTAAAAAGGTTAAAATCTTGCTTAATAAGTTGGCTGTATAAAAACAGTAACTAACCATATGTTAAACTGATAAAATGGAAAAGTGGAATAAATATAAAGTAAGTATTAGGTCTTGTACACATGTGAGAGTTGGCCATGCAATGGAATCATTATAATGAGTGAGATATGATCAAAACAAAATTACTGTATCAATCTGAATAGTCTGTTTTGTGAGGACTGTTAGGGATACTTAGACTTGGATTGAGCAGTAGATAAAGCTAAGTTATTTGTAATACATAATATCAAGTTTATTTCATCCAAAAATGAGCTTCTATCTCCTTGTAGAACTCAAGATATGGTTAAAATGGTGAAAATGAAACTAAAAATCAAATTTTGTGAAATTAAAGTTTAATAGTATTATCATAGCACTCAAATAAATATAGTATAATATGTAAATTAAAACCCATTAACTTATATATTACATTTATATAAATATTTAAAATAATAAATAAAAGGGAAATTTTATAAAAATAGTAGTTTGATAAGTTTTATAAGTTATAAAACTATAAACATGCTTTTTACGTCTTTTCGGCTAAAACTGATAAATTAACGTTTTCGTCAATTAAAACTTAGACGGTCGGACCCGTCTAATGTAAACTTTTTATAACTCATGTACTGATTAATAAGTATATATTACAAGTAACAAAACGATGAAACCCGAGCTTTATAGCATTTGGACATTAACGGGCCAAGTTAGCCTTATTGGACTATTAATCCAACTAATTTGGCTAAACATTTAGGAACTTACTTATTGGGCTTAACCCACTTGGTCCTAACATGTAAGTATAGGACTGATATTACAAGTGTAAATTGGACTAATAGAATGTAATGGGCTTATAATAGGCTTATTGGGCCTTGACAAGTAAAGAAGTTAAACTAGTGGAACTAGTATGAAAATTTACCAACACGTGACACTATAATGAGTAAATAAAGATGTACAATCCCACTTGATCATCATCATACTTATAATATCATCATAAATATACATAGCTTTTATTTTTATAAAGTCATTGGACAAAAGTCTAAGACGAGTATTATTTGTCTAGGTTTCCGTGATTGAAGCATGTACCGTACATCCAAATCGCCGATAACCGCCTTTTCCAATCAATGTGAGTTCATAGCCTCGCACTCTTTTAAATGTTTTTATGAAATGTTTTATAAACCCGCGAGGGAGATAACATGTTAGTTTGGATAAAATAAGACACCATTTGTCTCGATTGTTTGATTATTAATTTGGACCCGAATGATTGTATGACCCGATGAATGATTATATGACCCGATGTGTGAAATAAAATGGATTATTAAAGTTAGGTTATGTCACTAAAAGTCCCATTAGCATGAATTGTGAACTACCGGGATTTGGTAAACGCTTATGCATATAATAGTACTATTTGGGGACGATCACCCCAGTTCGCGCCTTGATGGTTGATCCCCGTCGTGCCACATTGATTGGTAAGAGAATTTATGTATGAGAAGATTCCCATAGCGTGATTTTTGTGACAACATGCTAACTTAGATGGGAAAATTGAGTTTCGGGTTAGCTACCCGTTGTTTGTAGTAGTAAGGTAACAATGTCATGCAATTTATAATAATCCAAATAACGAAAATACTGCTATACGCATTGAATTACAATATATTGCCTGACTAGCAATACAGGGTCTTATTATTGATATTATGTTCGTGTTTTGGTTTTACATAACCATATTCATATAACGGTTTTTATTTAACTCTATACAACGTTATAAAACATATTGTATGATGTTTTTACGACATTGGTTCGTATAATGGTTTTGAAGGCAAAATCCTATATTATGATTTTGACGAAGAGTTGTATAAAATGTTTTTGGCTTGTTTTATGGCCTACAACAAAGGATTGTACAAAATGATTTTCGGTAATAAATTTATACCGATGTTTTATTGATGGATTTCATTAAATTCTATGAATTCACTCGGCGTTTTCGCTGACATTTTCTTTTAACATGTTTTATCTTAGGTACTTGAAGGTAATTCTCAAAAAGACGACAAGAAGTTATGGCCCGCACTTAAATAACAATTTCTATTCAAATGCTTTGTAAAACTTGTATGAAATACTATGACTTGGGACCTATGTAAATTTGATATTTATGAATAGAAATGCTTTATTATTAAAGGACGCGATTTTTTAAGCGTTGTCTATGATGTGAGTAATGTGCTATCCCGTAACACCAACGACTCTTCCGCTATATTGAATTGTGTATTTTTGGGGGTGTTACATAAAAACACCAAAAAGAATCTTCTTTGCTCATCCCCACGTTGTACGTAACGTTTATGCAAACTCGTAATCAAGCAAGACGTGCACGTAAACGTCGTAATCGAAAGGAAAACACAGCAACACCTTCTAGTGAAGAGACTCCAAGTGAGGAACCTATTTTAGAACAAGAAGCTATCATGGCTAATCGTACTATGATGGAGTTGCTTCAAGCACCCACCGAGGGTTTTGGAGAGGCCATTGTGATTCCCGCCATCCTTGCGGAGAACTTCGAGATCAAGACGGGTTTAATGTCTATGCTTCAAGCCAACAAGTTTCGCGGACACGAAAAAGACAACCCACATTATCACATTAGGCAATTCAATCGTCTCACCGCGACTAGCAAGTTTAAGGATGTACCCCACGATGCCATTAAGATGATGTTGTTTCCATACTCTTTGGATGGACCCGCCAAGATATAGCTCGAGAAAGAACCCCCAAATTTAATTTTGACATGGGTGATCTCATTTCTAAGTTTGTGAATCAATTTATTCCACCATATAAAACAACACATTTGAAAAACGAGATTTGACGATTTACTCAAAGGTCTAATGAGATTTTTTCTATGGCTTGGGAAAGATTTAAAGAAATGTTACATGAATGTCCACACCATGATTTTTCCGAATTGCATCAAATTGACACTTTTTATAATGGGCTTAATGATCATGAACGAGATTACTTAAATACCGCCGCGGGTGGTAATTTTTTGTGCAAAACGACCAATGAGGCTTTGAAAATCATTGAGAATAGATCTAAGGTTTACAACCCTCGTAACACACCGAGTGTTGCCACTATGGGTTCGTCATCTTCATCTCGTAACATGAGTGCCTTGCAAGATGAAGCAAATGAGGAGAATTGATTTTTCCGTAGGTTTTCGACGCCTATGACTCAATGGAAAGCACAAGATGCTTTGAATTCAGCATCGGTTAAAGCGGTTGGAAAGAGTTGTATTTCGTGTGGTGGAGCTCATGATCTTTCCGAGTGCATTACCACGGATGGTAACACTTCGAGTGCTTATGTAGCCAAGGGAACTTATAACTAAAATGGTCAAGGTTCCCGCTCAAATCAAGCTCAACAAAACCAAAATGCTAACAGCTATCGAAACAACAATCAAAATGGTGCTTATCAAGGAAATCAACGTAACTCCAATAAGGGTAATTACCAAGGTGGAAATGGGCAAATTTCAAATCAAAACCAAAACCGTGATTTTCAAAATACCACACAAGGTTTTCAAAATGCTCACACTAAAAATCTTAATGGAGAATTTTTGGATTATGCAAAAGCAAATGATGCTAAGTTTGATAACATGCAACGTGAGATGATTAGCTTAAGATCCGAGTTGAAAAACGAGCTTAAAAACGAACTTTCTAATGAATTGAAAACTCATGCTAATAAAATGGAAGGAAATGTTCAACGTCTCCAACAAAATCAACAAAAAATGGAGCAAGGTCAACATGAGATTAAACAAGAGTTGTTAAAAGCGGATGCTCGGCAATCAAAATTTGAAGATCGAATGGGAAAAATGTTTGAAGCTATCATGTGTAAACCCTCTTCTTCGGGTGGTCTTCCTAGTGATACCATTGTAAACCCGAAAGGAGAATTGAAGGTTATTACTACTCGTAGTGGAAAAATGTTCAAAGAACCCATTTCTCGTCCAAGTACTTCTACGGAGAAGGAAACAGAGTAAGATCCCGAGGTGGTGGTAGAAAAGGAGCAAATTCCAAGCCTACAAAGTACCGCTCAAACCACACCTACGGTTGAACCAATACCAATAGTGGAACCCGAGATTCCAAGGTCGATGCCTATGCCCCAACCCACACCACCCTTACCTTACCCATCAAGACGAAACAAGGAAAAGGCACAAGAACGTAACAATAATCAATTCGAACTTTTTATGAAAATGTTTCGTGACTTGCATTTTAACATAAGTTTTGTCGACGCTTTGGTCATGATGCCTCGATTTGCCGCAAACTTCAAAAGTATGTTGTACAAAGAGAAATTGCAAAAGTCGTCTAGTTGTTCATCGGTTTTTCTTAGCCGCATACCTCAAGAAGTCGGTTATCCCGGTAAATTTTTAACTCTGTGTGCTATCCAAGATATGGAAGAGTGATACGCCTTGGCCTATCTTGGTGCTAGTATAAATTTGATGCCTCTTGAAATTTTTAAGTCGCTCAATCTTTTTAATCTCACTCCTTCAAGAATGTCAATCGAGATGGCCGATCATTCTACGATTCTAGCTTGTGGAGTAGCCGAAGACGTCTTTGTGAAAGTTAGAAAGTTTTACTATCCTGTGGACTTTATCGTTGTAGACATTCCCATCGATCCTAAAGTTCCTCTAATTTTAGGTCGATCATTTTTGGATACATCCAGAGCACTTATTGATGTTCATGCTAGGAAACTCACTCTACGTTTCAATGAGGAGGAACTCGTCATAAATGAAATTCAAAACTCTACGCTTTCTCATGTTTATTCCATCACGTCTTTAAACAATGTTGATTCAATCAAAAACATTTGCAAAAGATTTTCAAAAACAGTTTTAGGAGTTGTTGATAAAAACGATTTTCCATCTCCTCCGCCGGTGGAGGTTAAGAGTGTTAAACCTACGTCTCCAATCACGAAATATTCTTCGGATGATGAATATGTTGACCCCAATTGGGCGGTGTTCTTTATTGATAAACGTTTTGAGAACTTACCACCACCAAAACGCAACTTAAATGTGAGAATTTTTAGTGTGCCTAACATCGTTTTAGAAACACCAAATATGTTTGACATAATCAAATCGGGTTTTCATAAGGAGTTTTCAAAAGAATCAAATCGGGTTTTCATAAGGAGTTTTCAAAAGATGAAAAAGGAAAAAAAATTGAATTCGATTTAAAAGATTTTTCTACAATTCTAACTTCGTTATCACCTCGTGTTTTGAGTGCTACAAGCTCGTCTTCTCCTTTTGACGATGCTTTGTGTGGATTAAGTGTAGGGGAAGGCCCTTATGTTCCCTTCCCTTTCTCCACCGAGGACGAGATATTTGATTCCGGAATTACTTATAAAGGGAAATATCGGTCTTCCACCGATGCAATAAATGGAAAATACTTTCATTTGACTGGTGCGAGTCTACCTCGAGTAGCTCATGGTTTTTGTGACTTACCCATTGTCCCACCCTTCTATTCCTTCTCATTTTTTTCAAACTCTTTGAGTTTTTGGCACGTGTTGAAGTGGCGTTGGTTTGTTTATCCAATGAAAACGAGGACGCCATCTTCGATCCCGGTATTTTACATCATCAAAGGACTTAGTCCTTAATACCGGTTGCTTTTGGGCCTTGTTTATCATGTAAGCCCCACCAAAAATTGACCATACCATGATTATCCCTAAATGATCACATTTATGGGGAATTCGAGTCGAGCTTTTGACTCGGTTATAAAAAACAAGGTACCTCGTGGGGGAGATCTCATGCTTATCCTTCTAAATATTATTGCTTTTTAATTAATCCTAACGTGAGGGTATTTGTGCCCTTCCAACCTTTGTTCCGTAGTTGTTTGTGATATGTGGTTTTTAGATGATCATGATCTTCATGATTGGAGCCTCTCGTGTTCGTTTTATGGGAGCACTCGATCGTTTGCTTTGAAGAATTTCTCGTTATCCAATTGATATATCCTTTGACGTTCTAACCTTAGGATTTTAGCACACCTCATAAACGGCTATAGATTTAATGGTTCCACTCTTTCCATGCTAGATTAAGCATTCGACTACGTTTTTAGTATGGGAGTATTTCACCCTTAGACTCGAGACATTGAGGACAATGTTTAACTTTAGTATGGGGGTGAATAGAAACTTGCCTTACCAAACCTTCACGCTTTATAACTTTCATCTTTTTGTTTATCGTTTTGTTGCAAAATAAGGCTAAAAATGGCCAAATTTTAAAAAATTTCTCATGTTTTATAAGTGTTTGAAGACACGAATGTAGATTTTCCGATGGCTAGAATAAGTGTATTTTTTTACTCGACCGTGCGTGTTGAGCACTTATCTTCGATTCCTTAACTTTATATTAGGCTAAGTCTCTTAAATGAGGACGAGAAATGATAGAGTTAATTATAAGTTACTATGCTAAACGTAGAGTACTCGTATTCTTTCAAAAACTCATGTGTTCTCGTTGTTTGCTTATTCTCCCTTCGCTTGTATATATATTTTGCTTAATAAGTATTGGCTTAGCGGTTTAGTCTTGATTGTTGGTTTCTAGTCTTCTCTAATAGCTTCCATGTAATTAAATTGGGAAGACATTAAGGTATCGCCAGCGTCACGGTTTTGAAGTATTGGCAACCCGAATAATCGAAAGCTTCACCTAATAATAAGATTTCAAGTGCTCACTGATATGAGTAAAATCTCATATCAATAAGTCAACAAATCACCCTAAAACACATAAAAAATACCTAACTTTTGTGCTATAAAGCAGTATTATGTGGTATGTTTTGTGTTTGTTCTTTAATAGGTAACAAGGATACAATTTCAAACAAACAAGTGAAATCAAGCTCATTTATGAGGAAAAAGACAAGAGAAGGATCAAAGATGACAAGCCATTTGAATAAAAGGACCTATCTTGACAATGTTCAAAAGTTGAGGGACTTAAATGCAATTTTGGAAAAAGTCAAGATTAAAGTCAAACTTGGTCAACCTTCAAGTCAACCAAGTCAAGGGACGTAAATAATAAAGAATGCAAGTCAAAGGATTGAAATTGCCAAAGAACTGAAAAGAACTCAATTGTATATTCTGCCAAAGTTCAAGGGGTAAAAGTGAAAAAGTTATATCAACTTTGGGATCAATCCGTGTGAAGGCTCTTTCCACCAATCAAAAGGCAAGAATAATGGTATCCGGATTGCCACATGTGATGACAGCTGGGCCACTAAGCCGTTTTGCATTTATTAACCAAATCAGTACAGTACCTCCAATTTCTTATTTACAACCAATCAGAAGCCAACACTCCATAATCCATTTATCCAAACTTGGATAATGATCCGTGTGCTAAGGTAAGATCCAATAAAAAGACGACACGTGTCAACGTGAACAAGCAACGAATCCAGATTCGATTATGAGCTACACTGCATTTCAGGACAAACTTTCTACATGAAAAAGACTCCAAATTGGAAGACGAATCCAATCCTACAAACCAATTAGACTGAAATCAAAAAAATCCAAAACCTCCTTTGGTATTCTTGAAGACAAATCTGCAATTAACCAGTTCATTCCACCTAGCACTCTCTCATTGGTTGAGACACGTCACAATCTCCAACAACCTCTCAACTCCTGCTCTATAAATAGGAGATAGGACCTCATTTGTAAGGTGTAGCCTAAAGTAGTTAAAGCGTGAAAAACACACACTTTTAGTTTCTCTCTCAATTCTAGCTTACCTTTCAGTTAGTTAGCAGCTCTTAAGTGTTTGACACACACTTAAGAGCTTGTTAGTTAGTCAGTTAGATCTTGTAACAAACTTTCCCTCCTTAATCAATAAAACACAAAAATTTAGTTCATATCTCTTTCTCACTTTACTCAATCCTTCATTTATATTGATATCTTGTGATTCTGTTGATCATTCATTTATCAATGGAGTTTGTGTTTTGATTTGGAAGCTTATCAAGAGTTTCTAGCATTGCCAGTTCATTTTCGGTACTTAAAGAAGCAGATTTTGTAGATTGTTCAGACTTTTGTATGAAGATGATGATTTAGTTGTAGATATAGTTGATTTGGGTTGAAGGAAGTGTTATATAGAGAGCTCAGCGCTCCTCTACTCCATCAGAGGAGGCTTCAAGCTAAAAGGTGTCTTAAATCCTGTATTTGGTTCCCCTGAAATGTTTTGCATGCTACATTCCTAGATTATCTATTACTTGATGAACTGATCCATGTGTTTAGCTTAATCCTAGTGTAATTGTGTTAGTCGGATAGCATTTGAGTGATCTTGCAATTTTAATCATAGCTTACTAGTTTTTAGCTTTGAGTTTCATCAGTTCTTTGTCATTAGGTGTCATTTTGTGTGTAAGTCTGTTTACTTACTTGATTTTAGCTCAAATACCTTTCATTTCACATAATAGACATGCCTTTATAGGAGTAAATACCTGTTTCAAACTTGTGCTCACAATTCCTTTGTAAAAGTCTTTGATAGCTGTTTAAGTAGTGTTTGGATTTGAATAGCATTTGTAATTCAAGTTTGTTAAAACCTGTGATTATTGCTCATTTACACTTAGTATACTTGTGGTAATACTTTTGGTTCATTTTTAAGTCAAAAATCAAGTCAAAGAGGCAATCGGTCTAAAAATAGTTTGGGTCAAAACCTGCTTTCTAGTTAATCAAAAAACTTGCCAAAATCAATCCAATGGCGTTGATTCATTTCTTGATCATTTAGCTTGAAAACAGTTCCTACTTGTAGTCTAACATCCAAAGAACTAGTGTGTAAAAGGAAATTATACAGTATCCATTTTTTAGTAAGAAATCAGCTTTTTAATAAGCACAAGACCAAATGCAAGTTTCTGTAATATGAGCTAATCTATTTTCTCATATCTCAAGTTTTTCTTCACAAACTTACCATTTTTCTTTCACAATTCTTGTTGCCAACATGTCTTGAGTGAGTTTTGCCATTTTCAGCTTTTTAGAAGTTTTGGTCAACGCTTGATCAAATAAGCTCTTTTCAGCTCAATTTGGGATTCTAGCTTAACCAGTGAACCATTTTCAATTTGGAAAGGCATTCCATACTCCTTGTCAGCTTATTAATCAGATTGCTCATAAAAATCAAGTTGTGGAAGTCTAGATTTTATGTTTGCTTATTCTTGGCTTATTAGAATAAGTTACTTTGTGTTTTACTAGCTTTTAAGCAGATTCCTTTTGCAAGTCTAGCTATTTTTCAATTTTAAGCCTTTTAAAACAAACTAGAGCTTCTTTGGTCCAGTAATAAGCTCATACCAACTTATTGAAGTGGTTATACCCGTTTTGGTTAAAACTTCAGCTTTAATTGCACTTTGGTCCTTTTACTTGCTAACTGTTTTCATTTAGAGCTAAAATTCCTTGTTTTTAGGGTTTGTAAGATATCAGTCCTTGTAGTTTTATTTTTTGTCAAAATTAGTTAGAAAGTTTGTTAATTTGGTTAAAGTTGTTATTAGTTTGTTAAAATTTTACACTTTTGGTCCTTATAGTTTCTGAAATTTACATTTTAGCCCTTATAAATTCATTTAGCTTTCATTTCAAGCACATTTACCTTTTATGCATTTACATTTTGAACTTTGTGAATAGTACTTTGTATTTGCAAAGTGTTTTATGGATACGTAGCCTATTATTTTCCATTTTTTACGTGTTGATTGAATTAGACATAGATTTCTAAATACCCTTAACAACCAAGAACAATTAAAGGCTTGATATTTTTAGGACTTTCAATTTGTCAAGAATCAAGAATAAACGAACTCCAAAATACTCAATTTCAAATGGCGTCGCTGCCGGTTCATGACACTACGAGAGACTATTGATTGACGGTTTTGGTTGGCTTTTGGGATCCGTTCACCTCGTGAACGTTATTTTTACGTATCATAAATAAAAAACATAAAAAATCACAAATTAAAAAAGTATAAAAACTAAAAAATAACAACAACAATTCTTTTCCTAAATAATTGACCAAAAAAATAAAAAATCAAAAAGCAATCTTTTTCCAAAGAGATTGCACCCAAAAATATATATTATTGGATTTCATCGGTTTTTACGTACTTATAGTATTTTCTTTAAAAACCCAATAAATACAAAAATATTTTCTCTATATTATTATATGTAGATACATATACGTATACGAACACTCAATACACATACTTCCATAAGTATTGCTTTTGCAATACACCGTGTTCGGGAGCGTTCCTGTCCTTGACACGTGTATCGATCAAATTTAATTAAGCAAGAATAGATAAATACTTCCAATAGGCAAGAATTCGAAGAATATAAACTACAAAGTGAATAGAAAGGCGACGTGCTATAAAATTTCGTCTAAGGGTTAATAGGTACTTAAGTGCTTCGCGCCACCTAACCCCCCGTTCACTAGTGCGTATTCTATGAAGGAAAGCTGGATTCGGGGTCTTGCACCCAAGTAGTACTTACGTATATTATACTTTCTTATGGATATTTCACATTGAATCTCGAAGAGGATAATCCCTTCTTCTTTAAAGTCGAAAGAGAGATTCTCTCTCACTCCTTGATTTGAGTTGCATGCTCACCCGCGGGAGTGCACAAATACCATTTGGTGTACAACCCCTTCCTCCGAAAAGGAAGAAAAAGAGAAAGAGTAAAAACAACACCGTCCATCAAGCCGCTCCCGAGAATCGTGCTTTTATCATTACACAAGAAGCCATGACCGCCGTTGACAATCGACCTTTGATGGAGCACTTACAATCTAATGTGCAAGGATATGCCGATGCTATTGTGATACCCGAGATTCCCACAAATACCTTTGAGCTTAAGACATCTATGATTAGCTTGGTTTCAAACACACCATTCTTGGGGAGACCTAGTGATAATCCACACGATCATATCAAGAAGTTTCTATCTCTTTGCAACACCATTAAGTAAAATAGAGTTCCCCATGATGCCATTAAGTTAATCTTGATCCAATTTTCACTAGAGGGAAATGCTAAGTATTGGGTTGATACACAACCACCTAAGAGCCTTACTACTTGGGATGATTTCACTAAGAAGTTTTTGAACAAGTTCTTTCCCCCATCTAAGACCACGGCTTTGAGGAACCTAATTATTGGATTTCAACAAAAACCTAGTCAAACCTTTAGTGATGCATGGGAAGAGTTAAAGGAGTTATTGAGAAAATGCCCCAATCATGGATTCAATGAGGTTCACCAAATCGACACTTTCTATAATGGATTAAGACCACATAAAGATTCACTCAACTCCTCCGCGGGTGGGAATATTCTTTCTAAATCCATTCAAGAAGCATGGGACATTATTGAAACCAAATCAATGGTGCAAACTAACACACAATTTGATGAGAGAGTCCATGTGGTGCAAGAGAGTGTTACTCCACAAATGGAAAAGATGATCTCTCAAAAGCTTGATACTATGACCAACACACTCATGAAATTTTGTGAACTCTCTTTGAACAAGAATTCCACCGATGATGTGACTTCTATTGCTCTTTCATGTGAGACTTGTGGGGGTCCTCATTCTTACCAACAATGTGATAAGGTGAAAGGTTATCAAGTGGAGTGTTCTGCTTACCAAGAAGAACATAGATAGCATTTCAAACCAAACATCAATCAAAATAATCTCTCTTACAAGTCACAAAACTACCTTGCTCCACCCGGCTTCCCACCCCAACCACCCACCCAAACTCAAAACAATCCTCCTCAATTGTTACAAAGAAATCAAGGGCCCAGGCCAAGTTACCAAGGACAAAACAACTTTAGAGCACCCAATACCTTTCACAATCAAGGAAATAACTTTCCAGGCAACAACCAAGGGTTTTACAATAAACCTCCACTTTTCCAACCCCAAGGTTTTCAAGGGAATGTGCCACATGATTTTAACACCATTGAGCTTCTTCACAAAATTTATCAAGTGAATGAAAGGAGGTTCCAAGCTAATGAGAAAAGAATGAGGGAAATGCATGAGGAAACAAATAAAAAGTTTATGATGCTTCTCAATCAAAGGCCACAAGGGGCTCTTCCTTCAAGCACACATACAAACCCAAGGGATAATGTCAAAGCTATCACAACAAGAAGTGGAAAGAAAACTCATGATCCTTCACAACCCAAACCTACTTTGGTAAAGCCTACTATGGTTCCACCTTGTGATAGGCCATCAACATCAACACCTTCATGTTCTACATCCTCAACACCTACACCTCCTACTCCTTTAACTTACACACCCGTCAATGAAGAACCCAACAAGGAAAATCCTTCATCAACCACTCAACCACAACCAAAACCAAGTCTCCCTTACCCATCAAGATTGAGAAAGGATAAATTGAAAAACAAAGATGATATTCAAGTCTCAAACTTTTTGAGGATGTTCAAGAAACTTAACATAAACATATCCTTTGCGGAAGCTTTAGCCAATACGCCTAAGTTTGCTAAGATGATCAAGGACTTACTTTCTAACAAGGACAAATTGGTGGATTTGCCTAATGCTTCCTTAAATGAAAATTTCTCCGCGGTTTTGCTTAAGAAGTTGCCTACTAAGCTTGGAGATCCGGGGAGGTTTTTGATTCCTTGTAATTCCCGAGGGTGGAAAATTGCATGGCATTAGCGGATTTAGGGGCAATCATAAATCTCATGCCTTTATCGGTTTGGAAAAGACTTCCATTTCCTGAGCTCACTCCTACTAGGATGACTCTTGAGTTGGCCAACCGTACTATAGCTTATCCGGTGGGAATTACGGAGGATGTTTTTGTTGGGGTTAATAGATTTACCTTTCCTGTTGATTTTGTGGTGGTTGATTATGATATGGATCTGAGAGTTCCTTTGATTGTTGGTAGGCCATTTTTTAAAACAGGTCGGACTCTTACAGATGTGGCAGAAGGTGAACTTACAATGAGGGTAGGAGATGAAAGAGTTGTGTTTATCATGGGAATGTTCTCAAAGAAATCTAATGAGCCCGAAACGGTTAAGAATATTGATGTTGTTAATGAGGAGGAAACTCAAGATGATATCCTTGATGAAGTTTGTGATGAATATTTCTATGAAGCTTGCTCAAGTGGAGATTATGACGTTCCTTATGTTGACACCATTGCCTCCATTACCTCATACTTGGATTTTCATGAATCTCAAGAGCTTAACTTTGGTGATTTTGTGCTTCATTCCAATCCTCTCTTTGAAACATCATTTGATAACCCAATTTTCCACCATGATGAAGAAACTAATGAGGATTTTAGTTATGATGAACCTCTTTTTTGTGATACACCAATACATGATGATTATAGTAATGATGAGCTCTCCACTTGTGACTCTCCATTTATTGATGATCATACTTCCTTGAGTTTTGAGGAATCACCAATCTTTGATATACCAATTTATGATGTTTATGATGATGAGGAGGATTCTATCATGGATGAGAGTGATGATTTTTTAGAGGATGATATACCTTTTGAGTACACTCTTGGTTATATTGATGAGGAGGGGGGTATACTCTTTTTAGAATCTCTATTGCATGAGGATCATTTACCTTCTTCCTTTTCCACCTCAACTTTTCAAAGTGATAAAGGAAAACAAGTCATGATGGTTCCTTCAAAAAGCTTGTTGTTACCCATTACTCCACAACCTTTCTCTCACCATGTGACCTACAAGGGAGAATTTTATAAGGCAACCAACACTTGTTGTTTTCTCATCAAGGAACGGATTTTTGATCCTGGTATAGAGCTTGCTAAACCATCTCAGTATCCGCCTGATGCAATAAAAGGAAAACTTGTGAGAGATTTGAGAGTATCACCTTATCACCTTTGGAAGAACATATGGGCAACCATTTTGGAGAACCACACCTCACCCTTTTCACCATTGCTTGGGAAGTTAGTTGATGTATTGTGTTATAAGTGGGATGGTAATTATGTATTTGATCCGTGGGGATATTTATGGAGTTGTGATAATTGAAAACTTGCTTTACCTCATCATGGAGATATTTCTTAAAAGGGCAAAAAATTTTACTCTCCATGATAGGTTTTAGACACTTTTAAGTGTGGGATGAGTCGAGCTAGAGACTCCATAAATCAAGCTTGAATAACTAGGTTTAGAGTTTTTAGACATAGAGTGTGGTAGGATAGAAATAAGGGTATAGAGTTGATGAGAAGTATAGGAGAGACATTCCTTTTGTCTTCATGTTGTTTATAGGGTTGCTCACTCATCACGTGCTTTGGAGCTTATGGAGGAGGCCCTTGTATCCGGTTCACTTTGTTACTATTGTGATTCTTCATAGACACATTATGCTTAAATTCACTATAGTTGATCTTTCCTTAGCTTGGGTTAAGAAAAGTCTATTCATTGTCATAAGTGTAGGGGAGTTTATACTCTCATGCTCTTAAACACTGAGGACAATGTTTAGCTTAAGTGTAGGTGGGTCTTCTATAGAAGTGACCTTACCTGGACTTTGTCAAATTTTCTCTCAAGCAATTTGCTCAAATAATAACCGGTTCCACATTTAATTGTCATGAATAAGTTGATGCACTTTTTACTTGTGAATACAATGATCCCAATTTTAAGTTTGGTATGAGGAAAGTGAAACTTGAGGGTGATAAGTGTTCATGGTACCAAAAGCCCTAATCCAAGTCATTGATTTCTTTATGACTTTTTCCATCAAAACAATTTATGAAAAAATCAAATATATATAAATAGAATTGCTTTCTTTTGCGTTGCCTTGTACAAAATCAAAATCATGCATCATATAGTGTAGAGTAGTGTAGATGCATTTCATATTGGCCAAGGTGGGTTATTTATAAGAAAAATGTAACTTTCGTGCTTTAAAATATAGCATTGCATGAGGTCATGGCAATGGTCAAGTGTAAGGTATTTGATATGAGCAAAATCTCATATCAATACGTCAACAAATCACCCTAAAACACATAAAAAATACCTAAATTTTGTGCTATAAAGTAGTATTATGTGGTATGTTTTGTGTTTGTGCTTTAATAGGTAACAAGGATACAATTTCAAACAAACAAGTGAAATCAAGCTCATTTATGAGGAAAAAGACAAGAGAAGGATCAAAGATGACAAGCCATTTGAAGAAAAGGACCTATCTTGACAATGTTCAAAAGTTGAGGGACTTAAATGCAATTTTGGAAAAAGTCAAGATTAAAGTCAAACTTGGTCAAACTTCACGTCAACCAAGTCAAGGGACTTAAATAATCAAGAATTCAAGTCAAAGGACTGAAATTGCCAAAGAAATGAATAAAAGAGCTCAATTGTATATTCTGCCAAAGTTCAAGGGGTAAAAGTGACAAAGTTATATCATCTTTGGGATCAATCCGTGTGAAGGCTCTTTCCACCAATCAAAAGGCAAGAATAATGGTATCCGGATTTCCACATGTGATGACAGCTTGTCCACTGAGCCGTTTTGCATTTATTAACCAAATCAGTATAGTACCTCCACTTTCATATTTACAACCAATCAGAAGCCAACACTCCATAATCTATTTATCCAAACTTGGATAATGATCCGTGTGCTAAGCTAAGATCTAATAAAAAGACGACACGTGTCAACGTCAACAAGCAACGTACCCGGATTCGATTATGACCTACACTGCATTTCAGGACAAACTTTCTACATGAAAAAGACTCCAAATTGGAAGACGAATCAAATCCTGGAAACTAATTAGACTGAAATCAATAAGATCAAAAACCTCCTTTGGTGTTCTTGAAGACAAATCTGTAATTAACCAGTTCTTGCCACCTGGCACTCTCTCATTGGTTGAGACACGTCACAATCTCCAACAACCTCTCAACTCCAGCTCTATAAATAGGAGATAGGACCTCATTTGTAAGGTGTAGCCTAAAGTAGTTAAAGTGTGAAAAACACACACTTTTAGTTTCTCTCTCAATTCTAGCTTACCTTTCAGTTAGTTAGCAGCTCTTAAGTGTTTGACACACACTTAAGATCTTATTAGTTAGTCAGTTAGATCTTGTAGCAAATTTCCCTCCTTAATCAATAAAACACAAAAATTCAGTTCATATCTCTTTATCACTTTACTCAATCCTTCATTTATGTTGATATCTTGTGATTCTGTTGATCATTCATTGATAGGAGTTTGTGTTGTGATTTGGAAGCTTATCAAGAGTTTCTAGCATTTCCAGTTCATTTCCAGTACTTAAAGAAGTAGATTTTATAGATTGTTCAGACTTTGGTATGAAGATGATGATTTGGTTGTAGATATAGTTGATTTGGGTTGAAGGAAGTGTTATATAGAGAGCTCAGCGCTCCTCTACTCCATCAGAGGAGGCTTCAAGCTAAAAGGTGTCTTAAAATCCTGCTTTTGGTTCCCCTGAAATGTTTTGCATGCTATATTCCTAGATTAGCTATTACTTGATGAACTAATCATGTGTTTAGCTTAATCCTAGTGTAATTGTGTTAGTTGGATAGCATTTGAGTGATCTTGCAGTTTTAATCATAGCTTACAAGTTTTCAGCTTTGAGTTTCATCAGTTCTTTGTCATTAGGTGTCATTTTATGTGTAAGTCTGTTTACTTACTTGATTTCAGCTCAAATACCTTTCATTTCACATAATAGACATATCTTGATAGGAGTAAATATCTGTTTCAAACTTGTTCTCACAATTCCTTTGTAAAAGTCTTTGATAGTTGTTTTAAGTAGTGTTTGGATTTGAATAGCATTTGTAATTCAAGTTTTTTAAAACCTATGATTATTGCTCATTTACACTTAGTATACTTGTGGTAACACTTCTGGTTCATTTTGAAGTCAAAAATCCAGTCAAAGAGTCAATTGGTCTAAAAATAGTTTGGGTCAAAACCTGCTTTCTAGTTAATCAGAAAACTTGCCAAATTCAATCCAATGGTATTGATTCATCTCTTGATCATTTAGCTTGAAACTAGTTCCTACTTGTATTCTAACATCCAAAGAACTAGTGTGTAAAAGGAAATTATACAGTATCCATTTTCAGTAAGAAATCAGCTTTTTAATAAGCACAAGACAAAATGCAAGTTTCTATAATATGAGCTAATCTGTTTTCTCATATCTCAAGTTTTGCTTCACAAACTTACCATTTTTCTTTCACAATTCTTGTTGCCAACATGTCTTGAGTGAGTTTTGCCATTTTCATCTTTTTAGAATTTTTGGTCAACGCTTGGTCAAATAAGCTCTTTTTAGCTTAATTTCGGATTTTAGCTTAGCCAGTGAACCATTTTCAATTTGGAAAGACATTCCATACTCCTTATCAGCTTATTAATCAGATTGTTCATAAAAATCAAGTTATGGAAGTCTAGATTTTATGTTTGCTTATTATTGGCTTATTAGAATAAGCTACTTTGTGTTTTACTAGTTTTTAAGCAGATTCCTTTTGCAAGTCTAGCTATTTTTCCATTTTAAGCCTTTTAAAACAAACTAGAGCTTATTTGGTCCAGTAATAAGCTCATACCAGCTTATTGAAGTGGTTATACCCGTTTTTGTTAAAACTTCACCTTTAATTGCACTTTGGTCCTTTTACTTGCTAACTGTTTTCATTTAGAGCTAATATTCCTTTTTTTAGGGTTTGCAAGATATCAGTCCTTGTTGTTTCAGTTTTTGTCAAATTTAGTTAGAAAGTTTGTTAATTTGGTTAAAGTTGTTATTAGTTGGTTAAAATTTTACACTTTTGGTCCTTATAGTTTCTGAAATTTACATTTTAGCCCTCATACTTTCATTTAGCTTTCATTTCAAACACATTTACCTTTTATGCATTTACATTTTGAACTTTGTGAATAGTACTTGGTATTTGCAAAGTGTTTTACGGATACGTAGCCTATTATTTTCTATTTTTTACGTGTTGATTGAATTAGACATAAATTTCCAAATACCTTTAACAACCAAGAACAATTAAAGGCTTGATATTTTTAGGACTTTCAATTTGTCAAGAATCGAGAATAAACGAACTTCAAAATAATCAATTTCACTCACCTAAATCAAGCAAACAATTTGAAGCTCACAAGGCCGAAAATATATGCGAAATTGAAAGTGAATCAAGCCTTAATCTTTGAAGCTTTAAAGATCCAAAATTCGCCTTAGCGTGAGGATATACTTCTTTGGCCATAATAAATCCACCGATGAGGAGGATAATAAAAGGCAAGGCAAGACTGAACTCATAATAAAAGCTTCATGGAGAAGTTGAATAAAAGATGGAGGTAAACCTATGATAATAAGGCCCATCCGTTAGGGGGCGTATAAAAGTCTTGGTAATAAGTCTCATGTTCGAAACCGTTATAAAACCGTGTTTATCGATCCTTCTTGTTGACTTAATTTTTTGACATCGTTGTCTATTAGGGGGGGGGGGTTTATTAATTTAATGGTTTTGGTTACACCGTTATGAATCTATTTTTAGACCTAAATCTGAATCAGCGCATAAGTCAAACAATGTATCCTCGTGAAACATTCAAGACAAAAACAAAATATAAGAGATACCAATTAGGAAAATGGGAGTCTAAGTACGTGATTAGGGCATATGAGTAGTGTTAGCATTACTAACTTATAATGACAATGACCTCGTTGCACGCTTAGCATGGAATTGGGGTGAAAATCGAGGACGACAAAATTATTTCTAACGAAGCATTCACCTGTTCTTGTTCTATGAACCTAAACGTCCCATTTTGTGATGAAAATCATACATTATGTCTAAAACGCAAGTAGTAGTAATAGTACTAGTAGTGTAGCTAGTTTATCATTCAATAAAAGTGCATAAAAATGAATTTTGGAGATGCTACGATACTTTTTTCTAGCATTGCGTGAGGGCATGGCAATGGTTTAGTATGGGGGAGTGATGAGACTGCTTTTGTACATAGTCTCATCGTCCAAAATGAGCTTAAAATGCATTGAATATCATGAAATATGCCAAATATATGCTTGTGTTTGTTACATTTGTATTTTAGGTACGGATATTGAGAATATGGCAAAAGACCACAAGAAACAAGCAAAAACGAACACGAGAAACGAAGCCGCACAATGAACCAAGCCCTAATGTGGATTTTCCAAGAATAACCCTTGAAGAATTGAAGATTGTACAAGAAGGGTCCTCAAATATTGAAGAATTTCACTTTAAACCCTTGTTTATTCATAATTACAAGTTTGGTCGTTAAAGTTTGTCAAATTACAAAAAGGACCCTCCACTTTGAAGAATTGGCAAGAATGGTCCCTCAAATTTGAAGACTTTTCAATATTAGTCCTCCAAGAAGTCAACAATACAAGTCAAGACCATAACGTTTGAAGAAAATGCAAAAACATCCCTTCAAGTATCAAGAAATGGCAAGAAATACCCTTGATAAACTTTTGGAAAAGTTTTTGTGGCCAAAGTGTGAAAACTGAAACTTGGATAACAAAGGAAATTTAGTTTTACTTATTTAAACTTGAAATGAAAGGAATGGAACACATGAGGGGCTAAAGCTAGGCAGACAAAGAAGATACCTAGACCAACCATTGCATGACACGTGCCCCACTCACACTTTTTAACCAATCACAAGCCATCCTCTTGCCAACTCACTAAACCACTTAACCCGGTTTAATATTAAACTAATTTGACGCCTAAACACCTTGTTTAAACTCTAATAAAGATCACAAACATCTTCTTGGTGTTCTTAACTGGATTTTGGCTTTCCTTAACCATGATGAATTAAACCTCAATTAGCTCCAGATTTATGATTAAGGTCATCTTAATCATAACCCAACTCTTAAACCATCCACCTCATCAACTCTTTGTCACATGCTACAACCCCCTGACCCACGAACTCACATGAAGACAAGACCAGCCAGAGAATTAACGTGCCATGATCATGCTTCATTCCTATGCACTATTTGAACGTCCAAGATCATATAACAACAAGAATGGTCACATGTATCAAGCTCCCAAGTCAAATTCAGTCAACACAAGTTCAAATCTTCAAGGGCAAATTTGGGACTTCACCAAATAGGGTTTATGTTTATTTTCAGCATTTCTAGTTTCTTTGTAGCATATATAAGGCATTAGTATCACAACATAGTTCTTTGTTCTTGGTTTTATTTGGTAAAGAATTTGTAAAGGCTTTGTTTCTAGTGAATGAAAAAAGTGTTTGATTTTGTGACGAATTCCAAGTTCCAACCTTTATATTCTGTTGTTATTGATATATGTTTGTGAGTTTGAAGTTTGAAAGATTTGTTTTAAAGATTGTACAAGTTTTCCAAAAACCTGATTTTTTTTCTAAGTTCTTGTTTAAACACTTAAACTTTTTGGGCTATAAGTTGATCATATCATCCTGATAAAGAGTTTATCAAGGTGTTGTGAGGCTTGTGGTTTGGGAAGCATCAAGGGGTGGGGATCAAGCTTTAAAAGATCTTGGTCATTTTCCATTTTTGTTCTTATAATATGTTTTGTTCTAACATTGGTGTTCTTAGCAGCTTGTTGGAAGCTTGTGGTTGTTAAGCTACCATATAAGCTCAAAATTCGTGAGTGTGGATGTACATTCATTAGGTTTGTCATATTTTACCCAAAAATCTGATAAATCTTGGTTCTAAGTGATTTTTGAGATTCTGCTGGTGTATGTGTATTTTTATGCATGCAAATTGGTTCTTGATTCATATCATGGATGTTATGATGCTTATTTGGGCTTAAATCAGTCTTGAGAATACCTTGACTTGTTTAAAATTGGATTTAAAAAGTTAAAAGGGTGTTTGGGATTGTCTGTGGTTCAAGTTTGCATGAGTTTGAGTAGGGATTGTTGTATTGTTTATGTTGATATCTATTATTGAGGTGTTTGTGTTCTAAAATTTACAAGTTTTGTGCTTTATAACTCTAAATCTGAAATCTTGGCTTAACTATTTGGTTCTAGGCTGTTTTGCTTTGAAATATTGTGCACACCTAGTTTGCCTGTTAATCTAGAGCTAACAAGTGTTAATTCATTGTTTTTGCAACCTGAGTGATAGATCTAAGGCCTTGAAATTGGATTTGGTGTCAAGTAGTTCAACAAATTTGTTCTTGTCTGCTTATTGTTCACCAGTAACTTGTTTTTGCTTGGATCTTGTTCTAATCTTGGTTACTTTGCTTGAGACAAGTTTATTTGTGTGTCACTAAGTTTGATATTACTGTTGTATGCTTTGGGTTAAGTTTGGTAGGCTTATACTAGCTTAAAAGTAGCTTATAACCACCAGATCTGCTTATTACATGCATGTGCCATGTATGTGGACTAATTCATTAAAATGTATCATTTGGCTTAGTGTAATTGTGTTTTCTTGCTTGATTGTGACTCCTTACAACCCACTGGTTGTAAGGGTGCCTTGATTGTCCAACAAAACCAAGTGAAACTCTCTAAAAAGCTAAGTCAAAAAGTCAAAACAGTGGGAACTCCTTTCCCCTACTGCTAGCCACTGCTAGTACAAATTGGTCATCAACTTATTTTTAAGCCATTTAGCTTATTCTTATGTGCAACAATTTATTTTTGTAATAGGTCTTATTATTTTGAGCTTATAAGTCAGTTTTGAAGTTTGCAGCTTTTGGTTTTAGCTTTTGACTAGAAAACGACTATTTTGTCTTTTTCAAAAACAGCTTATTGCCTATTTCAGCTTATTGAGTGTGCTTATTGGAAAACTTTTTGTTGATTAAGCTAAGTTTTGTAATTTAAAACCTTTTGCAAGTTGAATAAGCTTTTGAAGTGGCCTAGAACTAAAAAAATGACTACTTTGTCATTTTCTGTAGAGAGCTTTTGCTTATTTCAGGCTTATTTCTTGGGCTTATTCAAAAATTATTTTTACAAACATCTTAATTCGGTCAATAGAAGGTTGTGTGTCAAATTTCAACTTATGGCATCAGCTTATACCTTATTGTGCCAAAAAGCCCATTAAGAATAAGCTGTTTTGAAATACATTGTGACAAGCTCACATTCAGCTTTTTGGCCTTTGAAATTTTGTGTTCAAAATTGTATTTTAAGCTTTACTGGAAGTTTTAGGCCCATTTGGACAACATTTTTCTTATTGGGCCAAAAAAGCCCATTAAGGGTTCTGTTTGGACTTTTGGCCCATTTGGAGGCCCATTAGGGGTATTTTTGTAATTTCAAGTTCATTTCTGTGTTTATTAGGTTAAAATAAACTAGTTTGCAACTTCTTAGAATTTATTATAAATTTTGGATATTTATCATTATTTTATTATTAAAAATTAAATTTTAGATTTTTTCAAGTTTTTCATTTTTCCTAGTTCAAATACATTAAGTTAGGAATTTTAAAACTTTTAGATTAATTTTATTGTCTTTCATTTATTTTCTAGAATTATTTTAAGATTTTATAGTTTTTAATCATTTTTAAATAGTTTTAATTAATTTTAAATTTTTCGAAAATAGTTTTTAATTTAGTTAAGTCATTTTAGAGGTTTACAAGTTAAAAAATCTCATTTTGAGCTTTTTGATAATTAAATTTTTTGGGCTTTAATTAGCATTAAAAAATTAATATTTAATTAAATAAAAGGTTTGAGTGAATTTTGTTATTTGTAAACTCTAATTACATTTTTTAGGATTTATTGCAATTTTCTAGGAATTTTTAGGTTAATTTTTAAATTTCATCATATTTTACGGTTTTACGTGCGCGACTTTTCGTCCTAGTTTAATTCATAATCGTAACCGTTATCTTTTCTATTTTCTTTTCTCCTAATTATAATCATAAAGAATTAATCATCTCTTTATACAACACACTTGTCTCATTGAGAACGAACTCTTACACTTGGGTCATTTGTGCACGGTTTTTCTAAACGTCGTACTTACCACTAATTACCTCTTTTGATTTTTCCTAAAGTCAAAGGTGTGTAAAAACTCAACTATCAGCTCAACCGCATGTGAATCCTTCTTCTTTAGCAACCTGTGTACCTGAAATTTCAACAATAAGTTCTTCCAAAACATTTGGATCCTTCTCCACAATGACTGGATTAGTATCATGTATATAATTCAAGGACCGAGATAATGGTTCCAAATCAAATAACCAATCTTGTCCATTCTCAGGATCACTAGCTTACTTTCAAAGAACTTAACATGCACCTTTTCAAGAATGCGTTTTTCCTTCTTGTTGTAAACCCTGTACCCTCTGCTATTCATAGAATAATCCACAAAATATCCATCATCACCTTTTGCATTAAATTTTCCTAAGGCATCATGTTAAACACGAAATTATTCATGCATTTAGTGAGAATTTCCCTTCATTTTTCGTATAATAAATAACAAAAATGTATTTTTTATGCATATATCGTTTATATTTTCTATTTATTATTGTAGGTACGGATATGAAGAAAAAGAGAAAAAACGAAGCCAAAGAGCCATAAACGAGCACGATAAATGGAAATAGCACGGAAAATCGAGTCCAACGGTGCATTCATATTTTATTGTGTCGGCCCGACACCACATCACTAGTATCTAAGATCACTACATGACATCCAAAGGGTTTAAGAAAGTCCATATTAGGCTTCCTTTTCCAAAATAGCTCATAAGGTGTCTTATTGTGGATTTTGTTTACCAAGGCTCTATTTTGAACATTGCAAGCCATGTTCACAGCCTCGGCCCAAAAAGCAATGGGAAACTTAGCATCTGCTAGCATGGTCCTAGCTGCTTCTATTAGAGTTCTATTCTTTTTTTCAGCTACACCATTCTGCTCTAGAGTTCTAGCTACGCTAAACTCCCTAGAAATTCCCTTATTGACACAAAAGGCATCTAGAAGATTGTTCATAAACTCACCACCATTGTCACTTCTAAGAATTTTAACCTCATTACCCATTTTCTTCTCAATCTGTGTGATGAAGTTAATTAAAGTCTTAGCAGTATCACTCTCTAAGGCCAAAAAGAAAGTCAAAGTAAACCTAGAATAATCATCAGTGACAACAAAACAGTAAGATATACCATTTAGACTTTCTATGTTGGTTGGGCCAAATAAGTTCATGTGTAGCAAGTGAAGTGGTATAGAACTAGAATGCATACTTTTAGACTTAAAGGAGACCTTATGCTGTTTGCCTTTAAGGCATGTGATGCGGTATTTTTGTACACTTTATTTTAGGAAAAACAAAGCGACAAAAGCGGGTAAGTATTAAGTATTCATGTTTTATGAAAAATGCAAATACCGACAATCAAGTTCGTTCTCCAGGAGGTATGGTTTTTTAGCCAAAAGATATAGACGTATTTAATCGAGTATTTACGCTTTTGGAAAGAAAGAAATAAAGAAAATGGAGACGAATTACGCTAAAAATTACACTACGACGTAAGAAACGTGATATCGTAAAACTCGACGAAAATCGAAAGTACTCTAAAAATCACCAAAATTTTAAACTAACTTAAGAAAAATGTAATTAAAACAAAAATCAAAATCAAAATTTCCAAAACTTTTCTAATTATTTTATATTAAATTTTAAAGTTTAATGAAAAACCCAAATTTAAATAAAACTGAAAAAAGTGAAAATGAAATTTTTTTTGTTTTGTATACCTAAAGCATATTAATTAAAATCTAAAAATTATTTTTCTAAAAATTTAAATAACTTTTAACTATTTTTAAATGACTTTACAATTTTAAAAAGAAAACTTATGATAAAAAAATAATCTAGAAAGTGGAAAAATATAAAACTAACGTAGAAAGGTCTTAAAATTAATAACAAATGTAGGAAAAATGAAAGAAACAAAAAACAGAAGGCCAATAAGCCAGCAATAAGCTATTAAGCTACGTCTTTTAAAAAAACAAAAATGAGAGAAAGGATAAGTGGATAATAGGAGGAAGTGATAAAAAATAAAATGAGTTGGTACAATGGCAAACACACTAGTCCCCCATGTGAGGGGTTGTGTGTTCGAACCATGCCAAACCTCTTTTTTTTTTCTTTTCTTTTTGTTCTTTGCTTTTCTTTGGAGTTCCTTGGATGTACAGTATACGAGTAGCAAACCCAAGCACTAGCAAAAACCTCCAATAATCAGATCACGCCACTGATATTACAAAAACTTAAACTTTTTTTTACTTTTGGAGTTGCTATAGTTATGGTCAGTGGGCACTTAAACACAAGACACAATCCAAGAACACACTCACACTTAACAAAATGAGCCCCGAATGGCCAACTTGTAAGTCCTTAATCAAAAATTTAACTCCTAAATTTACTTAACTGGTGGTTATGGAAGCTTTTTTACTGTAAGTGAACACAAATGTGATCACATTCATTTATAGCTAGAGTCCACAAGCACAATACACTTATAAGCCCAGAAACTTTCAATTACCACCCAAACAAGCGGAAACTCAACAAGGTAATCACGCAACACTTATATCAAACAGTAGGCATTTAAGATATATTGGTTTCTATGGTTTCTTTTTTTCTTTGCTTGGTTGCACAGTGGACGAGCACTAGTCAAAACACAAATATGAATCCAATACTTCTTATCAACAGATTGACCAGACTGTTGTTTATGAATACAGTAGCCTACAGCAGCCCTCTCATTTTGGCTTTCACTTTGGTTGCTTTTTTTGTATGTATTCTTGGGTGTTTGTTCGTTGTGGGAATCACAAGCACTCAACATACACAGTCGCAGGCACACTCTAAATTTTGGTTGCTGTATGGTTACACAGTGAACAAACAAACTAAAAACACAAACACCATACTCTAACACCTATACGCTATACAAACACGTAAAAAGTTCTTGTGCTTGTGTGTGTGCGTAGTGAACTAAACAAACCAACAGGCTTACTTATACTCTCTCTTTCTATTTGGTTCCTATTGGTTTCCTTGTTTCACTTGGATGCTCTAAACGAATTCACTCAACCAAAACACTTAACACCCAAATCAAAAACACAATTAACACCACAAATTAATGATCTTATGAACACTGCAGTCCACTATTTTTTTTCTTTTTCGCTTTTGGTTACTCTTTTTGTTCTAGGGGAGGCACAAGTACACCTCACAATCATTTGCTTGTGGGATTTGATGGATGCTCAGTTAACAAGCTCGAACACAGAGTACAATTACAACCAAAATAATCAATCCAAAATACCTCAGTTAACTGAAAATCAAGCATACAAGTAATCAGAAATACTAACAGTAGGCTATGGCTTACGTATTGGTTATGCTGTTTTACACATTCAACATACCTCCAACAAAAACAATACCACGAATAAAAATACACAATTTAAGTTCAAAGATCTATCCTACATGGTGCATTTGGCAATGTTTATGGACAGAAAATGCTTAAAAGTGCTCAACTTGCTGCCCTAATACTATGCTATAGTTAGCTAACCTAAAGGAGTCGATCATTACAAACCACAAGACTAGCTTTCTAATGTATACTAGCTATGTTATGCATAAAATCTATCAATTCCAAGTGTTTAAACCAAATCCCTATCAACAATGTGCATACACCTCAAGCATAGGCAGTGGGCTTACTAACAAAACCAAAGCTCATTACAATGATAGTTTTCATCAATCATAAATTTCAAAATAAAAAAGATACTCCCTATTTAGACTTTAGAACACAGAAAAGAAACAACCAAAATTCACTTGAATGAAAACAGATTTTTATAACAAAATTTGAAAACAAGATCTCATACTAAAACTTCCAAACTTTATGCTCAAATCAACTCACCTAATAATCTATAACAAGTGTGCAGAGCTAAACAAGCTTTGAAAGTCAAAATATCCCTCTAAACCTGCTGTCCCAAACACCCTTTTATAGATTTAAATATGCATTTTTTCACAGATTTTGTTTCGTAAAGCCATAAACCACAAAGTTATAGAAGAGACAAAGGTAAACACAACTAAAAAGCATAGTTTAGCAAGTAAACATTCAGATTTAAACAACACAATCACAAAATCACAGTTACATAAATTTTTAAGACGAAAAAATTAAGAAAAAGGAGATAAACCTCCAAGGAATACATCCATGCCTTGGAATTTTGAGCTCATGTGGTAGCCAAATAACCACAAGCTTTCCATAAACCTGCTAAGAATCGACAAACATGAACAGAAACAACAATAACTAAATTTGAACAAATTGATTTTTTCATTCACTTTCTTTCTTGAAAACTTTCACACACCCTTTAAAACCTCATCTTTTTAGGAAATTTAAATTGACAAAAAATTAAAGTGCTTTTAAAAGTAAATAACAATAATTTAAAACATGGACCTCAATCAATTCATTCATATAAATTCGGGATACAAATTCAGAGAATGAAAAATTGGAACCAAATGCATCCAACATCCCCGGTTCTCTTTTTAGAATACTCTAGAAAGGATCTAGAACTATGAATAAAGAAATACAAATGACAAACCCTAGCAAATGATTTACCAAGAATGCCCTTTGAATAAGTTTGAATTTTTAAGTCAAAACTTGCCTTGTGATTCTAATAAGATGCCAGGCTGTTCTTGGATTGATCATAGTCGTTCATTGTTTCTTTGGGAGCACGAATTCAATATGAGTTGTTGATCTTCCTGGCAAGATTCCTCATTGTCTTTTTAGAGGAAGCAGGGGAGACAAGAATGGGGACCACACGCCACGTGGTGAGGGTTTTGGGATGTGGGGTGGGATGAGGATGACATGAATCATTAATCTGCACTTAGGGGTGAGTTAATTTTAGGGTTTAATAAATTGGGTTTCTAGGGTTTATAAGGTTGAAAAGGGGATGAATGATTTGTCTAGGAGGGTAATGGAGGTGTTAAGTGGTAATAATAAACAAATATTATTTTAAAATACAATTAATAAAACGTGGGTTGGGTTTATGATATGGATGAATGTTATTGGAGCAGGAAAGTGAGTGGGGGGTGGTGACGTGTACTGGGTATGATGGTTGGGTCAAACCAGGTTTTAGGTGGTGAATATGGGTAAATGGGTCTTATTAGTGGAGTTGGTGACGTGGCAGGCTACAATAGGTGGATACAAGTTTGTTGTCTGGGCACTTTTAGTCCCTCATCTCCTATTTTCTTTTCATTCCAAGTTTTGAGCAGATTTCTCCCCATTTCCTTTGTAAACATTATGGCTTAATTACACAATGCCCCCTCAAACATTACAAATTTTGATCCAAGGATAATTTATGCATATTTTTGCATTCTTCAAGCACCAAACATGTATTCTCTTGAAACTTAAGGACCATACTTGTAATTTCTTGTGTTTTACAAGGGCCAGACAAGTCTTCAAAATTTAAGGGACCAATCTTGACAAATCTTCAAAACTTCAAGGACTTCAATGGAAAATCATGATTCGGGTCCGATTCTTTGTGCGGCTTTGTTTCTCGTGTTCTTTTTTGCTTGATTCTTGTAATCTTTTGGTGAATTCACGATATGCGTACCTAAAATACACAATCAACAAACACAAGCATATTTTTGGGTATTTTATGACATTTTAAAGCGTTTTAAGCCCGATTTGGACGATGAGACTATGTATAATTGCAGTCTCATCAGCATGCAACACAAGAGTGATCATTGAGCCTTTGAAGGCAAACCATCAACAACATCATGTCTCACAAGTCTATTAATGTTCTTAAAGTAATGTGCCCTAACCTTCTGTGCCATAAATTACTTTCATCAACTGATGCTTTGGCATAAAGACATGACAAATTTTTGTTCATATTAATTCCTTTTAGATTAACATTATAAATTTCCTTATGCCTAGGTGTTCTATACTCAATAAACTTATCATCAGGAATCTTAAAATCCTTACTTAACACCAAGCATTCAGTGTCAGTAAAAAGAACTTTATTTTTGTTGTCACAAACTTGTGACACACTAAACAAGTTATAATCAAGTTCCTTTACCAGAAAGACGTCTTCAAAACGCAAGTTGTTGGTGATAAGAGTGTCTTTGCTAGAGATATTGCCATAGCCTCCACCAAAGTACACTTTGTCACCATCTTTAATGGGGATAAAATCTGTCAAATAATCTTCCTTCCCTGTCATGTGCCTAGAGCATCCACTGTCCCAATATCCATGATCATTGACCTGTTTTTGAATGCCTAACACATAAAGAAAACAAATTAGTTTTCTTTGGGAACCCAAGCCTGTACAGACTTAGATTCATGTGGTTGTTCAACAAGAACTGACTTATTCCTTGTAACAACCCCTTGTTCATGCCTTTGTGGCTTTAACACCCAATTTACCCCAATTGGTTTAGTAATGACCTTTGAAAGATAATTAAATCTTTTGCATGTCATAGAAATTCCATCTGAATTAGGGTTTTGTTCTTGTTTAGGTCTCCATGTCAAACTAGATGAAGCTTTAGATCCATTTCTCCTAGGTTGTAAATACCTATTGTTACTTGGTCAAACACAAGGTCTAACAAAAGCTAGTTGTGGCATTTTCATACCAAACTTGGAGTTGTCAACGTTACATTTGTTCCTATCAGCGTTGAATTTGTTCATGTCAGCGCTGAATTTGTGACAACCTGACATTTTCAGGTAGTAAATTTATTCTCGTATATTATTTTTATATTTTTTTTAATGTTGGTTCATGAACTCACATATTTACGGGATGAAATTAGGGCTTACGTGTATAATTTAACGTCTTTTACGATTAAACCGGTAACCCTAGGTTTGCGTATTTACGCTTTTGTGCTCCGTTTTTTATGAGACAATTTTTATTAGAATCGTTTTGTGCCGTAGATTCATAATTTGTAAAAAAGTTTTTCGTAAATCGACCTGAGGGCACGTAAACCGAGGAAACTAGAATCATAAAGTACCCGTAAAATATTGGGGATGAAACAAGTTTCCACTTGTCCCACCCCCACTATGGGCGGACACAACAAGGGTGTAACACCCCTTGTTGTCAAAATTTTAAGCTTGCTAGAGACACTTGTCTCATACATGCACTTAAGCACAAAACCACTAAACTTTCTCTCACACTTCACACACTCATACACTTAACTAGAAAGTTTTCCAACTCTCTCCCTCTCTTGCCGTCCAACACCACCACCATACACCCATTTTCATTAAAAATTTAAGCAACAACTTTATCAATAATCAACATATGTTAAAGACTACTTAAAAGGAGATGGTTTGGAGGTGATTATAACTTGTGAAAAGAAGTTTTCATTGAGTCTTACGGCTGATTTGCAAGAAGGAGTTTATATATTTTAAGATCACAATAAGTTGTTTCAAAAATATAAATATTTGGTTACAAGTTGAAGTCTTGTTCATCCAAAATCTCAACCTTTTCATCATTTGGTTGGTATAAAGATCATTTCTTTCTATCATCCTATTGTTTTTGTAAAAGTACTTGTATATTTACTTCAAAATATATATGTATGATGATGATAAATAATGATCAATATATTGCATGGGGATTTTGTGTCACTAGATTAGGTTAAAAGGGCTAAAACTACAAGTAAAAGTTGATAAAATTATATCTAGTTATGTAAGCTATCAATAACTTTCAATATTTTTACTTGGTTAAATGGATTAGATTATTTGATACAATGATAGATAAATGATTTTTACATAAGTGTTGAATTGGCCACACAATGAAATGTTAAAAATGAGCAAGATATGGCCAAAACACTTTTGTGGTACTAATCTGACTGATATGTTTTGGACGAATTAAAACTAATATTTAGAGGCTGTTTGAGAAGGAGCCATCGAAAGAGTTATTTGTAGAGTATATCATGTAGTTTATATAGTAAAAATTTGGGATTTCAACTCCTTGTAGAACTCAAGATATGGTCAAAATGGTGAACATGAGATTTCACATCAGATTTGACTTTGTAGTATATGATATTAAAAGGCCACTTGAAGTAAAATACTATAGAAAAATAAGTATATAAAAGTTAATAAATGATAATAACTATTATAAAATATTTTCATATACTATATTAAATAAATATTACCTTTTATAAAAATAAAAATCAAATGTTTTCTAACTACAAACTATACATATGATTTTTACGTCTTTTCCGCTAAAACCGAAAGGATGGTGTTTACGCCAAATAAAACTTAGATGGTCGGACCAGTCTAATGTAACATTTTTATAAAACATATACTGATATATAAACACATCTAACAAGTAAAAATTGACAAAACCGAGCTTTGTGACTTATGGACCATAATGGGCCAAATTAGCCTTGTTGGACCACTAGGCCCAACTAGTTTGGCTTAAAACTATTGGACTTACTCATGGGCTTAACCCACTTGGGCTCAAAATATGAGTATAGGCCTGGTCCTAAATAGATAAATGGACTAATAAAAAGATATTAGACTCTTAATGGGCCTATTGGGCCAAAACATACACATGGGCTAAAACTAGTATGATTAGACTAAGTAACTAAATACTTAACAACTAATAATGTTGTATAAGGAAATAAAAACCTACTTGATCATTATGTTATGACAACATTACATATACATAACAACTTTTTATAAATATTATTCGACATAGTCTAAGACCGAGTATTATTTGTTTAGGTTTTCTGTGAACATGCACGCACCGTACATCCTAATTGCCGATAACCCGCCTTTCCAAACCAACGTGATTTCATAGGCTCGCACTCTTTTAAATGATTTATGAAATGTTTTGTAAACCCGCGAGGGAGATAACATGCGAGTTTTTATAAAAATAGAACACAAGTAGTCCCGATTGTATGCTTATTGATATGGACCCGGTTGATTGTATGACCCAAAATGGATGATTAAAATGGATTGTTAAAAGTTAGGTTATGTCACTGTAAGTCCCATTAGCATGAATTGTGAACTACCGGGAGTTGGTAGACGCTTATGCATATAATAGTACTATTTGGGGAAGATCACCCCCAGTTCGCGCCTTGACGGTTGATCCCCGTCGTGCCACATTAATTGGTAAGCGAATTTATGTATGAGAGGATTTATATAGCGTGATATTAGTGACGACACGCTGATTTAGATGTGCACATGTTTGTCGGGCTCGCGACCCGTTGTATATTATAGAAAGGCTACAATGTCATGCGGCTTATAATAATCCGATAATGATACCGATAATGGTAAACACTGAGGCTGCGGTCTCATAAATAATGTATGCTATATGATTTGAATTATAATATATTGCCTAACTAGCAATATGGGGTCTTATTACTGATATTATGCTTTTGTTCTGATTTACATAATTGTTTTGTATAACGGTTTTTACTAAACTCTATGAATTCACTCGGCATTCGCTGATTAATTTTTCGCATGTTTTATCTCAGGTGATTGAAGGTAACTTGGATGGAGATCGACTCTGATGGCCCACTTATTAATAATATTCATTCGAACTATGTTTTGTAAACTTTATGACTGTAAAACTGGGGGACCTTGTGTAAAACTTCATACTTCTATTCGGATGAATGTATACTAACTTTGTACAACCCTTTTTATGCGTTGTCTATGATTTGAGTTATTGTGTTATCCCGTAACACTTTATTGACCCTTCCGCTGTACCGACATAAAAATTTGAGAGTGTTACAATTTGGTAACAGATCTCTCGTTATAGAGAACGAAAGATTTTTAAAACCAAGGTTTTGAATAAAACATTTCAAAAATCTTTTAACCATAAATATTTTTAAATAAATATTTTGAGTAAAATGTTTAAAAATATTTTGACTATAACGGTGTCGAAGATCTCCGATGTTACCAACAAGCCTTATTGAGAAGCTATATATTTTGATATATAATCTAATATATATATCTATATATATATATATATATATATATATATATATATATATATATATATATATATATATATATATATATATATATATATATATATATATATATATATATATATATATTATATATATATGATATATATATGTATATATATATATATATATATATATATATATATATATATATATATATATATATATATATATATATATATATATAATATATATATATATATATATATATATATATATATA